>VDFB02256132.1:105777915-105806326 GCA_007258455.2 Sequoia sempervirens
CAACAAAGAGAATAATTTTATTATTTAGAAAATAGAGCTTCTTACATGCAAAGGATCTCAAATCCCCAAGTTCTACAGCACATGCAAGTTACAGAAAGCTACAGAATAACCCTTTCGCAATATGTGAGCTTGTCCCCAAAAAGTTACCCAAAAATTAGAAACCCACTCATAAATAGAGCTCCTCTTTAGTTTGGAGCAAAAACAACATTCAAATTTGAGTTTAGGTGGTTTGGCGCCAAAAAATTACAACTTCAAGTTCAAATTTCAAAAGAACATTTGCAATTGGATCTTCTAGAAAGTGCACCAACTTCCCGGGGCCATAACTTTTGATCCGGGACTCTGATTCGTGAACTGTTTGAACCGTTGGAAAGGTCTCAAAGCCAACAACGCACTCAAAATCCGCTACGCCAATTTCAGCAAGTTTCGAGGCCGATCCGGGAACTCTAAGTGCCTCAAATCTAACTCGGAAGATTTTCAGGTGCAAATCTGGGAAACTAAAATTGCAATATCTTTCAACCCGGAATAGAAAAATAAAACCGTAAATTGGGAATTTCATTATGACGAAAAGGGTATCCAAAAATGTAAAAACATCTAAAAACTGAGAAACTTGAAATTTAACTATTTTTGGGTGATGCAAGATTGCCCTTACACCACTGGATGCTCCTACATCAATACCTCTTTTAGATCAACCCATTCCCATGTTTCATGATTAGTGTTAATATCACAAACCAGTGCATGTGTTCCCTACAAAACTCATGTCAGAGTACAAAAAAGTGAAATAATTAGTGAAATTTTGATAAGATATAAGTACAAGAATAGAAAATAATTATATGTAATTTATACAAATGAGAAGTGGCCGGATAATATAGTATGTACAATAGAATAAGGTAGAGACCATGAACAATCCCTGATCTATGGTATCCAATGTCTAAAATAGGCACCTCTTATATACTTAAGTCACTTATTTTTTCTCACTGAACTTTAGTATAACAAGTGTTGAAAAATGACAAAGCCATGAGCAAAGGTGCATGTGGAATATATTCCTAAAGCTTTCTTGCAAATATTTACAGCTGTGAGCTATCTTATTTCCCAATCAAATTGTTTATGTTTTGCAGAGACATAATCATAAAGTACATTCTGCCCAGGAAGGGAAAGAATGCAAGAAAACATGACAACATAAATAGAATGGAGAAAACACAAAATCTAAAGTATATCCTATGTTATCAATTTGACAAAAGTTTGTGATCTGATTAATGAAATTGAAATTGAAATGCATAGAATTTGGTTTGTGGGGTTTCCATAAGCTTTGTTGAGTATAGAGTCGACTATTGTGAAGATTTATTATAGTGAATGGCTGCTATGTTATGTTTGGCTGACTGACATTATGGTTCCCAATTGATTGAAGTGTCTTCTGTGGTGAAATTTTCAGCACATTTTCCTAAGGCTTACTTTACATGGAATTTTAGTGCAGTGAAGAACAAAAGTGAAATAGCTAATTCACTTTCCTAGATGAATTGCTGCTTTGATGTTTGTTCTTGAATATATTCAAGCCTCAAGGTATGTCTTCAACTTTTGAATGCAGATTAGTGTATTTTTTTTGTCGAATGGAGATTTTTGCGATTTAAAGGCTAGTTCACTTTGTGGCTTGAACAAAATAAAATGGTAGAACATTGGAAAACCTAGTATAGGAATTTTTCATTTCTTTGCAATTGATTAGGAATGCCAAAGATAAGATTTTCCAATTGAGATTTACCCTATTCTGAAGATGCTTTTCATTTATATGGAGTTATCAAGTAATTTTTGATATGCATGTGGTGTGTTATGTAATAAAATCATGTGTGGTGTGTTATGGAATAAGGAAAATAGAGGAATTCAGTCCTCAAAAAAGATCTTGTTTCCTATATGGTTGGATATGTTTGGTTCTTGATTCCTATCACCTATGCCTATATAGAAATATTTTCCTTTTATTTTTATATATTTGACTATATTTGACTCCATTGTGAGAAATACTTGGGGGATTATTATTTGAAGTGGCAAAACAAAAATAGGTATTGCAGTGAAACAGGAAACAAAAACAAATAGTTTCATCTGTTAGATCTTGCTCATCACATGCAAACTATTCCCCCTCACATGGGTGTAATTAGTAAGGAGATTAGTTCAACGTTTAGAATTCTATTTTATTAAGTTCAGTAAGCAAGCTTTTTGTTTTTGGTTTCTCTACAGTCAGTCTTATCAAACTGCCCACTCTAGATTCTTCTTTGCTTAACTATGGATAAATATAAGTATGATCTTTATTCAATATTTTCTTTTATATGGGTTGCTATATACTTATTCTTTCTGTAAAGCTATTGTAATAAGCTACATGTGACTAGGCCTGGGATTTCAAACCACACATTGACTAAAATATAAAATAGTTAACGGTTGTAAACTTTTATTATCTGTTATTTTATGTTGGGTGTTTTGTAAATAAATTTAAGTTATTAAACATGTCCGGTAAAGATTCATTCCATAGATAATAGATATGATATTTTTCCAATAGAGCAGCATTATCTAAAGCAATCAGATGATTCTGACTAATACTCAGATGAATTAAGTGAAATAAAATTGTTAATCTCTATGGACACTCTGGAGATATGGACAGGTTTGATATGTTGGAGATGTTGTACCAAATTTTCATGGGAATGTTTAGGATTGCTATGGACCATCTCGAGATCAAAACAAGTGTGGGAAAATGGACAAATGAAGGTACAAAAAATGTCAATGTCTCTTTCTATTTATCTGATTTTTATGGTTGTGGCATAAGGAGCAGTGGAATGGTTTACATATCTGTATTTTTACAAGTACTACTGGCAATAGAAAGTTTCACATTTTTTGGAGCCAAATTCATAGATGGGAAAGAGGGAAAGTTTGATACTATGATTGTATATAGAATTAATGTGTCCTCTTGGATAAAGGTAAAGAAATGAACCCAATCAAAAGCCCACTTTGCTCTTATTTTATTGTTTGGATTTGAATTGCTACTACTCACAAGATTATGTGTATTCTAAATCTAATCTTCTTTCTTATCTTTTTTAGGAATGTGATTTTTTTAGAAGATGGTCTTCTAAACATGCCCTTTTTTGACGGATGGAAGGGAAAACATTATTAGAAAATTGTGAAGAGCATTGAATCGTGCATATCAATTCAAATAATTATAATCTATACAATGGTTGTGAATGTGATTCATTAAAGGTTGAGGTCTCATGTTGTAAGCCTAAATGTAATCATATAAATTAATAATTCATATATTTTTTAATTTATTATGTCATCAAATTCTATTGTGAGATTTTATGTAATTGATTGTATGATTGGATAATCCTTAACTAGTTCCTCTAGTCATAATTCTATCAAAATAGTTTTAAATCCGAAGGACATCAATTGGAATTATATTTAAGTTATATCTTCTAATATTTATAATTGGGTATGTATTAAAAGAGTTATGCTTGTAAATATACTTTTGAACCTAAGATATTTTGAAAAGGAATACTTTAAATATACCATCAAATTTTAGAACGACTCTTTGGTACAATAAAAATGGCATTTCACTTTCTTCATTTGGTTGGAACAAAAAATGCTCACATTATTTCTATTGTTAGAAAAAAATTTGTACCCTGTCGGTTATTTCCTTATGAAAAGATTTTGTTTAGTATGCACTAAAATGTAATGAAATACACCTTCAAGCTTTAGAACAACTCTTTGGTACAGTAAAAATGGCATTTCACTTTCTTCATTTAATTGGAACAAAAAAATTCTCACATTATTTGTAGTGTTGGAAAAAAAACTGTCCTTAGTTAGTTATATCCTTATGAAAAGTTTTTCTTTCATATGCACCAACAATGTAATGAAGTCCACCTTCAAATTTTAGAACAATTCTTTAGTACATTAAAAATGACATTTCATTTTCTTCATCTGATTGGAACAAAAGAATGCTCACATTATTTGCAATGTTGGAATACACACTGTCCCTTGTCAGTTATTTCCTTATGAATTTTTTTTGTTTTGTATGCACCAACAATGTAATGAAGTCCACTTACAAATTTTAGAACAACTCTTTGGTACAGTAAAAATGGCATTTCACTTTCTTCATCTGTTTGTTAGTTATTTCCTGATGAATTTTTTTGTTACGTACACACTAATAATGTAATGGAGTCCACCTTCAAATTTTAAAACAAATCTTTGGTATAGTGAAAATGGTATTCTATTTTCTTCATCTAATTGGAACAAAAAAATGTTCACATTATTTGCACTGTTGGAAAACACAGTGTCCTCTGTCAATTATTTCCTTATTAAAAGATTTTGTTTTGTACACACCAACAACATAATGAGTTCCACCTTAAAATTTTATAACAAATCTTTGGTACAGTAAAATGACATTTCACTTTCTTCATCTAATTAAAACAAAAAAATGCTCACATTATTTGCAATGTTGCAAAAACACACTGTTCCATATCAGTTATTTCCTTATGATTTTTTTTTGTTTCGTACGCACCAACAATGTAATGGAGTCCACCTTCAAATTTTAGAACATTTTGGTACAATAAAAATGACATTTCACTTTCTTCATCTAATTGGAACAAAAAAAATGCTCAAAATTATTTGCAGTGTTGGAAAACACACTATCCCTTGTTAGTTATTTTCTTATGATTTTTTTTTGTTTTATATGCACCAACAATGTAATGAATTCCACCTTAAAATTTTAGAATAAATCTTTGGTACAGTAAAAAATGGAATTTCACTTTCTTCATCTAATCGGAACAAAAAAATGCTCACATTATTTGCAGTGTTGGAAAACACAATGTCCCCTGTCAGTTATTTCATTATGAAAAGTTTTTGTTTCATACGCACCAACAATGTAATAAAGTCCACCTTCAAATTTTAGAGCAACTCTTTGGTTACAATAAAGATGACATTTCACTTTCTTCATATGATTGGAACAAATAAATACTCACATTATTTGCAGCATTGGAAAACACACTGTCCCCTGCCAATTATTTCCTTATGAAAAGTTTTTGTTTTGTACATAACAAGAATGTAATGATCTCCACCTTCAAATTTTAGAGAAACCCTTTGGTAAAGTAAAAATGGCATTTCACTTTCTTCATCTGATTGGAACAAAAATATGCTCACATTATTTGCAATGTTGGAAAACACATTGTCCCCTATCAATTATTTCCTTATGAAATTCTTTTTGTTTCATATGTACCAATAATGTAATGAAGTCCACCTTCAAATTTTAGAACAAATATTTTGTACAGTAGAAATGTCATTTCAATTTCTTCATCTGATTGATACAAAAAAAATCTCACATTATTTGTAGTGTTGGAAAACACACTGTCCCTTGTCAGATATTTCCTTATGAAATTTTTTTGTTTCATACACACCAACAATGTAATGAAATCCACCTTAAAATTTTAGAAAAACTATTTGGTACATTAAAAATGGAATTTCACTTTCTTCTTTTGATTGGAACAAAAAAAAGATGACATTATTTGTAGTGTTGGAAAACACACTGGCCCTTACCAAATTTGAGTGATATGAGTGTCCCTCTTTCCCCCATCTCTCTCTTACCAAATTTATCATAATTTTGTAACAAAAATGACAATAAGGTATAATGCTCCAATTAACCACTTATAAAAGTTTTTCATTATAATAATACAAACATTTGTATACAAAAGATGTGTATACTAACACAAAGTCTATGTAACAAGTAGGAAATAACATTTATATTATTGATAAAAGATGTGCCACAATTTTTTTGGGTTTATCTACCAAATTAATTTCATCATCATATGAACAAGGGAGGGGTACATTATTAGAAGATAGTGATGGAATATATATCAATTAGGTGGTGTATTTATGTTTTAGTGCTTTGCATTGACTATCAAAATGAACTATCACTTAATGATATACACAAGAGAGAGGTGTTGAATGACAATGCTTAGGACCTTTCTTATTCACATGAGGAACTAGGATGATCAATTGAGATTCTAAAAGAATGGATAGGACATGCTTAGGAAGGTCACCATGATGTGTATAGGATCATTGGTTATGTTTGGATGAAATCAAAGAAGGTTGGTTACTTGATAGGGGCTTGCAAGAAATAGAAGTTATTATTGAAAAATATTGGGTTTTATGAAACCTGCAACCCACATACTATTGTAAAACCCTCTACATGTAACAACCCAATTGGTTAGTCATCCCTCAGGTCAATTTGATTAGTTATGTATCCCCCACCTGCAACTCCTCCCCAAGCTCTCCACCCTTGAGCTTAGAAAACTTAGAAAATGAAGTAAAAATTGTAAGGAAACATATATATTTAAGAAACTTAGAAAATGAAGTAAAAGATAAGAAGAATGTTTTATCATCAAAATAAAAGGAGGTTAATGATGTTGAGAGAGAGCTACAATCTAAAAGACATGAAGTTGAGAAAATAAAGACAATAGTGGAAGGTGTTGCTTATGAAGAAGGGTGCATGGAGATATTAGAAAAAAGAGTGTTTGCAAGAGTCTAAGGTAGTATAGAAGTTGAAGGCTGATATTAGGCAACTCAAGGCTCAATTAGGAAGTTTTTAATTCACCTATAATGATCTTTTAAAGCATTTTTATATATTAAAAGTGAAAGGTGTTGTTGCACAATTTATAAATTTTTAAACTCCATTAATGGAAAATTTTGAAGGTGTCATGTTGAGGGAGATAGAGAGTGGTAGGGTGGGAGGGATAGAAGGACCCAAAATGAACTTAGTAGGAGGGGGATATGGACTATTGATTTTGCATCTACAAGTTGATCATCGACACATTTTTCCTCATCCCCACTACTCTAGAAGGGGAGATAGGTATAAAGAGTTAGGGAGGGATGGAGGGAGGGGGTAGGTGGAGAGATGGTGTATGTGTGTGAGGGAGAGAGGGAGGGAGAGAGGGGGAAGGATGGATATATGAAGTGGTAGGGTGGAAGGGATAGAGGGAGGGAGAGAAAGAGTGAATGAGGGAGATAGAGAGTGGTAGGGTGGGAGGGGTATATAGGGAAGGAGAGGAGGGAAGGAGGGAGATATGGAGTGGTAGGTTGGGAGGGAGGGATGAAGGGGTAGGTGGAGAGTGGTTCTATGTGTGTGTGAGGAAGAGGAGGGAGAGAGGGATGGAGGGAGATAGGGAGTGGTAGGGTGGGATGCAATACTTCCTCATGATATGTACCTATCTTAAATTTTAACAAACATTGCCCACTTACTAGTACCTTATGTTATTTCTACAATTGTGAAATTTTATATGGATTTAGATATTTTAACCTTTTCAATTTTAACTCATCAACCATCTCTTTTGGCACTAAAATATATTTACTACCATTGTTCGTGTTAAATATATAGAACTTATATTTAGTCTTTTATATATTTCTAAAGAGACTTCTCCTTTGTACTAGTTCTTTATCGATACCATAACTATTTAACAAAACTATTTTCATGATCAATGACCTCTCTCTAACTTATTTATTGGGATTTATCATTTTCTTAAATCTTCATAAGCATAGTAACTCTTGTACAACCTAAATAGGTCTTCTACCAATACTCCTTTTTCTTTGGAAACATTGAAATACTCTGTCCTATTCCACATAAAATAAGAAGTTTCTCAAAATGTGAAATAGTTTGAAAATCATATAAATTTTTCAATCAACCTATTAATTAGGACTTTAGTCGTAATGTATGTAGAAAATAAATAATAATTATTTATTAAATTCAAAATAAGGCATGTATCTTACATCGGCATGGGAGAGACCTGAGAGAGAGAGAGAGAGAGAGACGGTGAGAGAGAGAGGACTAAGAGGGAGATGGAGAGTGAGAGAGAGAGAGAGAGAGACCTTAGAGAGAGAGAGGGATGGAGGGAGGGTCGAAGGGAGAGAGCGAGAGAGAGAGAGGGAGGGAGGGTGGGTGGGAGGGAAGAAGAGAGGGAGAGAGAGGCCTAAGAGGGTGTGTATGTGAGAGAGGGGGGAGGGAGAGGTAGAGAGAGGGAAGGGTGTGAGAGAGAGAGAGAGACCTGAGAGAGACCTAAGAGGGAGGGAGAGAGAGAGAGAGAGAGAGAGAGAGAGAGATTCTAAAGATATTCTAAAGACACTGCTCACTTACTAGTCATAATTCTATCACATGGTATCTAGTGGTTTTAAATCACAAGGAAGGACATCCATTGGAATTGTATTTTAAGTTATATCTTTTAATATTTATAATTGGAAGGTGTTAAGATAAGTATGCTTGTAAATATATTGTTGAACCTAAGATAGTTTGAAAAGGAATAATTTAAACATAACATCAAATTTGAGGTGATTTACAAGGGACTTTGTAAATAGTTCATTGAACATGAGGTATTTTGCATTGTAATATATAGATAAGATGTCTTCATGAAGAGTGAGTAAATTTAAACATGTATTTAATAATTCTATAAGGATAAAAGAATTTTTTGAGATGATGAGGAATGTGTGGATTTGTTGGACGTATAAAAGAAGATAGAAGAGGTAATAAACTTTGATATAATTAAAGTTATGATTAAGAAATTTAAAGAAAAATAAGCAATCTAGAGAATGCACTTTTTATTGAACAAGTTGTGGATGAACAAGAAGAGGAAGATATAATTCTTTTAAATATATTGAAATATATTTCAAAAAATTATAAGGGACTCAAAATTTGGTGTAGTAAAAATGACATTTCATTTTCTTTGTCTAATTGGAACAAAAAAATGCTTACATTATTTGCATTGTTGGAAAACATAATGTCCCTTGTAAATTATTTCCTTATGAATTTTTTTTGCTTTATACACACCAACAATGTAATGAAGTCCACCTTCAAAATTTTGAACAACTCTTTGGTACAATAAAAAAGACATTTCACATTCTTCATTTGATTGGAACAAAAAAATGCTAACATTATTTGCAGTGTTGTAAAATACACTGTCCCTTGTCAGTTATTTCCTTATGAAAAGTTTTTGTTTCATACACACCAATAATGTAATGAATTCCATCTTCAAATTTTAGAACAACTCTTTAGTACAATAAAAATGGCATTTCACTTCATCTGATTGGAACAAAAAAATGCTCACATTATTTGCAGTGCTGGAAAATGTATTGTCCCTTTTCATTTATTTCCTTATGATTTTTTTTTGTTTCGTATGCATCAAAAATGTAATGAGGTCCACCTTCAAATTTTAGAACAACTCTTTGGTATATTAAAAATGGCATTTCACTTTCTTTATCTGATTGGAACTAAAAATGCTCACATTATTTGCAATATTGAAAAACACACTATCTCTTGTCAATTGCCTTGGTATGTACTGTTACTCATAAACATGACCCCCCATTTGGTCGGCTATCTTACCTTTGCCTTAGTCATTTTCCTTAAAATCGTGTTCAGGAAGCGTTTTGTTGTACTTCTCAAACTTAGGTGGGGTTTTCATTTGTTCATCTAACCTCCTATTTTACCACCTATTTGTTGTATCTTTGGCTAAGCGGGTGTTTTGTGGCTTGGTTCAAACTTACCATTCCTTAAAGAAGGATATATACGTGCAAAAACTCATAGGATGATTTGTCATGTGTCAGGAGTGACACAATAGCTTCCCCCACTAGTTATGTTTGTAGGCAGTATTTTTTAAGCTATTGGGAACCTAAGCGACATTTTATTAGGTTATGTGAACTACCCATTTCACTACCAGAAAGATTTTCAGTGATTGATGAAGAGTGAGTTTAATTCACATAACTTGTGCATTATGTAGAAAATAAATTAACATCTTTAGATATGATATGAATAGAAACAAATAAGGCCATGCATGCAAGAACACAGTGATATCAAAAGGAATATTTTATTTATATATATGTACCTTTTTATATCGCATTGGCACTACAAAATTGTCTGATTCAACTACAAAAGTTCATATCGAAGAAAAAAGACAAAAAGGAGATAGTTTCGTTCAATCACATAGAGAAAATATTGGGACTCAAATGCCCTCAACCACAATCTAGAGGTGTTTAACTTGAGCAGGTGACAACAGGTTCTCATGCGATTGTAGAAACTGTGTGAAGAGTCCCATATACGATTCCTGCATGAAGAAGAGTGATAGCTTCCTCCAATGTCTCATTTTTAAGAGCCAAAAATATACAAATGGAGTTAGCTATCAATCCATTCTGAGAATAGTGGCTGAGCCCATTGATAGTCACATTAACACAATGATGGAATTCAGGCTTTACCAGGTGTTCCAATGCTCTTACTCCCTAGTTGCAGCGGCCAGAAGTCTTGATGACTGTGTATATGAAACGCTCCAACATGGTGGTGTTGTGTACATGTTCTTGGCTTAGGAATTCTTCACCCAGTATGCTACAAAGAACCTCTTCCTCCACCTTGCTTTGTATCGTGAAGACCTCCTTCATCTAATCTGACAGATGCCTAAACAATGGACTCATTTGATCTTCTCCAAGACAATGTAGTCATTTGTAGAATTGGCATCACTCTAAGAGCTCACCATGCTTGATGCTACTAGTTGATGAAGAAAGGTGACACTAGCTGAATTTATAGAAGGTTGGTTGGACATTGGCGCTTTCTCCTAGGATTTGATGAGATGGAAATTCAGTTCAGATTAATGGTTGATTTGAGCTGGTTTTAAATTACATTTCCCATCGGGTAGTATGCACATGCTAATGGATGGTGTTTTCTTGAAGCTGCATTAATGGTTTGATTGTGTGGAAGATCATTCGACAATCGATTGGTTTCTTTGCCAATGTTCATTCATTTGTCAGGATTAATTATTCTGATTGATTTTAGCAATTTTAAAGAAATGATGGAGAAACAAGAAGACCTCCAATTCAGTAATGTATTTGGTGACTATTCAGTGGAGTTAGTTAGCTATAAATTTGAAAGTGGAGAGAGATAAAGGGGCTCTCTAGATATACACTATGTGGTATTATCAAGAGGGATTTAGGCATTTATTTTAGACTGTAATAGTTTGTGACATGTGTGTTATGAATTTAATGATATGCTTAGTACACTAATCTTTGTATTATGCGTATGATATAGTTATGTCTTCTTTGTGAGATAAGCTATGGGGTGTTCATTTATTGTAGTATGATCTTATTTCTTTCATTGGATGTTCATAGGTTTTTCAATCTTTGTGTTGATTGTCTATGGTTGTGATTTCTGCTTTCATGTTAGTTTCATATTTATGAACTGGCATCTATTCCCTTTTTTGATTTCTGGTTAAAAGCATACGTGTATTCATTAGCTTAGATAATTCATTGAAAATATTGTGAGGGAGTTGTACCTTGAAAAAATTCAAAGAAAAGCCACAAATGTAATTATTGTCTTTTCAGACCTATTAGTGGATTTTGTTAGTGTTAAATCTAAGTTGAGAGTCATTTGTTTTTAAGCATGTTTATCATGAGCCATTTCATTCACTAAAAAAAAATTGGCAACTCTATTGGGGAGACAAATTGAATTGATTGAAAAGCCTAACAATCTTCATCACACCATGCAACAGGATGGTACTTCCTCATAATAAAGTATTTCTTGTTTTGCAGCCAGATTTATACTGGTGGGAGCAGAACAAGAAGACATCATTTCACAATTAAATACACTCACCTAGAGATATAAGAGGAGTGCAACAGATTATATGTGAGTGAATCTTGTCTTGGAAGAAGAGGAAGAGTTTTCCCAACACCTGCCTACACCTATGGTTGAACGTCCTCTGAGGTTGATATTTGTGTACTACGACAACCCTCCTCATCATCCTGATCATCAACCTAATCAGTCATTTCACCATCCAAGGGACCCACCCCTTTCTCAACTTCAAAATCCACCTTCGGCTCATCCACACCTAGGAATTAACCCAATAATTCCCTTTCCTAATCTTTACTCTTGTGTGAATCGGTGACTCTGATCATCTATGGCCCTGAATCTTTGGTGTAATCAAGTTGGACCTCTTGTCCTGTCACAATATCATGATTTACCCCATGGTTCCTGGAAATAGTTCCCTAAGTTTTATGTCCAGAACAAACAAGATCCTGAGGAACACATCCTGGCTATGACTACAGTAAGCAAGATTTTAGGAATCTAATAACAGGATGTTTTTGTAAGAATTTTCATTAACAGTTTGATTGAGAAAGTGGCAGAGTGGTACAGGGGACTTGAAAAGGAGAGAATTATTGGGTGGAATGTTCTTAAAACAAAATTTCTTCAATGCTATAAAACCCCAGTCAACATTGTGGCTACCCTGTATCTTTTCTTTCAAATTATGAAGGATAAAGCTAAAATAATGATGGATTTTTTTTACCATTTCAATCAGTCTCTTCAACGAATTCCTGTTCTAGAAAGACCCAGTGAGAAAATCCAGTTTCACATATTTATTTCTGGTATGGAACCTGACATTCAATTAATCCTCAAAAGAGATAAAGTTCAAGGGATTGAGAGAGCTCAATTAGAGGCAATAAATATTAAGGATGATTTTATAACCATGGGAAAATGGAAACTAGATGCAAGTGTGAAACTTGAAGCTAGTCCCAAGTTATCCTCTAAGTTCTGGGTTAAAAGCCATGAAGAGCAGAATTACCTTGCCCGACTACTGAAAACATTAATCTGACAATTTTTGATAGCATGCAATAGCCTAATAAGGAATGAGATCAACATTGTAATGATCAAGCCTTCAATTTATATACCTCATTTGAGGTTGAAAGTGATCTCAATTCATCTAGTGATGATGAAGATGATGAGTCGTAGAAGAAGACATTAATTGCCTCTCCTTCTCCTTTTGAAGATAAGTCCTCTTTTGAAGTAGATTCAAAGGACCTGGTGTCAAATTCCCTTCCTATTCTAGAATACGAAGTTTTCTCCTTCAAAGAAGCAACGGATGAAAATATATGTTTTCATCTAAAATAAAATGGAGATCTCGCATATGGTACTTTTCAAGAGAAAGAAAAATGGTCAATTCATCCTAACCCTCTCTTCAATTTTGATGAATTTGAAGTATATGATAATTCTCTCTTCACAAATTTAGTTGCTAATCAATCTATATCTGAGGATGAACATTGTTTATCAATAGTTGAAGATGGTCATTCTCAAGGAAACAATGGGAAAATTGCTATTCCTTTATTGGAGGAAGATGAGATTGGTGCATAGTTAGAGTTTAGAAGCGAATCATTTCCTGCTTTGTATCAGTTTGCAAAGGTAATTATCTCCTTTGAAAATAACTTGAATGAAGAGAGGTATGATGAGGTTAAAGAGAATATTGTTTCCCATGATGACTCTTCAAAAAATGGAAGGGTGCTTGAGAGATGTAATGTCAGAGAGGAATTTGGAACTTTTAATTTTGTGTCAAAATCGGATACACCTAGATTGATGAGCCTCGACTATGGGAATTGGCTAATAAAGGACATTCTAGTGCCAGTAGGATGGCAACAAGATGAAAATTTTGATGAAGAATGGATTTTTAGGAAATCATTTGATTATGGTTACATCTTTGTTCATATAAATGTTGGGGTATCAATATTTCAAGATTTTCTTCAGAAACTATATCAAAAAGTGGGCCTTTTCAAGAAAGGGTTATTTTTCTCCTAGCTAGTGAATGGTTTTGTATGATTATTTCCCTTTCCTTTTCCTTTCCCAGCAAGTTGGTCCTGCCTTGTAAAAAGTTACAATTTTGGTCTGTTCATTTTTGTCTTGTTGTTTGGTTTGGTATCCTATTTGTTTTGACTTTGTGCCCAATGGAAGGGACTAGTCCTACATGCTAGGTTATCTACATCCCTTGTAGTCCTTATCCCCAATCAAAGCCACTATTACTCATAAACATGACCCCCCCATTTGGTCAGCTATCTTACCTTTTCCTTAGTCATTTTCCTTAAATTCGTGTTCGGGCAATGTTTTTTTGTACTTCTTAAACTCAGGTGGGGTTTTCATTTGTTCATCTAACCTCCTATTTTACCACCTATTTTTTGTATCTTTGGTTGAGCAATGTTTTGTGGCTTTTTTCAAACTTATCATTCCTTAAAGAAGCGTATATACATGCAAATAACTAGCAGGATGAGTTTTCATGTGTCAGGAGTGACACGATACCTTCCCTCACAAGTTATGCTTGTAGGAGGTATTCTTTAAGCTATTAGGAGCCTAAGTGGCATTTTATTAGGTTATGTGAACTACCCATTTCACCGCCTAGAAGCTTTTCAGTGATTGATGAAATAATAATGAGTTTAATTCATATAACCCGTGCATTATGCAGAAAAGAAATTAAAATATTCATATATGATATGAACATAAACAAATAAGGCCATGAATGCAAGAACACGGTGATATCAAAAGGAATATTTTATTTATATATATGTATGTTTTTACATCGCATTGGCACAACAAAATTGTCTGATTTGACTACAGAAGTTTATATTGAAGACAAAAGACCAAAAGGAGATAGTTTCATTCAAGCACATAGAGCAAATAACGGGACTTGAATTCCCTCAACCACAGTCTAGAGGCGTTCAACTTGAGTAGGTGACAATAGGTTCTCATGCGACTACATGAACTGTGTGAAGATTCCCATATCGTTCCTTACGATTCCTACATGAAGAATAGTGACAACTTCCTCCAGTGTCTCATTCTGAAGAGACGACACTATACAAATGGCATCAACTATTAGTCCATTCTGAGGATAGTGGTTGAGCACATTGATAGTCACATTAGCATGATGATGGAATTCAGGCTTTACCAAGAATTCCAATGCTCTTACTCCCTAGTCATGGCAGCCAAAAGTCCTGATGACTGTGCATATGAAACTCTTTAGCATGGTGGTGTTGTGTACATGTGCTTGGCTCAAGAATGCTTCACCCAGTATGATGTGAAGTACCTCTTCCTCCACCTCACTTTTATTGTGAAGAACTCCTTCATCTAATCTGACATATGCCTAAACAACGAATTGCATTTGATCTCCTCCAAGACAATGTAGTCATTTGCAAAATTGTCGTCACTCTAAGAGTTCGCCATGTTTGATGCTACTGATTGATGAAGAAAGGTGACACTAGCTAAATTTATAGAAGGTTGGTTGGACATTGGCACTTTCTCTTAGGATTTGATGAGATGGCAATTTAGTTTAAATTAATGGTTGATTTGAGTTGGTTTTAAATTACATTTCCCATCGATCAGTATGCATGTGCCAATGGATGGTGTTTTCTTGAAGCTGCATTAATGGTTCAATTGTGTGGAAGGTCATTCGACAATCGATTGGTTTCTTTTCCAATTTTCATTCATTTGCCAGGATTAATTATTTTGATTGATTTTAGTAATTTTCAAGAAACAACAGAGAAACAAGAAGACCACCAATTTAGTAATGGCTTTGGCGATTATTCAGTGGAGTTATTTTTCTATAAATTTGAGAGTGGAGAGAAAGATAGGGGCTCTTGGGATATACACTATGTGCTACTATCAAGAGGGATTTAGGCATTTATTTCAAATTGTAATAGTTTGTGACCTGTGTGTTATGATTTTAATAGTATGCTTAATAAGTTGATCTTTGCATTACACGTGTGATATAGTTATGTCTTCTTTGTGAGATAAACTCTATGGTGTTCATTTATTGCAATATGATCTTCTTTCTTTGATTGGATGGTCATAGGTTTTTCAATCTTTGTGTTGATTGTCTATGGCTATGATTTCCGCTTTTGTGTTAGTTTCATATTTATGAACTTCCATCTATTTCCTTTTCTTCTTTCTGGTTAAAAGAATACCCGTATTCATTAGCTTATATAATTCATTGAAAACCTTGTGAGGGAGTTGTACCTTGAAAAAATTCATAGAAAATCCATAAATGTAATTGTGGTCTTTTAAGAGTTGTTAGAAAATTTTGTTAGTGTTAAATCTAGGTTGAGAGTCATTTGTTTTTAAGCATATTATGAGCCATTTCATTTGCTAACATGTACAAAACAAAAACTTTTCATAAGGAAATAACTAATAGGCAATAGTGTGTTTTCCAACATTACAAATAATGTAAGCATTTTTTGTTCCAATCAAATGAAAAAAGTGAAATTCCATTTTTACCATACCAAAGAGTTGTTCTCAAATTTTAAGGTGAACTTCATTACATTTTTGGTGTGTACGAAACAAAAACTTTTCATAAAGAAATAATTGAGAGGGGACAATGTGTTTTCCAACACTACAAATAATGTGAGCATTTTTTTGTTCCAATCATATGAAGAAAGTGAAATGTCATTTTTACCATTACCAAAGAGTTGTTCTAAAATTTGAATGTGGAATTCATTACATTCTTTGTACATATGAAACAAAAAATTTTCTTAAGGAAATAATTGACAGAGGATGGCATGTTTTCCAACATTGCAAATAATATGAGAATTTTTCTATTCTAATCATATGAATAAAGTGAAATGTCATTTTTTCTGTACCAAAGAGTTGTTCTAAAATTTGAAGGTGGACTTCATTACATTCTTGGTGCATAAAAGAGAAAAAAAATTCATAAGGAAATAACTAACAGGGGACAGTGTGTTTTCCAGCACTGCAAATAATGTGAGCATTTTTTTGTTCCAATCATATGAAGAAAGTGAAATGTCATTTTTATTGTACCAAAAATTTGTTCTAAAGTTTGAAGGTGGACTCCAGTACATTCTTAGGTACAGTAAAAATGGAATTTCACTTTGTTTATCTAATTGCAACAAAAAAATTCTCACATTATTCCTGGTGTTGGAAAACACACTGTCCCTTGTCAGTTATTTCCTTCTAAAAATGCTCACATTATTTCCAGTGTTGGAAAACACACTGCCCCCTGTCAATTATTTCCTTATTTCCTTATGAAAGGTGGAGGATTTATAGGTGGGGGATACATAAAAAAATAAAATTGACCTGACTTCATTATATTGTTGGTGTGTACAAAACAAAAACCTTTCATAAGGAAATAACTGACAAGGGATAGTGTATTTTTCAGCAATGCAAATAATGTGTGTTTTACATTCTTCTTGTTTTAAGCTCAAGGTTGGAGACCTTGGGGAAGATTTGTAGGTGGGGAATACATAAAACTAATCAAATTGACCTAAGGGGTGATTAACCAATTGGTTTGTCACATTTAGAGAGTTTTACAACACTATATGGGTTGCAGGTTGCATAACACCCAGTGTTTTCCAGCTTGTAATTATTATAATGAAAACCTTTTCTTATTTAGAGAGTACGAATGTAATGAAAGGAACTTTTAAAATTTACCAATCTATTACTTAGAGCAAAATTTTTGTTTCAATTTCCTCATATGATGGAAAAATAAATATACAAAATAGTTGCAGGTTAGAAAACATAGTGGGTTGTGAGTGATTACATTCATCTTGTTCTAAGCTCAAGGGTGGAGAGCTTTGGGAGGAGTTGCAGGTGGGGGATACATAAAACTAACCAAATTGACCTAAGGCGTGACTAACCAATTGGGTTCTTACATGTATATTTTTTACAAAATTATGTGGGTTGTAGGTTTCATAACACCTAGTGTTTTCCAACCTGCAATTGTTGTAATGAAAACCTTTTCTTTTTTAGAGAGTATGAATGTAATGAAAGGAAGTTTCAAAATTTACCACAACTATTACTCAGAGTATTAGCCTCATTTTCTTTTGATGATAAAATCTTCTTATCTTTTACTTCCTTTTCTAAGTGGTTTCATAAGAAAATAACTAATAGGGTACAATGTGTTTTCCAACACTACAAATAATAGAAAGAACATTAGAAAGGTACAAGGATAGTTGTTGAGATGGTTTATTGTAAGGTAGAAGGAATATTGTTTATTGACATCTTTTTTTCTTCTATCTGTGTTGAACTTCATTAGGATGTTGTTGTCTATACAAAGAGTTAGGGAGAGAGGGAGGGGTAGATAGAGAGAGATAGTGGAGAGAGGTTGTGTGTGTGTGAGGGAGAGAGGGGAAAGGAGGGAGATAGGTAAAGTAGAGAGGGAAGGGGAGAGATAAGTAGATAGAAGGTTTTGTATTGCGCATGAATTTGTGCAAGTAAATAAAGTGAGAGATGATTATATAAGTGAAGTTGAATAAATGAATTCAAAGATTCTTTAACTTAAGAATTCCATGGAACAAATACAATTGGAAATAAATGATAAGGAAAATGAAAAAATTAGATCTAAGTGCAAAAAAAGAGAATCATATCACATTCATAAAAATCTCGCCATGATAAATTCTTGTGTCTTTTCTTTCTAAACATGTCTTGGGTTTCCATCTAAGAAATTTATTTACACATCCTACCATGCATGACCATCCAAAATGGAGTTATATGCTCTTGAACAAAAACTTGACAAGGCACATGATTTTTTTTAGAGCATAAAGTGTATGCACCAATAAGTTCAATGAATTCTTGCATTCTAATAATATAAATATAGAGAGCACTTGACACAAAATTCTTAAATTCTAATTAAGTGGGAACAAATGATTTTGATATCTAGCCTCATACACCCGCTTTAGAAATTATTATTATTCTCGATTACCATTAAGGTATGGTAGTGAAATTATTACATGGAGAGAGGTTATGTGTGTGTGCAAGGGAGAGAGAGGGAGAAGGATGGAGATAAGAAGTGGTAGGGTGTGAGGGATAGAAAGAGGGAAGCAGGGAGATAGGAATTGGTAGGGTGGGAGGGATAGAAGGACCTAAAATGAACTTAGTAGGAGAGAGAAATGTGATGGTGGATTGTGGGAAATAGGCACCCAAAATGGATTTAACGAGACCAATATTTTATAGAAAATAATTAGTAGGGATTTCATAGGGTATCCTTCATAGTACACACTTCACATTGTACATGTTGCTTCATATAAGAAATTGCTTAATGTCAACAACCAACATTTTCTCATTATGCAGAAGAAGACCAAAGTGTGTGTTGCTTAATATAAGAAATTGCTTCATATAATTAGTAGGGTTTTCATAGGTATCCTTCATAGCAGGTATTAGAATGTATGAAATGAAAAAGGAATCTACTCTAAAATCACTTGAAAAGAAGAATACCAAAGTGAATGAGATAGATAATGTATTGACTAAAGAGATTATTCTTGCTCTTGAGAAGTTGAGGAAGGAGCATGTGCACTATGTGCAATGGGGAAATGGAAATGTAGAACTAGAAGCAAAAAGTACTAGAATGTATGAAATAACAAAGGAATATTCTCTAAAAACACTTTAAAAGAAGTAGACCAAAGTGAATGAAATAGATAAAGTACTAATTGAAGAGATTATTCTTGCTCTTGAGAAGTTGTGGAAGGTGCAATGTAGAACTGGAGCAACAAGTACTAGAATGTATGAAAATAAAAAAGAATCTTCTCTAAAAACACTTGATAAGAAGCAACCAAAGTGAATGAGATAGATAATGTATTGATTGAAGAGATTTTTTCTGCTCTTGAGAAATTGAGGAAGGAGCCTATGTAGTATGTGCAATGGGAAATGACAATGCAAAAATGGATTAAATCAAGAGTTGTGTATTACGTATGAATTTTTGCAAGCAAAGAAAGTGAGAGATGATGCTATAAGTAGAAATGAACAAATGAACTCAAATATTCTTGAACTTAAGAATTCCATGGAACAAATACAATTGGAAATAGATGATAAGGAAAAGGAAAAATTAGAGGGAGAAGTAGGTAGAGACATAGAAGGACCCAAAATGGACTTAGTAGGAGGGGAAGATGTGTTGGTCGATTGTGGCATAGGGACCCAAAAACACTTGGAAAGAAGTAGACAAAAATGAATGAGATAGATAATGTATTTCCTGGAGAGATTCTTCCTACTCTTGAGAATTTGGGAAAGGTGCATGTGCAGTATATGTAATGGGCATGGTTGTATTCTTATCTATTGAAAAGTGGGTGAAAATTAAATCAAAAACAACCTTTCATAGGGATGGAATGGGACATGAACATGAACTAAAGCAAGTTGGATCCTAAATTTATCCTTTGGGTTATCATATCCCATCAAAATTACTACAGTATGTGGCTTGTAGGTTTCATAACACCCAGTATTTTCCAACCTGCAATTGTTTTAATGAAAAACTTTTCTTATTTAGAGAGTACAAATGTAATGAAAGGAACTTTCAAAATTTACCACAACTATTACTTAGAGTATAAATCATGTTTCAATTTCCTCATATGATGGAAAAAGAAATACAAAAAATAATTGCAGGTTGGAAAACACAGTGGGATGTGAGTGATTGTATTCTTCTTGTTCTAAGCTCAAGGGTGGAGAGCTTGGGAAGGATTTCTAGAAACTAATCAAATTGACCTAAGGGGTGACTAATCAATTGGGTTGTAATGTGTAGAGGGTTTTACAACAATATGTGGGTTGCAGGTTTCATAACACCTAGTGTTTTCCAACTTGCAATTGTTTTAATGAAAATATTTTCTTATTTAGAGAGTATGAATGAAATAAAAGGAACTATCAAAATTTACCACAACTGTTACTTAGAGTAAAAGTTGAATTTTAATTTCCTCATATGATGGAAAATAAATGCAAAAAATAATTGCGGGATGGAAAACATAGTAGGTTGTGAGAAATATGATTATGGTTGTTCTAAGCTCAAGGTTGAAGAGCTTGGGAAGGATTTTCATGTGGGGGATACATAAACTAATCAAATTAACTAGAGGGGTGACTAAGTAATTGCGTTGTTGTGTGTAGAGGGTTCTACAATAGTATGTCGATTGCAAGTTTCATAACACCTAGTGTTTTCCAACCTGCAATTATTATAATGAAAACATTTTATAAGTGGTTAATTGGAGCACTATACCTTATTGTCATTTGAGTTATAAAATTATGATAAATTTGGTAAATTGAGTAACAAAAATGACAATTAGGGCTAGTAAAAATTACATTCTTGGTGCATACAAAACAAAAACTTTGCGTAAGGAAATAATTGGAAAGGGACAGTGTGTTTTCCAACACTACAAATAATGTGAGCATTTTTTTGTTCCAATCATATGAAGAAAGTGAAATTTCATATTTACTATAAGCAAAGAGTTGTTCTAAAATTTGAAGGTGGAATTCATTACATTATTGGTGTGTATGAAACAAAAAAATTTCATAAGGAAACAACTAACAAGGGACAGTGTGTTTTCCAACACTACAAATAATGTGAGCATTTTTTTGTTCCAATTAAATAAAGAAAGTGAAATTTTATTTTTTACTGTAACAAAAACTTTTCATAAGGAAATAATTGACAAGGGACAATGTGTTTTCCAACATAGCAGATAATGTGAGCATTTTTTTATTCCAATCATATGAAGACAGTGAAATGTCATTTTTTAATGTACCAAAGAGTTCTAAAATTTTAAGGTGGAATTCATTAGATTCTTGGTGTGTACGAAAAAAAAAACTTTTCATAAGGAAATAATTGAAAAAGGACAGCGTGTTTTCCAACACTGCAAATAATGAGCATTTTTTGTTCCAATCAAATGAAGAAAGTGAAATGCTATTTTTACTATACTGAAGAGTTGTTCTAAAATTTGAAGGTGGAATTCATTACATTTTTTATGTGTATGCAACAAAAAAAAATTCATAAGGAAATAAATGACAAGGGATAGTGTGTTTTCCAACACTATAAATAATATGAGCATAAATTTTTGTGCTAATTAGATGAAGTGAAATGGCATTTTTACTATACCAAAGAGTTCTAAAAGTTGAAGGTGGACTTCATTACATTCTTGGTGTGTACAAAACAAAACACTTTTCATAAGGATATAATTGACAGGGGATAGTGTGTTTTCCAACACTACAAATAATGTGAGCAATTTTTTGTTTCAATCATATGAAGAAAGTGAAAGTGACCTGAGGGGTGACTAACCAATTGAGTTGTTACATGTTGAGGGTTTTACAATTGTATGTGGGTTGCAGTTTTCATAACACCTAGTGTTTTCCAACATGCAATTATAGTAATGAAAACCTTTTCTTCATTAGAGAGTATGAATGTAATAAAAGGAACCTTAAAGATTAACCTCCTTTTATTTTTATGATAAAATCTTCTTCTTAGCTTTTACTTCCTTTTCTAAGTGATTAATTTTAGTCTCCATTGTTTTGATATAGTTTCAACACTTTCAAATATTGCAATTATAATCGCAAGTTGGAAAACATAGTAGGTTGTGAGTGAGAGAGTGGAAGGGAGAGAGGGAGGGAGAGAGATCGGAGAGGAGGGAGATAGGAATTGGTAGGGTGGGAGGGATAGGAGGGAGAGAAAGAGGGAAGGAGAGAAAAAGGGATAGGTATAGAGAGTGGTAGGGTGGGAGTGTGGGAGGGATAGAGGGAAGGAGGGAGAGAGGGAGTGGTAGGGTGAGAGGGATAGGTATAGAGAGAGAGTTAGGGAGGGTGGGAAGGAGGGGGAAGGATGGAAATAAGAAGTGGTAGGGTGGGAGGGATAAAGGTATATATAGAGATAGGGTGGGAGATGTATGAATAGAGAGATTGAGATAGAGGGAAGGGGGGAGGGAGGGATGGAGGGAGAAAGGTTGTGTGTGAGAGAGAGGGGGAGAGAGAGAGGGAGAGAGAGGGGGAGAGAGGGAAGGAGGGAGATAGGGATTGGTAGGGTGAGATGGATAGAGGGAGGGAGAGAAAGATGGAAGGAGGGAGATAGAGATAGGTAGGGTAGGAGAGATATTCTTAGAATTAGAGAGAGAGAGGTAGGGATAGGTGGAGAGAGGTTGTGTGTGTGTGAGGGAGAGAGGGAGGGAGAGAAATATGCAAGGATGGAGATAGAGAGAGGTAGGGTAGGTGAAGTAGGTATAGAGAGAGTTAAGGATAGAGGGAGGGGTAGGTGGTGAGAGGTTATTTGTGTGAGGGAGAGAGAGGATAAATGAGGGAGATAGGGAGTGGTAAGGTGTGAGGGATAGAGGTACATATAGAGAGGGTCGGAGAGGTATGTATAGAGAGAGTGAGAGAGAGGGAAGGAGGAAGGAGGGAGGGTGAGATAATATACAAATCAAATTAATTGGTACGCTCTTTAGAAAATATACACATACTTTCCTTAAATTACTATTGATGAAATGCATATTATTCTAATTAAGAGGGAACAATGATTTCAATATCTAGCCTCATACACCCTCTTTATAAATTATCATTATTCTTGATTACCATTAAGGTATGGTAGTGAAATTGTTATTCTATTTTTTGTCATGTATTAAGGTCTCAACGATCACCCTCATAAGTTATTTAGAGTCTAAATAAGAAATGGATTCACCCTAATCCTATGCAATGGCAAAAATTATTCCTATCCTTGTTGATGTGTGAGTAAATCTATTTGATATATATTACTACCTTTATCTCACTTTGAGTAATGGTGTAGAGGAGAGGGCATGTGATTTTGAGAGCCAATAGGATTGTTGTGCAATATTATGTGTGAGAGTGGCTTGGAGTCCCAAATCGCAAATGAGTGTGTGTTTATTAACTAATACCAAAACTAACCATATCTCATAGTAATGAAACATATATTTGGTGTAATGATCCTCTCCCTATGATGTAATTGTATAGTCAGTATGGTAGGTAGGGGCAAGAAAGTTTGTATGTTAGCTTGTTGTTGATGGTATCCTTTCATCCACTAGTATCATATCAAAAGCATTAGAATGCATATATATCATCATAGTTTGACTCTACATTAATGAAATTTGATTCCTCAAATCTAGTCATTGGTTGTTATGATAGTTCATCCAATAGTTGATGTAAAATCTTGGTGTCTTTATGTATTTTTTCTATCTTTAACAATGTTAAAGTTCTTGAATTGATGATTTCATATTAAGAATCCTTTCATTTCATTTTCTACATACAAATTCTTGCTGCACATTACATTATAATTAAAAATAATTTCTTTCAATCACTATATAAATATCATTGGTTGTGACTCAAAGGTGATTTTTAATAGCTCCAAAAGATATTTTTTGTTAATATTGGTGAAGTTTAGTAGCACATTGTGAAGAGTATTATATCACATATCAACTCAAAAGATTATATTCTACATAGTGCTTGTTTATGTGATTCATTAAAGGTTGAGGTCTCATGTTGTAAGCCCTTGAGACAAGATAGTAAATTCAATTATATGAATTAATAATTCATATTTTTGTTAATTTATTATGTCATCAAATTCTACTATGAGTTTTTGTGTAATTTTTTGTATGGTTGTATAATCCTTTACTAGATCCTCTTGTCACAATTTTATCACATGGTATCGAAGTAGTGGTTTTAAATCCCAAAGGACATCCATTGGAATTATATTTTAAGTTATGTCTTCTAGTATTTTTAATTAGGTAGGTGTTAAGATAATTATGCTTATAAATAGATTGTTGAATCTAAGATAGTTTGAAAAGGAATACTTTAAATATACCATAAAATTTGAGGTGATTTACAAGGGAATTTATAAATAGATCATCGAACTTCAAAATATATAGATAAGATGACTCCATGAAGAGTAAGTAGAGTCAAACATGTAGTTAATATTGATAAAAGGATAGAATAAATGTTTGAGATGATGAGGAATGTGTGGATTGGTTGGATGTATGAAAGAAGATAGAAGAGGTAATAAACTAAGAGAGAAGTAAGGTGAACATAATACAGAGAGGTAGGTAGATAGAGATCTATGTAGGGTGGGAGAGTTAGAGAGAGGTGGTGTGTGTGTGTGTGAGAGAGAGAGAGGAGGGAGGGAGAGGTAGAGAGAGAGGGGTAGGTAGAGTGAGGGAGATGTGGGGTGGGAGGGATGGAGGGAGGGAGAGAAAGAGGGAAGGAAGGAGATAGATACAATGCTTATGAAGATTCAAGCAGATGACAAATCCCAATAAATAAATTAGAGAGAGGTGAGTCATTGATCATGAAAAGAGTTTTTTTAAATAGTGATGGTATTGATAAAGAACTAGTACACAGGAGAAGTATCTTTAGAAATATATACAAGACTAAATATAAGTATCTTTAGAATATCCAACTCAACACATTCATACATTTGTATAAAGAGAATACTTACACTATGTTGAAGGACAAAAATTAACATTCTCTAGGGAGAGAGGGGGGGAAGGGGGAGATAGGGAGTGGTAGGGTGGGAGGGATAGAAGTTCTCAATAACATAAGGTGTAACATAATAAAGGTCTCAATAAACTAGAGATATATTATCAACTCTCTAAGTAAATACTAACTATCTCACTGTACTCATTGATCACTACCTTCACCATCTAAGCATGGTTGTATTCTTGTCTCTTGAAAAGTGGGTGAAAATTAAATCAATAGAAACCTTTCATAGGGATGGAATGGGACATGAACCTGAACTAAAGTAAGTTGGATCCTAAATGTATCCTTTGGGTTATTATCTCCCATCAAAATTACTAGTCTTGTCTCTCATTCTATAAATATTTCTTACAATACAAGTATATCCATTCATGTTCAAAACTTTAGTGGTGTGCCCTTGCATAATGAGAAAATATGGGTTGTTGGCATTGAGCTACACAAAATGAAAAAGATTCTTGTAGATGTGAGGGTTGTGTAAAGTGGCAACTGATCTGGCACTTATTTACCCCTCCCACAACAATCAAGGTAACATAATGTAAGGCACCTTCAAAATTTATAACAAATCTTAGTTATAGTAAAAAAATATACTTCAATTTCTTCATATGATTGAAAAAAATTGCTCAAAATAATTACAGGTTGGAAAACAAATTGGGTTTTGAGTTGTTTCATTTTGTACATTCAAATATAAGTGGTCGAGAGAAAGGGGATGATTTGCATGTGGGGGATACATAAAAATAGTCAAATTGACTTGAGGGGTGACCAACCAATTGGGTTGTTACCTATAGAGGATTTTACAAAATTGTGTGGGTTGCACGTTTCATAACACCCAGTGTTTTCCAACCTGCAATTGTTGTAATGAAAACATTCTCTTATTTAGAGAGTATGAATGTAATGAAAGAAAAATTAAAAATTTACCACAACTATTACTGAGAGTAAAAATTACATTTCAATTTCCTCATATGATGGAAAAGGAAATGCACAAAATAATCATAGGTAGGAAAGCATAGTGGGTTCTGAGTGATTGCATTCTTCTTATTCATAGTTCAATAGTCAATGGCTTATCTCGAGAGAGAGTGTCCACTTCATAGGAGATAATGAGATAGCAGCTAAGCATCGACAACTTACTGAGAATCAAGCTAGAATAGATCACCATGAGCATAGAGATTGGATCCAACAAATGTCCCAATACTTGGCCAACACTCTTATCTAGAAAGTATCCACCTAGACTCAATTCAGCTCGGGGAAGGATAATCATACTTCAAGCCATCCCATATAGATTGATCCCTAGTATCTATAGGTAGTCCCTACCATAGGGAAGAGGC
Organism: Sequoia sempervirens; assembly: GCA_007258455.2. Classification (NCBI taxonomy): domain Eukaryota; kingdom Viridiplantae; phylum Streptophyta; class Pinopsida; order Cupressales; family Cupressaceae; genus Sequoia; species Sequoia sempervirens. The sequence goes on from VDFB02256132.1 coordinate 105,804,265, forward strand.
AGTTGAGTAGAAATAGTTATCCGACCGAGTGCCTCCATTTTCCTAATCCTATCCACCAGTCGATTGCCTGTGTTGTCTCATCGTATCCCCATACCACCAATCCCTTGTTCCCATCCCCCAAACTCGGTTTAGTCAATTTGGTAAAAAGGAGATTTAACTACCATAACTGATTATGATAAAGCTATATTTAGTTTGTGGAAGTTCATGAACGGCGTATACATTGCTTGACAGAGTGCCTCAAAGAGATGGAGTTTCATGAAATACAATGATTACAGGGTGCAACATAAAATAGGCCTATTTTTCACACATTGAAAGTGTTGGCAGGCATGGGTACAACAATACAAAAAAAAATGTTGTGTTGTAATAGAATAAATGACAGAACAAGAAATAACAAAATACAGTGCACAGAGACAACATAAGATGACACAGAGAAATTTGCAGATTTATATATTCCTTTCTTACATTCCAAAATTACAAAAACACAGAGTACATGCTCTGTTTTACACTTCAAACTAAAACTTAAACAATTTGGACTATTGTCCAATACAATGGTGCTACACTCACACCTATATTGATGCTTGTTGCAGTGTTGAAACTACTTATGTTAAACTGCTACTCTATTGTAACCGGTTGTTGTGTCTGATAAAAATTCCCTTGTTTTGTGTTGAACATTCTTTTTTCTGCTGTAGGGTCTCCACAAAATACAAAAATAAAACTTCTACAAAAACTAACGGTTTCATTCCCTTTTTTCTTGTTTGAAAACCAAGCTAAAAAATGAGCGCTTCATTTTGAATTCAAAATCACCTACCAATATTAATGCTGGTAGGTCAACTTGGCTGCAAGTTTATGTTGGGGGAAGTTGGGAGGAAAATTTTGTTGGCTATAGATTATAATTAATATTCCAACACTCCCCCTTAATCTGAAGTCAGCAATCATTCTATTGTTTCCTTTCGAAGCTGATCTCTGAAGCTGTCCACAATGACAAGCCTATCTCTTAGGTGTTCAAAGTTGTCTTTTGGTAATTCCTTGGTGAAGATATCAGCAAGTTGTTCTTTAGATCTACAATACTGCAATTTAATCTCAGCTTGTTCTACAAGCTCCCTTATAAAATGATATCAGATCTCGATGTGTTTGTTGCGTCCATGGAACATTGGATTCTTTGTCAAAGCTATTGAGGAAACATTGTCACAATGTATGACTATGCTATCTTCTTGTTGTTCCTTCAAATCTGTAAGAACTCTCCTCAACCAAATACCCTGACATGTTGTTGTGTTTGCTACAATGTACTCAGCTTCTATTGTGCTGAGAGATACAATAGGCTGCTTCTTGGATGCCCATTAAATTGCACCCGATCCCATGTTGAATACAAATCCCGATGTACTCTTCCTATCATCTACATTTCCTGCCCAATCACTATCCATGAAACTAGCTAACTTGAACTCATTTGATGCACCATACAAAATTCCATAACTTGTTGTTCCATTCACATACCTCAAGATCCTCTTTCCTGCTTTCCAATGTGTGTCCTTAGGTTTCTCCATGAACCTAGAAATCAAACTTATTGCATACATCAAATCAGGCTTAGTTGATGTCAAATACATCAAACTTCAAACCATGCTCTTGTAGACGGTTGGGTTCACATCATTGTTTTTGTCTTCTTTATGCAATTTTTGACCTGTTGTTGGTGTTGGTGCAGGTTTGTTGTTCTACATTTTGAACCTCCTCAAAATCTATTTGGGATAGTTTGTGAAATGAATATGGCATGTTATGTTTGTTGCACTTCAATCCCAAGAAAATATTTTAGTAGACCTGAGTCTGTCATCTCAAACTCATTCTTCATTACATCTTTGAAATCAACAATCAAGCTATCACTATTTCCAATAAAAATCAGATCATCTACATACAAAACAATAATTAAAATATCACCTTTAGCTACTTTGATGTAGAGTGTGGGCTCACTACTACTTTTGTTGAAGCCATTTCTCATTAAATATGAGTCTATCATGTTGTACCATGCCTGAGGTGCTTGTTTTAGCCCATAAAGAGATTTTTGAAGCCTATA
>VDFB02256132.1:105806426-105922667 GCA_007258455.2 Sequoia sempervirens
AACCCACCCGCAAACAAGAGAATAATTTTATTATTCAGAAAATGGAGCTTCTTACATGTAGAGGATCTCAAATCCCCAAGTTCTACAACACATGCAAGTTACAGAAAGCTACAGAATCACCCTTTCGCAATATGTAAGCTTGTCCCCAAAAAGTTACCCAAAAATTAGAAACCCACCCATAAATAGAGCTCCTCTCTAGTTTCGGAGCCAAAACAACATTCAGATTTTAGTTTAGGTGGTTTGGCGCCGAAAAATTACAACTTGAAGTTCAAATTTCAAAAGAACATTTGCAATTGGATCTTCTAGAAAGTGCACCAACTTCCCGGGGCCATAACTTTTGATCCGGGACTCTGATTCGTGAACTGTTTGAACCGTTGGAAAGGTCTCAAAGCCAACAACGCACTCAAAATCCGCTACGCCAATTTCAGCAAGTTTCGAGGCCGATCCGGGAACTCTAAGTGCCTCAAATCTAACTCGGAAGGTTTTCAGGTGCAAATCTGGGAAACTAAAATTGCAATATCTTTCAACCCGGAATAGAAAATAAAACGAGTAAATTAGAATTTCATTATGACGAAAAGGGTATCCAAAAATGTAAAAACATCTAAAAACTGAGAAACTTGAAATTTAACTATTTTTGGGTGATGCAAGATTGCCCTTACACCACTGGATGCTCCTACATCAATACCTCTTTTAGATCAACCCATTCCCATGTTTCATGATTAGTGTTAATATCACAAACCAGTGCATGTGTTCCCTACAAAACTCATGTCAGAGTACAAAAAAGTGAAATAATTAGTGAAATTTTGATAAGATATAAGTACAAGAATAGAAAATAATTATATGTAATTTATACAAATGAGAAGTGGCCGGATAATATAGTATGTACAATAGAATAAGGTAGAGACCATGAACAATCCCTGATCTATGGTATCCAATGTCTAAAATAGGCACCTCTTATATACTTAAGTCACTTATTTTTTCTCACTGAACTTTAGTATAACAAGTGTTGAAAAATGACAAAGCCATGAGCAAAGGTGCATGTGGAATATATTCCTAAAGCTTTCTTGCAAATATTTACAGCTGTGAGCTATCTTATTTCCCAATCAAATTGTTTATGTTTTGCAGAGACATAATCATAAAGTACATTCTGCCCAGGAAGGGAAAGAATGCAAGAAAACATGACAACATAAATAGAATGGAGAAAACACAAAATCTAAAGTATATCCTATGTTATCAATTTGACAAAAGTTTGTGATCTGATTAATGAAATTGAAATTGAAATGCATAGAATTTGGTTTGTGGGGTTTCCATAAGCTTTGTTGAGTATAGAGTCGACTATTGTGAAGATTTATTATAGTGAATGGCTGCTATGTTATGTTTGGCTGACTGACATTATGGTTCCCAATTGATTGAAGTGTCTTCTGTGGTGAAATTTTCAGCACATTTTCCTAAGGCTTACTTTACATGGAATTTTAGTGCAGTGAAGAACAAAAGTGAAATAGCTAATTCACTTTCCTAGATGAATTGCTGCTTTGATGTTTGTTCTTGAATATATTCAAGCCTCAAGGTATGTCTTCAACTTTTGAATGCAGATTAGTGTATTTTTTTTGTCGAATGGAGATTTTTGCGATTTAAAGGCTAGTTCACTTTGTGGCTTGAACAAAATAAAATGGTAGAACATTGGAAAACCTAGTATAGGAATTTTTCATTTCTTTGCAATTGATTAGGAATGCCAAAGATAAGATTTTCCAATTGAGATTTACCCTATTCTAAAGATGCTTTTCATTTATATGGAGTTATCAAGTAATTTTTGATATGCATGTGGTGTGTTATGTAATAAAATCATGTGTGGTGTGTTATGGAATAAGGAAAATAGAGGAATTCAGTCCTCAAAAAAGATCTTGTTTCCTATATGGTTGGATATGTTTGGTTCTTGATTCCTATCACCTATGCCTATATAGAAATATTTTCCTTTTATTTTTATATATTTGACTATATTTGACTCCATTATGAGAAATACTTGGGGGATTATTATTTGAAGTGGCAAAACAAAAATAGGTATTGCAGTGAAACAGGAAACAAAAACAAATAGTTTCATCTGTTAGATCTTGCTCATCACATGCAAACTATTCCCCCTCACATGGGTGTAATTAGTAAGGAGATTAGTTCAACGTTTAGAATTCTATTTTATTAAGTTCAGTAAGCAAGCTTTTTGTTTTTGGTTTCTCTACAGTCAGTCTTATCAAACTGCCCACTCTAGATTCTTCTTTGCTTAACTATGGATAAATATAAGTATGATCTTTATTCAATATTTTCTTTTATATGGGTTGCTATATACTTATTCTTTCTGTAAAGCTATTGTAATAAGCTACATGTGACTAGGCCTGGGATTTCAAACCACACATTGACTAAAATATAAAATAGTTAACGGTTGTAAACTTTTATTATCTGTTATTTTATGTTGGGTGTTTTGTAAATAAATTTAAGTTATTAAACATGTCAGGTAAAGATTCATTCCATAGATAATAGATATGATATTTTTCCAATAGAGCAGCATTATCTAAAGCAATCAGATGATTCTGACTAATACTCAGATGAATTAAGTGAAATAAAATTGTTAATCTCTATGGACACTCTGGAGATATGGACAGGTTTGATATGTTGGAGATGTTGTACCAAATTTTCATGGGAATGTTTAGGATTGCTATGGACCATCTCGAGATCAAAACAAGTGTGGGAAAATGGACAAATGAAGGTACAAAAAATGTCAATGTCTCTTTCTATTTATCTGATTTTTATGGTTGTGGCATAAGGAGCAGTGGAATGGTTTACATATCTGTATTTTTACAAGTACTACTGGCAATAGAAAGTTTCACATTTTTTGGAGCCAAATTCATAGATGGGAAAGAGGGAAAGTTTGATACTATGATTGTATATAGAATTAATGTGTCCTCTTGGATAAAGGTAAAGAAATGAACCCAATCAAAAGCCCACTTTGCTCTTATTTTATTGTTTGGATTTGAATTGCTACTACTCACAAGATTATGTGTATTCTAAATCTAATCTTCTTTCTTATCTTTTTTAGGAATGTGATTTTTTTAGAAGATGGTCTTCTAAACATGCCCTTTTTTGACGGATGGAAGGGAAAACATTATTAGAAAATTGTGAAGAGCATTGAATCGTGCATATCAATTCAAATAATTATAATCTATACAATGGTTGTGAATGTGATTCATTAAAGGTTGAGGTCTCATGTTGTAAGCCTAAATGTAATCATATAAATTAATAATTCATATATTTTTTAATTTATTATGTCATCAAATTCTATTGTGAGATTTTATGTAATTGATTGTATGATTGGATAATCCTTAACTAGTTCCTCTAGTCATAATTCTATCAAAATAGTTTTAAATCCGAAGGACATCAATTGGAATTATATTTAAGTTATATCTTCTAATATTTATAATTGGGTATGTATTAAAAGAGTTATGCTTGTAAATATACTTTTGAACCTAAGATATTTTGAAAAGGAATACTTTAAATATACCATCAAATTTTAGAACGACTCTTTGGTACAATAAAAATGGCATTTCACTTTCTTCATTTGGTTGGAACAAAAAATGCTCACATTATTTCTATTGTTAGAAAAAAATTTGTACCCTGTCGGTTATTTCCTTATGAAAAGATTTTGTTTAGTATGCACTAAAATGTAATGAAATACACCTTCAAGCTTTAGAACAACTCTTTGGTACAGTAAAAATGGCATTTCACTTTCTTCATTTAATTGGAACAAAAAAATTCTCACATTATTTGTAGTGTTGGAAAAAAAACTGTCCTTAGTTAGTTATATCCTTATGAAAAGTTTTTCTTTCATATGCACCAACAATGTAATGAAGTCCACCTTCAAATTTTAGAACAATTCTTTAGTACATTAAAAATGACATTTCATTTTCTTCATCTGATTGGAACAAAAGAATGCTCACATTATTTGCAATGTTGGAATACACACTGTCCCTTGTCAGTTATTTCCTTATGAATTTTTTTTGTTTTGTATGCACCAACAATGTAATGAAGTCCACTTACAAATTTTAGAACAACTCTTTGGTACAGTAAAAATGGCATTTCACTTTCTTCATCTGTTTGTTAGTTATTTCCTGATGAATTTTTTTGTTACGTACACACTAATAATGTAATGGAGTCCACCTTCAAATTTTAAAACAAATCTTTGGTATAGTGAAAATGGTATTCTATTTTCTTCATCTAATTGGAACAAAAAAATGTTCACATTATTTGCACTGTTGGAAAACACAGTGTCCTCTGTCAATTATTTCCTTATTAAAAGATTTTGTTTTGTACACACCAACAACATAATGAGTTCCACCTTAAAATTTTATAACAAATCTTTGGTACAGTAAAATGACATTTCACTTTCTTCATCTAATTAAAACAAAAAAATGCTCACATTATTTGCAATGTTGCAAAAACACACTGTTCCATATCAGTTATTTCCTTATGATTTTTTTTTGTTTCGTACGCACCAACAATGTAATGGAGTCCACCTTCAAATTTTAGAACATTTTGGTACAATAAAAATGACATTTCACTTTCTTCATCTAATTGGAACAAAAAAAATGCTCAAAATTATTTGCAGTGTTGGAAAACACACTATCCCTTGTTAGTTATTTTCTTATGATTTTTTTTTGTTTTATATGCACCAACAATGTAATGAATTCCACCTTAAAATTTTAGAATAAATCTTTGGTACAGTAAAAAATGGAATTTCACTTTCTTCATCTAATCGGAACAAAAAAATGCTCACATTATTTGCAGTGTTGGAAAACACAATGTCCCCTGTCAGTTATTTCATTATGAAAAGTTTTTGTTTCATACGCACCAACAATGTAATAAAGTCCACCTTCAAATTTTAGAGCAACTCTTTGGTTACAATAAAGATGACATTTCACTTTCTTCATATGATTGGAACAAATAAATACTCACATTATTTGCAGCATTGGAAAACACACTGTCCCCTGCCAATTATTTCCTTATGAAAAGTTTTTGTTTTGTACATAACAAGAATGTAATGATCTCCACCTTCAAATTTTAGAGAAACCCTTTGGTAAAGTAAAAATGGCATTTCACTTTCTTCATCTGATTGGAACAAAAATATGCTCACATTATTTGCAATGTTGGAAAACACATTGTCCCCTATCAATTATTTCCTTATGAAATTCTTTTTGTTTCATATGTACCAATAATGTAATGAAGTCCACCTTCAAATTTTAGAACAAATATTTTGTACAGTAGAAATGTCATTTCAATTTCTTCATCTGATTGATACAAAAAAAATCTCACATTATTTGTAGTGTTGGAAAACACACTGTCCCTTGTCAGATATTTCCTTATGAAATTTTTTTGTTTCATACACACCAACAATGTAATGAAATCCACCTTAAAATTTTAGAAAAACTATTTGGTACATTAAAAATGGAATTTCACTTTCTTCTTTTGATTGGAACAAAAAAAAGATGACATTATTTGTAGTGTTGGAAAACACACTGGCCCTTACCAAATTTGAGTGATATGAGTGTCCCTCTTTCCCCCATCTCTCTCTTACCAAATTTATCATAATTTTGTAACAAAAATGACAATAAGGTATAATGCTCCAATTAACCACTTATAAAAGGTTTTCATTATAATAATACAAACATTTGTATACAAAAGATGTGTATACTAACACAAAGTCTATGTAACAAGTAGGAAATAACATTTATATTATTGATAAAAGATGTGCCACAATTTTTTTGGGTTTATCTACCAAATTAATTTCATCATCATATGAACAAGGGAGGGGTACATTATTAGAAGATAGTGATGGAATATATATCAATTAGGTGGTGTATTTATGTTTTAGTGCTTTGCATTGACTATCAAAATGAACTATCACTTAATGATATACACAAGAGAGAGGTGTTGAATGACAATGCTTAGGACCTTTCTTATTCACATGAGGAACTAGGATGATCAATTGAGATTCTAAAAGAATGGATAGGACATGCTTAGGAAGGTCACCATGATGTGTATAGGATCATTGGTTATGTTTGGATGAAATCAAAGAAGGTTGGTTACTTGATAGGGGCTTGCAAGAAATAGAAGTTATTATTGAAAAATATTGGGTTTTATGAAACCTGCAACCCACATACTATTGTAAAACCCTCTACATGTAACAACCCAATTGGTTAGTCATCCCTCAGGTCAATTTGATTAGTTATGTATCCCCCACCTGCAACTCCTCCCCAAGCTCTCCACCCTTGAGCTTAGAAAACTTAGAAAATGAAGTAAAAATTGTAAGGAAACATATATATTTAAGAAACTTAGAAAATGAAGTAAAAGATAAGAAGAATGTTTTATCATCAAAATAAAAGGAGGTTAATGATGTTGAGAGAGAGCTACAATCTAAAAGACATGAAGTTGAGAAAATAAAGACAATAGTGGAAGGTGTTGCTTATGAAGAAGGGTGCATGGAGATATTAGAAAAAAGAGTGTTTGCAAGAGTCTAAGGTAGTATAGAAGTTGAAGGCTGATATTAGGCAACTCAAGGCTCAATTAGGAAGTTTTTAATTCACCTATAATGATCTTTTAAAGCATTTTTATATATTAAAGTGTTGAATTTTCGTCATATTAAAGAAGTCGTCAGGTCGGAAGAGATCCAGGGATATCGTTTTCATCGGAAAGATGGATAACAGATTTATCGGGTCGATCGACAGCCCTCCGAAAAAGGGTCCGAGGATGGAAGGGAAGATGCAGTGAAGATGAAAGAAGATGGATAAGTAAATAAAGGTCGGTCGAAGAAGTGGTAAAGTCGGAAAGAAGGAGGGAGATATGGAGTGGTAGGTTGGGAGGGAGGGATGAAGGGGTAGGTGGAGAGTGGTTCTATGTGTGTGTGAGGAAGAGGAGGGAGAGAGGGATGGAGGGAGATAGGGAGTGGTAGGGTGGGATGCAATACTTCCTCATGATATGTACCTATCTTAAATTTTAACAAACATTGCCCACTTACTAGTACCTTATGTTATTTCTACAATTGTGAAATTTTATATGGATTTAGATATTTTAACCTTTTCAATTTTAACTCATCAACCATCTCTTTTGGCACTAAAATATATTTACTACCATTGTTCGTGTTAAATATATAGAACTTATATTTAGTCTTTTATATATTTCTAAAGAGACTTCTCCTTTGTACTAGTTCTTTATCGATACCATAACTATTTAACAAAACTATTTTCATGATCAATGACCTCTCTCTAACTTATTTATTGGGATTTATCATTTTCTTAAATCTTCATAATGGCAATACAGCAAATAGATCTTCAATACTTTGGAACATTAGAAATGCAATCCTCGAAGTTTCTCAAAATGTTGAAATAAATTTTGAAATCAAACTTGTGGTGGGACTTTAGTGCATTAATGTAATTATTGTTAAAGGTAAAATAAAACCTTAACGCCGGGCAAGAAACGGTGAAGGACAAAGGAGAGAACCGAGGATGGAAGATTGAAGGCGAAGATGGGTCGAAAGGCCTAAGAGGTATATGAAAGGGGGAGGAGAAGATGCGAGGTCTTAAGAGAGAACTGAAGAGAGACCAGAGGAGAAGATTCTAAGATATTAAAGGAACCTCCACCTGAGTCATAATTTATCAGAGTAGTTTTAAATCACAAAGGACATCAGTAGGAATTGTATTTCAGTTAAGGTGGAAGGGTGTTAGGAATAAAGTATGCTTATAAATAGTTGAAGATAATTGCTGCAGGTGAGGTGATTCAGGACTTGTGGTTCAGTGGGCAAGGTGTGGCGGATGGTCTCTTCATGAAGAGTGAGTAAATTTAAACATGTATTTAATAATTCTATAAGGATAAAAGAATTTTTTGAGATGATGAGGAATGTGTGGATTTGTTGGACGTATAAAAGAAGATAGAAGAGGTAATAAACTTTGATATAATTAAAGTTATGATTAAGAAATTTAAAGAAAAATAAGCAATCTAGAGAATGCACTTTTTATTGAACAAGTTGTGGATGAACAAGAAGAGGAAGATATAATTCTTTTAAATATATTGAAATATATTTCAAAAAATTATAAGGGACTCAAAATTTGGTGTAGTAAAAATGACATTTCATTTTCTTTGTCTAATTGGAACAAAAAAATGCTTACATTATTTGCATTGTTGGAAAACATAATGTCCCTTGTAAATTATTTCCTTATGAATTTTTTTTGCTTTATACACACCAACAATGTAATGAAGTCCACCTTCAAATTTTTGAACAACTCTTTGGTACAATAAAAAAGACATTTCACATTCTTCATTTGATTGGAACAAAAAAATGCTAACATTATTTGCAGTGTTGTAAAATACACTGTCCCTTGTCAGTTATTTCCTTATGAAAAGTTTTTGTTTCGTACACACCAATAATGTAATGAATTCCATCTTCAAATTTTAGAACAACTCTTTAGTACAATAAAAATGGCATTTCACTTCATCTGATTGGAACAAAAAAATGCTCACATTATTTGCAGTGCTGGAAAATGTATTGTCCCTTTTCATTTATTTCCTTATGATTTTTTTTTGTTTCGTATGCATCAAAAATGTAATGAGGTCCACCTTCAAATTTTAGAACAACTCTTTGGTATATTAAAAATGGCATTTCACTTTCTTTATCTGATTGGAACTAAAAATGCTCACATTATTTGCAATATTGAAAAACACACTATCTCTTGTCAATTGCCTTGGTATGTACTGTTACTCATAAACATGACCCCCCATTTGGTCGGCTATCTTACCTTTGCCTTAGTCATTTTCCTTAAAATCGTGTTCAGGAAGCGTTTTGTTGTACTTCTCAAACTTAGGTGGGGTTTTCATTTGTTCATCTAACCTCCTATTTTACCACCTATTTGTTGTATCTTTGGCTAAGCGGGTGTTTTGTGGCTTGGTTCAAACTTACCATTCCTTAAAGAAGGATATATACGTGCAAAAACTCATAGGATGATTTGTCATGTGTCAGGAGTGACACAATAGCTTCCCCCACTAGTTATGTTTGTAGGCAGTATTTTTTAAGCTATTGGGAACCTAAGCGACATTTTATTAGGTTATGTGAACTACCCATTTCACTACCAGAAAGATTTTCAGTGATTGATGAAGAGTGAGTTTAATTCACATAACTTGTGCATTATGTAGAAAATAAATTAACATCTTTAGATATGATATGAATAGAAACAAATAAGGCCATGCATGCAAGAACACAGTGATATCAAAAGGAATATTTTATTTATATATATGTACCTTTTTATATCGCATTGGCACTACAAAATTGTCTGATTCAACTACAAAAGTTCATATCGAAGAAAAAAGACAAAAAGGAGATAGTTTCGTTCAATCACATAGAGAAAATATTGGGACTCAAATGCCCTCAACCACAATCTAGAGGTGTTTAACTTGAGCAGGTGACAACAGGTTCTCATGCGATTGTAGAAACTGTGTGAAGAGTCCCATATACGATTCCTGCATGAAGAAGAGTGATAGCTTCCTCCAATGTCTCATTTTTAAGAGCCAAAAATATACAAATGGAGTTAGCTATCAATCCATTCTGAGAATAGTGGCTGAGCCCATTGATAGTCACATTAACACAATGATGGAATTCAGGCTTTACCAGGTGTTCCAATGCTCTTACTCCCTAGTTGCAGCGGCCAGAAGTCTTGATGACTGTGTATATGAAACGCTCCAACATGGTGGTGTTGTGTACATGTTCTTGGCTTAGGAATTCTTCACCCAGTATGCTACAAAGAACCTCTTCCTCCACCTTGCTTTGTATCGTGAAGACCTCCTTCATCTAATCTGACAGATGCCTAAACAATGGACTCATTTGATCTTCTCCAAGACAATGTAGTCATTTGTAGAATTGGCATCACTCTAAGAGCTCACCATGCTTGATGCTACTAGTTGATGAAGAAAGGTGACACTAGCTGAATTTATAGAAGGTTGGTTGGACATTGGCGCTTTCTCCTAGGATTTGATGAGATGGAAATTCAGTTCAGATTAATGGTTGATTTGAGCTGGTTTTAAATTACATTTCCCATCGGGTAGTATGCACATGCTAATGGATGGTGTTTTCTTGAAGCTGCATTAATGGTTTGATTGTGTGGAAGATCATTCGACAATCGATTGGTTTCTTTGCCAATGTTCATTCATTTGTCAGGATTAATTATTCTGATTGATTTTAGCAATTTTAAAGAAATGATGGAGAAACAAGAAGACCTCCAATTCAGTAATGTATTTGGTGACTATTCAGTGGAGTTAGTTAGCTATAAATTTGAAAGTGGAGAGAGATAAAGGGGCTCTCTAGATATACACTATGTGGTATTATCAAGAGGGATTTAGGCATTTATTTTAGACTGTAATAGTTTGTGACATGTGTGTTATGAATTTAATGATATGCTTAGTACACTAATCTTTGTATTATGCGTATGATATAGTTATGTCTTCTTTGTGAGATAAGCTATGGGGTGTTCATTTATTGTAGTATGATCTTATTTCTTTCATTGGATGTTCATAGGTTTTTCAATCTTTGTGTTGATTGTCTATGGTTGTGATTTCTGCTTTCATGTTAGTTTCATATTTATGAACTGGCATCTATTCCCTTTTTTGATTTCTGGTTAAAAGCATACGTGTATTCATTAGCTTAGATAATTCATTGAAAATATTGTGAGGGAGTTGTACCTTGAAAAAATTCAAAGAAAAGCCACAAATGTAATTATTGTCTTTTCAGACCTATTAGTGGATTTTGTTAGTGTTAAATCTAAGTTGAGAGTCATTTGTTTTTAAGCATGTTTATCATGAGCCATTTCATTCACTAAAAAAAAATTGGCAACTCTATTGGGGAGACAAATTGAATTGATTGAAAAGCCTAACAATCTTCATCACACCATGCAACAGGATGGTACTTCCTCATAATAAAGTATTTCTTGTTTTGCAGCCAGATTTATACTGGTGGGAGCAGAACAAGAAGACATCATTTCACAATTAAATACACTCACCTAGAGATATAAGAGGAGTGCAACAGATTATATGTGAGTGAATCTTGTCTTGGAAGAAGAGGAAGAGTTTTCCCAACACCTGCCTACACCTATGGTTGAACGTCCTCTGAGGTTGATATTTGTGTACTACGACAACCCTCCTCATCATCCTGATCATCAACCTAATCAGTCATTTCACCATCCAAGGGACCCACCCCTTCCTCAACTTCAAAATCCACCTTCGGCTCATCCACACCTAGGAATTAACCCAATAATTCCCTTTCCTAATCTTTACTCTTGTGTGAATCGGTGACTCTGATCATCTATGGCCCTGAATCTTTGGTGTAATCAAGTTGGACCTCTTGTCCTGTCACAATATCATGATTTACCCCATGGTTCCTGGAAATAGTTCCCTAAGTTTTATGTCCAGAACAAACAAGATCCTGAGGAACACATCCTGGCTATGACTACAGTAAGCAAGATTTTAGGAATCTAATAACAGGATGTTTTTGTAAGAATTTTCATTAACAGTTTGATTGAGAAAGTGGCAGAGTGGTACAGGGGACTTGAAAAGGAGAGAATTATTGGGTGGAATGTTCTTAAAACAAAATTTCTTCAATGCTATAAAACCCCAGTCAACATTGTGGCTACCCTGTATCTTTTCTTTCAAATTATGAAGGATAAAGCTAAAATAATGATGGATTTTTTTTACCATTTCAATCAGTCTCTTCAACGAATTCCTGTTCTAGAAAGACCCAGTGAGAAAATCCAGTTTCACATATTTATTTCTGGTATGGAACCTGACATTCAATTAATCCTCAAAAGAGATAAAGTTCAAGGGATTGAGAGAGCTCAATTAGAGGCAATAAATATTAAGGATGATTTTATAACCATGGGAAAATGGAAACTAGATGCAAGTGTGAAACTTGAAGCTAGTCCCAAGTTATCCTCTAAGTTCTGGGTTAAAAGCCATGAAGAGCAGAATTACCTTGCCCGACTACTGAAAACATTAATCTGACAATTTTTGATAGCATGCAATAGCCTAATAAGGAATGAGATCAACATTGTAATGATCAAGCCTTCAATTTATATACCTCATTTGAGGTTGAAAGTGATCTCAATTCATCTAGTGATGATGAAGATGATGAGTCGTAGAAGAAGACATTAATTGCCTCTCCTTCTCCTTTTGAAGATAAGTCCTCTTTTGAAGTAGATTCAAAGGACCTGGTGTCAAATTCCCTTCCTATTCTAGAATACGAAGTTTTCTCCTTCAAAGAAGCAACGGATGAAAATATATGTTTTCATCTAAAATAAAATGGAGATCTCGCATATGGTACTTTTCAAGAGAAAGAAAAATGGTCAATTCATCCTAACCCTCTCTTCAATTTTGATGAATTTGAAGTATATGATAATTCTCTCTTCACAAATTTAGTTGCTAATCAATCTATATCTGAGGATGAACATTGTTTATCAATAGTTGAAGATGGTCATTCTCAAGGAAACAATGGGAAAATTGCTATTCCTTTATTGGAGGAAGATGAGATTGGTGCATAGTTAGAGTTTAGAAGCGAATCATTTCCTGCTTTGTATCAGTTTGCAAAGGTAATTATCTCCTTTGAAAATAACTTGAATGAAGAGAGGTATGATGAGGTTAAAGAGAATATTGTTTCCCATGATGACTCTTCAAAAAATGGAAGGGTGCTTGAGAGATGTAATGTCAGAGAGGAATTTGGAACTTTTAATTTTGTGTCAAAATCGGATACACCTAGATTGATGAGCCTCGACTATGGGAATTGGCTAATAAAGGACATTCTAGTGCCAGTAGGATGGCAACAGGATGAAAATTTTGATGAAGAATGGATTTTTAGGAAATCATTTGATTATGGTTACATCTTTGTTCATATAAATGTTGGGGTATCAATATTTCAAGATTTTCTTCAGAAACTATATCAAAAAGTGGGCCTTTTCAAGAAAGGGTTATTTTTCTCCTAGCTAGTGAATGGGTTTGTATGATTATTTCCCTTTCCTTTTCCTTTCCCAGCAAGTTGGTCCTGCCTTGTAAAAAGTTACAATTTTGGTCTGTTCATTTTTGTCTTGTTGTTTGGTTTGGTATCCTATTTGTTTTGACTTTGTGCCCAATGGAAGGGACTAGTCCTACATGCTAGGTTATCTACATCCCTTGTAGTCCTTATCCCCAATCAAAGCCACTATTACTCATAAACATGACCCCCCCATTTGGTCAGCTATCTTACCTTTTCCTTAGTCATTTTCCTTAAATTCGTGTTCGGGCAATGTTTTTTTGTACTTCTTAAACTCAGGTGGGGTTTTCATTTGTTCATCTAACCTCCTATTTTACCACCTATTTTTTGTATCTTTGGTTGAGCAATGTTTTGTGGCTTTTTTCAAACTTATCATTCCTTAAAGAAGCGTATATACATGCAAATAACTAGCAGGATGAGTTTTCATGTGTCAGGAGTGACACGATACCTTCCCTCACAAGTTATGCTTGTAGGAGGTATTCTTTAAGCTATTAGGAGCCTAAGTGGCATTTTATTAGGTTATGTGAACTACCCATTTCACCGCCTAGAAGCTTTTCAGTGATTGATGAAATAATAATGAGTTTAATTCATATAACCCGTGCATTATGCAGAAAAGAAATTAAAATATTCATATATGATATGAACATAAACAAATAAGGCCATGAATGCAAGAACACGGTGATATCAAAAGGAATATTTTATTTATATATATGTATGTTTTTACATCGCATTGGCACAACAAAATTGTCTGATTTGACTACAGAAGTTTATATTGAAGACAAAAGACCAAAAGGAGATAGTTTCATTCAAGCACATAGAGCAAATAACGGGACTTGAATTCCCTCAACCACAGTCTAGAGGCGTTCAACTTGAGTAGGTGACAATAGGTTCTCATGCGACTACATGAACTGTGTGAAGATTCCCATATCGTTCCTTACGATTCCTACATGAAGAATAGTGACAACTTCCTCCAGTGTCTCATTCTGAAGAGACGACACTATACAAATGGCATCAACTATTAGTCCATTCTGAGGATAGTGGTTGAGCACATTGATAGTCACATTAGCATGATGATGGAATTCAGGCTTTACCAAGAATTCCAATGCTCTTACTCCCTAGTCATGGCAGCCAAAAGTCCTGATGACTGTGCATATGAAACTCTTTAGCATGGTGGTGTTGTGTACATGTGCTTGGCTCAAGAATGCTTCACCCAGTATGATGTGAAGTACCTCTTCCTCCACCTCACTTTTATTGTGAAGAACTCCTTCATCTAATCTGACATATGCCTAAACAACGAATTGCATTTGATCTCCTCCAAGACAATGTAGTCATTTGCAAAATTGTCGTCACTCTAAGAGTTCGCCATGTTTGATGCTACTGATTGATGAAGAAAGGTGACACTAGCTAAATTTATAGAAGGTTGGTTGGACATTGGCACTTTCTCTTAGGATTTGATGAGATGGCAATTTAGTTTAAATTAATGGTTGATTTGAGTTGGTTTTAAATTACATTTCCCATCGATCAGTATGCATGTGCCAATGGATGGTGTTTTCTTGAAGCTGCATTAATGGTTCAATTGTGTGGAAGGTCATTCGACAATCGATTGGTTTCTTTTCCAATTTTCATTCATTTGCCAGGATTAATTATTTTGATTGATTTTAGTAATTTTCAAGAAACAACAGAGAAACAAGAAGACCACCAATTTAGTAATGGCTTTGGCGATTATTCAGTGGAGTTATTTTTCTATAAATTTGAGAGTGGAGAGAAAGATAGGGGCTCTTGGGATATACACTATGTGCTACTATCAAGAGGGATTTAGGCATTTATTTCAAATTGTAATAGTTTGTGACCTGTGTGTTATGATTTTAATAGTATGCTTAATAAGTTGATCTTTGCATTACACGTGTGATATAGTTATGTCTTCTTTGTGAGATAAACTCTATGGTGTTCATTTATTGCAATATGATCTTCTTTCTTTGATTGGATGGTCATAGGTTTTTCAATCTTTGTGTTGATTGTCTATGGCTATGATTTCCGCTTTTGTGTTAGTTTCATATTTATGAACTTCCATCTATTTCCTTTTCTTCTTTCTGGTTAAAAGAATACCCGTATTCATTAGCTTATATAATTCATTGAAAACCTTGTGAGGGAGTTGTACCTTGAAAAAATTCATAGAAAATCCATAAATGTAATTGTGGTCTTTTAAGAGTTGTTAGAAAATTTTGTTAGTGTTAAATCTAGGTTGAGAGTCATTTGTTTTTAAGCATATTATGAGCCATTTCATTTGCTAACATGTACAAAACAAAAACTTTTCATAAGGAAATAACTAATAGGCAATAGTGTGTTTTCCAACATTACAAATAATGTAAGCATTTTTTGTTCCAATCAAATGAAAAAAGTGAAATTCCATTTTTACCATACCAAAGAGTTGTTCTCAAATTTTAAGGTGAACTTCATTACATTTTTGGTGTGTACGAAACAAAAACTTTTCATAAAGAAATAATTGAGAGGGGACAATGTGTTTTCCAACACTACAAATAATGTGAGCATTTTTTTGTTCCAATCATATGAAGAAAGTGAAATGTCATTTTTACCATTACCAAAGAGTTGTTCTAAAATTTGAATGTGGAATTCATTACATTCTTTTTACATATGAAACAAAAACTTTTCTTAAGGAAATAATTGACAGAGGATGGCATGTTTTCCAACATTGCAAATAATATGAGAATTTTTCTATTCTAATCATATGAATAAAGTGAAATGTCATTTTTTCTGTACCAAAGAGTTGTTCTAAAATTTGAAGGTGGACTTCATTACATTCTTGGTGCATACAAGAGAAAAAAAATTCATAAGGAAATAACTAACAGGGGACAGTGTGTTTTCCAGCACTGCAAATAATGTGAGCATTTTTTTGTTCCAATCATATGAAGAAAGTGAAATGTCATTTTTATTGTACCAAAAATTTGTTCTAAAGTTTGAAGGTGGACTCCAGTACATTCTTAGGTACAGTAAAAATGGAATTTCACTTTGTTTATCTAATTGCAACAAAAAATTCTCACATTATTCCTGGTGTTGGAAAACACACTGTCCCTTGTCAGTTATTTCCTTCTAAAAATGCTCACATTATTTCCAGTGTTGGAAAACACACTGCCCCCTGTCAATTATTTCCTTATTTCCTTATGAAAGGTGGAGGATTTATAGGTGGGGGATACATAAAAAAATAAAATTGACCTGACTTCATTATATTGTTGGTGTGTACAAAACAAAAACCTTTCATAAGGAAATAACTGACAAGGGATAGTGTATTTTTCAGCAATGCAAATAATGTGTGTTTTACATTCTTCTTGTTTTAAGCTCAAGGTTGGAGACCTTGGGGAAGATTTGTAGGTGGGGAATACATAAAACTAATCAAATTGACCTAAGGGGTGATTAACCAATTGGTTTGTCACATTTAGAGAGTTTTACAACACTATATGGGTTGCAGGTTGCATAACACCCAGTGTTTTCCAGCTTGTAATTATTATAATGAAAACCTTTTCTTATTTAGAGAGTACGAATGTAATGAAAGGAACTTTTAAAATTTACCAATCTATTACTTAGAGCAAAATTTTTGTTTCAATTTCCTCATATGATGGAAAAATAAATATACAAAATAGTTGCAGGTTAGAAAACATAGTGGGTTGTGAGTGATTACATTCATCTTGTTCTAAGCTCAAGGGTGGAGAGCTTTGGGAGGAGTTGCAGGTGGGGGATACATAAAACTAACCAAATTGACCTAAGGCGTGACTAACCAATTGGGTTCTTACATGTATATTTTTTACAAAATTATGTGGGTTGTAGGTTTCATAACACCTAGTGTTTTCCAACCTGCAATTGTTGTAATGAAAACCTTTTCTTTTTTAGAGAGTATGAATGTAATGAAAGGAAGTTTCAAAATTTACCACAACTATTACTCAGAGTATTAGCCTCATTTTCTTTTGATGATAAAATCTTCTTATCTTTTACTTCCTTTTCTAAGTGGTTTCATAAGAAAATAACTAATAGGGTACAATGTGTTTTCCAACACTACAAATAATAGAAAGAACATTAGAAAGGTACAAGGATAGTTGTTGAGATGGTTTATTGTAAGGTAGAAGGAATATTGTTTATTGACATCTTTTTTTCTTCTATCTGTGTTGAACTTCATTAGGATGTTGTTGTCTATACAAAGAGTTAGGGAGAGAGGGAGGGGTAGATAGAGAGAGATAGTGGAGAGAGGTTGTGTGTGTGTGAGGGAGAGAGGGGAAAGGAGGGAGATAGGTAAAGTAGAGAGGGAAGGGGAGAGATAAGTAGATAGAAGGTTTTGTATTGCGCATGAATTTGTGCAAGTAAATAAAGTGAGAGATGATTATATAAGTGAAGTTGAATAAATGAATTCAAAGATTCTTTAACTTAAGAATTCCATGGAACAAATACAATTGGAAATAAATGATAAGGAAAATGAAAAAATTAGATCTAAGTGCAAAAAAAGAGAATCATATCACATTCATAAAAATCTCGCCATGATAAATTCTTGTGTCTTTTCTTTCTAAACATGTCTTGGGTTTCCATCTAAGAAATTTATTTACACATCCTACCATGCATGACCATCCAAAATGGAGTTATATGCTCTTGAACAAAAACTTGACAAGGCACATGATTTTTTTTAGAGCATAAAGTGTATGCACCAATAAGTTCAATGAATTCTTGCATTCTAATAATATAAATATAGAGAGCACTTGACACAAAATTCTTAAATTCTAATTAAGTGGGAACAAATGATTTTGATATCTAGCCTCATACACCCGCTTTAGAAATTATTATTATTCTCGATTACCATTAAGGTATGGTAGTGAAATTATTACATGGAGAGAGGTTATGTGTGTGTGCAAGGGAGAGAGAGGGAGAAGGATGGAGATAAGAAGTGGTAGGGTGTGAGGGATAGAAAGAGGGAAGCAGGGAGATAGGAATTGGTAGGGTGGGAGGGATAGAAGGACCTAAAATGAACTTAGTAGGAGAGAGAAATGTGATGGTGGATTGTGGGAAATAGGCACCCAAAATGGATTTAACGAGACCAATATTTTATAGAAAATAATTAGTAGGGATTTCATAGGGTATCCTTCATAGTACACACTTCACATTGTACATGTTGCTTCATATAAGAAATTGCTTAATGTCAACAACCAACATTTTCTCATTATGCAGAAGAAGACCAAAGTGTGTGTTGCTTAATATAAGAAATTGCTTCATATAATTAGTAGGGTTTTCATAGGTATCCTTCATAGCAGGTATTAGAATGTATGAAATGAAAAAGGAATCTACTCTAAAATCACTTGAAAAGAAGAATACCAAAGTGAATGAGATAGATAATGTATTGACTAAAGAGATTATTCTTGCTCTTGAGAAGTTGAGGAAGGAGCATGTGCACTATGTGCAATGGGGAAATGGAAATGTAGAACTAGAAGCAAAAAGTACTAGAATGTATGAAATAACAAAGGAATATTCTCTAAAAACACTTTAAAAGAAGTAGACCAAAGTGAATGAAATAGATAAAGTACTAATTGAAGAGATTATTCTTGCTCTTGAGAAGTTGTGGAAGGTGCAATGTAGAACTGGAGCAACAAGTACTAGAATGTATGAAAATAAAAAAGAATCTTCTCTAAAAACACTTGATAAGAAGCAACCAAAGTGAATGAGATAGATAATGTATTGATTGAAGAGATTTTTTCTGCTCTTGAGAAATTGAGGAAGGAGCCTATGTAGTATGTGCAATGGGAAATGACAATGCAAAAATGGATTAAATCAAGAGTTGTGTATTACGTATGAATTTTTGCAAGCAAAGAAAGTGAGAGATGATGCTATAAGTAGAAATGAACAAATGAACTCAAATATTCTTGAACTTAAGAATTCCATGGAACAAATACAATTGGAAATAGATGATAAGGAAAAGGAAAAATTAGAGGGAGAAGTAGGTAGAGACATAGAAGGACCCAAAATGGACTTAGTAGGAGGGGAAGATGTGTTGGTCGATTGTGGCATAGGGACCCAAAAACACTTGGAAAGAAGTAGACAAAAATGAATGAGATAGATAATGTATTTCCTGGAGAGATTCTTCCTACTCTTGAGAATTTGGGAAAGGTGCATGTGCAGTATATGTAATGGGCATGGTTGTATTCTTATCTATTGAAAAGTGGGTGAAAATTAAATCAAAAACAACCTTTCATAGGGATGGAATGGGACATGAACATGAACTAAAGCAAGTTGGATCCTAAATTTATCCTTTGGGTTATCATATCCCATCAAAATTACTACAGTATGTGGCTTGTAGGTTTCATAACACCCAGTATTTTCCAACCTGCAATTGTTTTAATGAAAAACTTTTCTTATTTAGAGAGTACAAATGTAATGAAAGGAACTTTCAAAATTTACCACAACTATTACTTAGAGTATAAATCATGTTTCAATTTCCTCATATGATGGAAAAAGAAATACAAAAAATAATTGCAGGTTGGAAAACACAGTGGGATGTGAGTGATTGTATTCTTCTTGTTCTAAGCTCAAGGGTGGAGAGCTTGGGAAGGATTTCTAGAAACTAATCAAATTGACCTAAGGGGTGACTAATCAATTGGGTTGTAATGTGTAGAGGGTTTTACAACAATATGTGGGTTGCAGGTTTCATAACACCTAGTGTTTTCCAACTTGCAATTGTTTTAATGAAAATATTTTCTTATTTAGAGAGTATGAATGAAATAAAAGGAACTATCAAAATTTACCACAACTGTTACTTAGAGTAAAAGTTGAATTTTAATTTCCTCATATGATGGAAAATAAATGCAAAAAATAATTGCGGGATGGAAAACATAGTAGGTTGTGAGAAATATGATTATGGTTGTTCTAAGCTCAAGGTTGAAGAGCTTGGGAAGGATTTTCATGTGGGGGATACATAAACTAATCAAATTAACTAGAGGGGTGACTAAGTAATTGCGTTGTTGTGTGTAGAGGGTTCTACAATAGTATGTCGATTGCAAGTTTCATAACACCTAGTGTTTTCCAACCTGCAATTATTATAATGAAAACATTTTATAAGTGGTTAATTGGAGCACTATACCTTATTGTCATTTGAGTTATAAAATTATGATAAATTTGGTAAATTGAGTAACAAAAATGACAATTAGGGCTAGTAAAAATTACATTCTTGGTGCATACAAAACAAAAACTTTGCGTAAGGAAATAATTGGAAAGGGACAGTGTGTTTTCCAACACTACAAATAATGTGAGCATTTTTTTGTTCCAATCATATGAAGAAAGTGAAATTTCATATTTACTATAAGCAAAGAGTTGTTCTAAAATTTGAAGGTGGAATTCATTACATTATTGGTGTGTATGAAACAAAAAAATTTCATAAGGAAACAACTAACAAGGGACAGTGTGTTTTCCAACACTACAAATAATGTGAGCATTTTTTTGTTCCAATTAAATAAAGAAAGTGAAATTTTATTTTTTACTGTAACAAAAACTTTTCATAAGGAAATAATTGACAAGGGACAATGTGTTTTCCAACATAGCAGATAATGTGAGCATTTTTTTATTCCAATCATATGAAGACAGTGAAATGTCATTTTTTAATGTACCAAAGAGTTCTAAAATTTTAAGGTGGAATTCATTAGATTCTTGGTGTGTACGAAAAAAAAAACTTTTCATAAGGAAATAATTGAAAAAGGACAGCGTGTTTTCCAACACTGCAAATAATGAGCATTTTTTGTTCCAATCAAATGAAGAAAGTGAAATGCTATTTTTACTATACTGAAGAGTTGTTCTAAAATTTGAAGGTGGAATTCATTACATTTTTTATGTGTATGCAACAAAAAAAAATTCATAAGGAAATAAATGACAAGGGATAGTGTGTTTTCCAACACTATAAATAATATGAGCATAAATTTTTGTGCTAATTAGATGAAGTGAAATGGCATTTTTACTATACCAAAGAGTTCTAAAAGTTGAAGGTGGACTTCATTACATTCTTGGTGTGTACAAAACAAAACACTTTTCATAAGGATATAATTGACAGGGGATAGTGTGTTTTCCAACACTACAAATAATGTGAGCAATTTTTTGTTTCAATCATATGAAGAAAGTGAAAGTGACCTGAGGGGTGACTAACCAATTGAGTTGTTACATGTTGAGGGTTTTACAATTGTATGTGGGTTGCAGTTTTCATAACACCTAGTGTTTTCCAACATGCAATTATAGTAATGAAAACCTTTTCTTCATTAGAGAGTATGAATGTAATAAAAGGAACCTTAAAGATTAACCTCCTTTTATTTTTATGATAAAATCTTCTTCTTAGCTTTTACTTCCTTTTCTAAGTGATTAATTTTAGTCTCCATTGTTTTGATATAGTTTCAACACTTTCAAATATTGCAATTATAATCGCAAGTTGGAAAACATAGTAGGTTGTGAGTGAGAGAGTGGAAGGGAGAGAGGGAGGGAGAGAGATCGGAGAGGAGGGAGATAGGAATTGGTAGGGTGGGAGGGATAGGAGGGAGAGAAAGAGGGAAGGAGAGAAAAAGGGATAGGTATAGAGAGTGGTAGGGTGGGAGTGTGGGAGGGATAGAGGGAAGGAGGGAGAGAGGGAGTGGTAGGGTGAGAGGGATAGGTATAGAGAGAGAGTTAGGGAGGGTGGGAAGGAGGGGGAAGGATGGAAATAAGAAGTGGTAGGGTGGGAGGGATAAAGGTATATATAGAGATAGGGTGGGAGATGTATGAATAGAGAGATTGAGATAGAGGGAAGGGGGGAGGGAGGGATGGAGGGAGAAAGGTTGTGTGTGAGAGAGAGGGGGAGAGAGAGAGGGAGAGAGAGGGGGAGAGAGGGAAGGAGGGAGATAGGGATTGGTAGGGTGAGATGGATAGAGGGAGGGAGAGAAAGATGGAAGGAGGGAGATAGAGATAGGTAGGGTAGGAGAGATATTCTTAGAATTAGAGAGAGAGAGGTAGGGATAGGTGGAGAGAGGTTGTGTGTGTGTGAGGGAGAGAGGGAGGGAGAGAAATATGCAAGGATGGAGATAGAGAGAGGTAGGGTAGGTGAAGTAGGTATAGAGAGAGTTAAGGATAGAGGGAGGGGTAGGTGGTGAGAGGTTATTTGTGTGAGGGAGAGAGAGGATAAATGAGGGAGATAGGGAGTGGTAAGGTGTGAGGGATAGAGGTACATATAGAGAGGGTCGGAGAGGTATGTATAGAGAGAGTGAGAGAGAGGGAAGGAGGAAGGAGGGAGGGTGAGATAATATACAAATCAAATTAATTGGTACGCTCTTTAGAAAATATACACATACTTTCCTTAAATTACTATTGATGAAATGCATATTATTCTAATTAAGAGGGAACAATGATTTCAATATCTAGCCTCATACACCCTCTTTATAAATTATTATTATTCTTGATTACCATTAAGGTATGGTAGTGAAATTGTTATTCTATTTTTTGTCATGTATTAAGGTCTCAACGATCACCCTCATAAGTTATTTAGAGTCTAAATAAGAAATGGATTCACCCTAATCCTATGCAATGGCAAAAATTATTCCTATCCTTGTTGATGTGTGAGTAAATCTATTTGATATATATTACTACCTTTATCTCACTTTGAGTAATGGTGTAGAGGAGAGGGCATGTGATTTTGAGAGCCAATAGGATTGTTGTGCAATATTATGTGTGAGAGTGGCTTGGAGTCCCAAATCGCAAATGAGTGTGTGTTTATTAACTAATACCAAAACTAACCATATCTCATAGTAATGAAACATATATTTGGTGTAATGATCCTCTCCCTATGATGTAATTGTATAGTCAGTATGGTAGGTAGGGGCAAGAAAGTTTGTATGTTAGCTTGTTGTTGATGGTATCCTTTCATCCACTAGTATCATATCAAAAGCATTAGAATGCATATATATCATCATAGTTTGACTCTACATTAATGAAATTTGATTCCTCAAATCTAGTCATTGGTTGTTATGATAGTTCATCCAATAGTTGATGTAAAATCTTGGTGTCTTTATGTATTTTTTCTATCTTTAACAATGTTAAAGTTCTTGAATTGATGATTTCATATTAAGAATCCTTTCATTTCATTTTCTACATACAAATTCTTGCTGCACATTACATTATAATTAAAAATAATTTCTTTCAATCACTATATAAATATCATTGGTTGTGACTCAAAGGTGATTTTTAATAGCTCCAAAAGATATTTTTTGTTAATATTGGTGAAGTTTAGTAGCACATTGTGAAGAGTATTATATCACATATCAACTCAAAAGATTATATTCTACATAGTGCTTGTTTATGTGATTCATTAAAGGTTGAGGTCTCATGTTGTAAGCCCTTGAGACAAGATAGTAAATTCAATTATATGAATTAATAATTCATATTTTTGTTAATTTATTATGTCATCAAATTCTACTATGAGTTTTTGTGTAATTTTTTGTATGGTTGTATAATCCTTTACTAGATCCTCTTGTCACAATTTTATCACATGGTATCGAAGTAGTGGTTTTAAATCCCAAAGGACATCCATTGGAATTATATTTTAAGTTATGTCTTCTAGTATTTTTAATTAGGTAGGTGTTAAGATAATTATGCTTATAAATAGATTGTTGAATCTAAGATAGTTTGAAAAGGAATACTTTAAATATACCATAAAATTTGAGGTGATTTACAAGGGAATTTATAAATAGATCATCGAACTTCAAAATATATAGATAAGATGACTCCATGAAGAGTAAGTAGAGTCAAACATGTAGTTAATATTGATAAAAGGATAGAATAAATGTTTGAGATGATGAGGAATGTGTGGATTGGTTGGATGTATGAAAGAAGATAGAAGAGGTAATAAACTAAGAGAGAAGTAAGGTGAACATAATACAGAGAGGTAGGTAGATAGAGATCTATGTAGGGTGGGAGAGTTAGAGAGAGGTGGTGTGTGTGTGTGTGAGAGAGAGAGAGGAGGGAGGGAGAGGTAGAGAGAGAGGGGTAGGTAGAGTGAGGGAGATGTGGGGTGGGAGGGATGGAGGGAGGGAGAGAAAGAGGGAAGGAAGGAGATAGATACAATGCTTATGAAGATTCAAGCAGATGACAAATCCCAATAAATAAATTAGAGAGAGGTGAGTCATTGATCATGAAAAGAGTTTTTTTAAATAGTGATGGTATTGATAAAGAACTAGTACACAGGAGAAGTATCTTTAGAAATATATACAAGACTAAATATAAGTATCTTTAGAATATCCAACTCAACACATTCATACATTTGTATAAAGAGAATACTTACACTATGTTGAAGGACAAAAATTAACATTCTCTAGGGAGAGAGGGGGGGAAGGGGGAGATAGGGAGTGGTAGGGTGGGAGGGATAGAAGTTCTCAATAACATAAGGTGTAACATAATAAAGGTCTCAATAAACTAGAGATATATTATCAACTCTCTAAGTAAATACTAACTATCTCACTGTACTCATTGATCACTACCTTCACCATCTAAGCATGGTTGTATTCTTGTCTCTTGAAAAGTGGGTGAAAATTAAATCAATAGAAACCTTTCATAGGGATGGAATGGGACATGAACCTGAACTAAAGTAAGTTGGATCCTAAATGTATCCTTTGGGTTATTATCTCCCATCAAAATTACTAGTCTTGTCTCTCATTCTATAAATATTTCTTACAATACAAGTATATCCATTCATGTTCAAAACTTTAGTGGTGTGCCCTTGCATAATGAGAAAATATGGGTTGTTGGCATTGAGCTACACAAAATGAAAAAGATTCTTGTAGATGTGAGGGTTGTGTAAAGTGGCAACTGATCTGGCACTTATTTACCCCTCCCACAACAATCAAGGTAACATAATGTAAGGCACCTTCAAAATTTATAACAAATCTTAGTTATAGTAAAAAAATATACTTCAATTTCTTCATATGATTGAAAAAAATTGCTCAAAATAATTACAGGTTGGAAAACAAATTGGGTTTTGAGTTGTTTCATTTTGTACATTCAAATATAAGTGGTCGAGAGAAAGGGGATGATTTGCATGTGGGGGATACATAAAAATAGTCAAATTGACTTGAGGGGTGACCAACCAATTGGGTTGTTACCTATAGAGGATTTTACAAAATTGTGTGGGTTGCACGTTTCATAACACCCAGTGTTTTCCAACCTGCAATTGTTGTAATGAAAACATTCTCTTATTTAGAGAGTATGAATGTAATGAAAGAAAAATTAAAAATTTACCACAACTATTACTGAGAGTAAAAATTACATTTCAATTTCCTCATATGATGGAAAAGGAAATGCACAAAATAATCATAGGTAGGAAAGCATAGTGGGTTCTGAGTGATTGCATTCTTCTTATTCATAGTTCAATAGTCAATGGCTTATCTCGAGAGAGAGTGTCCACTTCATAGGAGATAATGAGATAGCAGCTAAGCATCGACAACTTACTGAGAATCAAGCTAGAATAGATCACCATGAGCATAGAGATTGGATCCAACAAATGTCCCAATACTTGGCCAACACTCTTATCTAGAAAGTATCCACCTAGACTCAATTCAGCTCGGGGAAGGATAATCATACTTCAAGCCATCCCATATAGATTGATCCCTAGTATCTATAGGTAGTCCCTACCATAGGGAAGAGGCAGTTGAGTAGAAATAGTTATCCGACCGAGTGCCTCCATTTTCCTAATCCTATCCACCAGTCGATTGCCTGTGTTGTCTCATCGTATCCCCATACCACCAATCCCTTGTTCCCATCCCCCAAACTCGGTTTAGTCAATTTGGTAAAAAGGAGATTTAACTACCATAACTGATTATGATAAAGCTATATTTAGTTTGTGGAAGTTCATGAACGGCGTATACATTGCTTGACAGAGTGCCTCAAAGAGATGGAGTTTCATGAAATACAATGATTACAGGGTGCAACATAAAATAGGCCTATTTTTCACACATTGAAAGTGTTGGCAGGCATGGGTACAACAATACAAAAAAAAATGTTGTGTTGTAATAGAATAAATGACAGAACAAGAAATAACAAAATACAGTGCACAGAGACAACATAAGATGACACAGAGAAATTTGCAGATTTATATATTCCTTTCTTACATTCCAAAATTACAAAAACACAGAGTACATGCTCTGTTTTACACTTCAAACTAAAACTTAAACAATTTGGACTATTGTCCAATACAATGGTGCTACACTCACACCTATATTGATGCTTGTTGCAGTGTTGAAACTACTTATGTTAAACTGCTACTCTATTGTAACCGGTTGTTGTGTCTGATAAAAATTCCCTTGTTTTGTGTTGAACATTCTTTTTTCTGCTGTAGGGTCTCCACAAAATACAAAAATAAAACTTCTACAAAAACTAACGGTTTCATTCCCTTTTTTCTTGTTTGAAAACCAAGCTAAAAAATGAGCGCTTCATTTTGAATTCAAAATCACCTACCAATATTAATGCTGGTAGGTCAACTTGGCTGCAAGTTTATGTTGGGGGAAGTTGGGAGGAAAATTTTGTTGGCTATAGATTATAATTAATATTCCAACACTCCCCCTTAATCTGAAGTCAGCAATCATTCTATTGTTTCCTTTCGAAGCTGATCTCTGAAGCTGTCCACAATGACAAGCCTATCTCTTAGGTGTTCAAAGTTGTCTTTTGGTAATTCCTTGGTGAAGATATCAGCAAGTTGTTCTTTAGATCTACAATACTGCAATTTAATCTCAGCTTGTTCTACAAGCTCCCTTATAAAATGATATCAGATCTCGATGTGTTTGTTGCGTCCATGGAACATTGGATTCTTTGTCAAAGCTATTGAGGAAACATTGTCACAATGTATGACTATGCTATCTTCTTGTTGTTCCTTCAAATCTGTAAGAACTCTCCTCAACCAAATACCCTGACATGTTGTTGTGTTTGCTACAATGTACTCAGCTTCTATTGTGCTGAGAGATACAATAGGCTGCTTCTTGGATGCCCATTAAATTGCACCCGATCCCATGTTGAATACAAATCCCGATGTACTCTTCCTATCATCTACATTTCCTGCCCAATCACTATCCATGAAACTAGCTAACTTGAACTCATTTGATGCACCATACAAAATTCCATAACTTGTTGTTCCATTCACATACCTCAAGATCCTCTTTCCTGCTTTCCAATGTGTGTCCTTAGGTTTCTCCATGAACCTAGAAATCAAACTTATTGCATACATCAAATCAGGCTTAGTTGATGTCAAATACATCAAACTTCAAACCATGCTCTTGTAGACGGTTGGGTTCACATCATTGTTTTTGTCTTCTTTATGCAATTTTTGACCTGTTGTTGGTGTTGGTGCAGGTTTGTTGTTCTACATTTTGAACCTCCTCAAAATCTATTTGGGATAGTTTGTGAAATGAATATGGCATGTTATGTTTGTTGCACTTCAATCCCAAGAAAATATTTTAGTAGACCTGAGTCTGTCATCTCAAACTCATTCTTCATTACATCTTTGAAATCAACAATCAAGCTATCACTATTTCCAATAAAAATCAGATCATCTACATACAAAACAATAATTAAAATATCACCTTTAGCTACTTTGATGTAGAGTGTGGGCTCACTACTACTTTTGTTGAAGCCATTTCTCATTAAATATGAGTCTATCATGTTGTACCATGCCTGAGGTGCTTGTTTTAGCCCATAAAGAGATTTTTGAAGCCTATATACCTTGTCCTCTTGCCCTAGGACTTCATAGCCAGGTGGCTGCTCCACATACACTTCCTCCTTTAGCACTCTGTTCAAGAAGGTTGACTTTACATCCATTTGAAACACCTCCCAATGATGTTGGGCTGCAATTGTTGTGACTGCTCGAACTGTTTCCATCCTTGCAACTGGTGCATAAGTCTCATCATAGTCTATATCAAGTTGTTGTTTGTATCCTTTCACCACTAGCCTTGCTTTGTGCCTTTCAATTTTACCTTTTGTTGTCCACTTGGTCTTATAGACCCACTTCACTCCAATCACTTATTTACCCTTGGGTAAATCAGTCAGCTCCCATGTTTGGTTCCTCTCTATAGCTTCCAACTCTTCATCCATGGCCTTACACCACTTGTTTTTTCTTACTACTTCCTCAAAGTGTGTTGGATCACTATAAGAGAATAATGAAAAATCTAAATTCTCATTGAAATTAGCATGCCTAGTGTTGTCATAAATCTCCCTCACACTTTGTCTTTTGTGGTATCAATGATGCGAGTGTAGGGTCTAAATTAGCTTCCAAGCTGCTACTACTCTGACCTCTGGAGTTGTACTGCTGACTATCTAAGCTACTGCTTTGTTGTACTCTGGAGTTGTTACTCTGTTGCGTTTGTTCAGAGTTGTTCTGTTGAACACTGCCAGAGTTGTTTTGTTGAGTACCGCCAGAGTTACTATTTTCCAATGCTCTGTAGTAGTTTCTCTCTGAGTTTTTGTTCTCCTGAGCTCCTTCCAGATTGTTGTCTTCTGAAACTTCCTCATCATCAAGGGGTATTGTGACTGAAATACCCATGGTGGTGTCGACCGTTCCATCCCATGCTTCATTCTCAATAAATACAACATCCCTACTGATCATTACCTTCTTGGTGATGAGATTGTACAACTTGTAGGCTTTTGACTCCTCACTATAGCCTTATGAAAATTCATTTTTCACCCTTATCATCAATTTTTTTCCTTTTCTCTTTTGGAACCAATGCAGATGCCACACACCCAAAGATTCTTAGGTTTTCAACACTCCACTTGTTTTTTGTCCAAGATTCTTGTGGAATCCTATCACAGATAGCCTTTTTGGGACACCTATTCCATATGTAAATATTTGTTGCTACAACTTCACCCCAAAATATGTGTGACATCCCTTTTGCTTTTAGCATACTTGCTGCCATGTCTTGAATGGTTCTGTTTTTCCTTTCTTCCACTTCATTTTTTTGTGGGGTATACCTAGTTGTGAATTGTTTATGAATGCTCTCACTCCTACAAAAATTTAGAAATTCTTTGGAGATGTACTCTCCCCCTCTATCTTTTCTAAGGGCTTTGATATAGTGTCCACTTTTCTTTTCAACTATTACCTTAAACCATTTGAATTTCTCAAAGGATTCTGATTTTTTTTTAAAAAAATAGACCCAAATTTCTTTGTTGTAATCATCTATGAATGTCATGAAATAAGTGTTTCCAGCTAAGGTGGGGGTTTTCATGGATCAACACAAATTTGAGTGCACTAATTCTAATGGTGTTTTTGCTCTCCTAGAGTACCCTGATTGAAAGGGTTGCCTATGTTGCTTTCCTAAAATGCAGGCTTCACATTTTCCATTAGGTTCTACAATGGATGGTAAACCCCTAACCATTCCTTTCCTAGACAATAAACTTAAACTAGAAAAGCTTAAGTTCCCATACCTTAAATGCCAAAGTTTGGATGGATCTTTGATGACTGTTCTGAATGCAGACTATTGTTCCACACTCGATTGCTGTTCTTTTTCTATTAGCACCGATGAACATTGTTGTTTATGTCCTTTTGTTGTTTTTGTCGTAGAAACTATGTGCATTCTAAGAGGAAACATTATGTTTCTTGTCATCTGCATGGCTTCCATCATTTTCTTGTTGCCTCCTCTATCAAATATCTTGCATTCTCCATTTCCCATAAGAATTCTATAACTATTTTGGACCATTTTTCCAATGCTTAATAGATTATGCTTCATGTTGGGGGCCCAATAGACATCATGGATTTGCTGCTTCTCACCATTCTTGGTTTGAATGTTGGCAACACCTTTTCCAATAACAAGAACCTTCTGATCATTTCCCATTTTGATTTTTTTTAATACTGTTTTCTATGGAGGAAAAAAATTTCTTGTTACCACTCGTGGTTGTTGCATCCACTATCTAAATACCAAACTTCATCATGGTTGAGCTTGAGCTCAGCAAGGTTGCAAACAATAAAAATATTTGTCTATTTATCATTTTTAGATTTTTTCTCATTTGCTACATTAGCATTTTGGCCTCCATAGTCACAATGCTTCTTTCTACACTCACTAGCATAATGGCCATATTT
Source organism: Sequoia sempervirens (assembly GCA_007258455.2). Lineage (NCBI taxonomy): Eukaryota > Viridiplantae > Streptophyta > Pinopsida > Cupressales > Cupressaceae > Sequoia > Sequoia sempervirens. Next base: position 105,836,630 of record VDFB02256132.1, read on the forward strand.
GTGATAGTAATAACACTGCACATTACTTTTTTCAAACCTCTGGTTCGAATTGATGTTCTTCTTCTAGTTTTGGTTTGCTAACTGTGAGCTGCTTTGCTCCTCTTGGTTTGAGTCTCCTCTTCCATAATTGCTTCTTCCTCTGCCTCTTTGACCTTTTCCTTTGTTGTTTCTTCCTCTTCCCTGACCTATTCCATTGGTCTGAGCTTTGAAAGCTTTCTCTAGGGAAGGAGCATATCTATTCAATCGTTGCTCATGGGTTTGTAGTGAACCCATCAACTCATCTATAGTCATTTGAGACAAATCCTTTTCCTCTTCAATGGCAATGGCTACATAATCAAACTTAGTAGGCAGACTTCTTAGGATGTTCTCAACAATAATTTTCTCTTCCATTGTTTCTCCATTGACTCTTAGTTGATTTACCAGGGTTGAAACCTTAGTGTGGAAATTTGAAATGGACTCATTATCTTTCATTTGTAGATTCTCAAAATTTCTTCTCAAGAGCTGCAACTTAGCTAACCTCACTTTATCAGTCCCTTTATAGCTATTTTGCATAATTTCCCAAGCCTTTTTTGCATAGTTTGATGTTGCAATACATGGGAAAATAGCCTCACTCAAGGCTTCCTCAATCAAACTGAGGGCTTTTGCACCTTTCATCCTAATTTATTTTAACTGATTTTTTTGTGCATTTAAAAGGGTTGCAAATGCATTTGGGTATGTGATATCATTGAACCCAATGATGACCAATTCCCATAGGTCATTAGCAACAAAGATTGTCTTCATCTTATTAGCCCATATATCATAGTTCTTCCCATCAAAAGTTGGTGGCTGCTGCCAGCCTTTGCTCTCACCACATTCCCTTTTTCTCACTCTCAAATCTAAGAAAAATTAATTCCTAGATAACCTAGGGCTTAACCCACAATAAACTTATCTGCCCAAAAAAACAAGGCTCTAATACCACTTGTTGGAAGGCAGGGGTGCATCAATACAGAAAACGGTGTTGTGTTGTGACAGAATAAATGACAGAACAAGAAATAACAAAATACAGTGCACAGAGACAACATAAAATGACAGAGAAATTTGCAGATTTATATATTCCTTTCTTGCTTTCCAAAATTACAAAAAGATAGAGTACATGCTCTATTTTACACTTCAAAATAAAACTTAAACAATTTGGACTATTGTCCAATATAATGGTGCTACACTCACACCTATACTACTACTTGCTACAGTGTTGAAACTACTTATGTTAAACTGTTGCTCTGTTGTAACTGGTTGTTGCATCTAATAAACATTCCCTTCTAATGTCTCCTTGTTCTATGTTGAACATTCCTTCTGCTATTGTAGGGTCTCCACAAAATACAAAAATAAAACTATTACAAAAACCAACGGTTGCATTCCCTTTTGTCTTGTTTGAAAACCAAGCTAAAAAATGAGTGCTTCATTTTGAATTCAAAATCACCTACCAATATTAATGTTGGCAGGTCAACTTGGCTGCAAGTTTACATTGGGGGTAGTTGGGAGGAAAATTTTGTTGGCTGTAAATTATAATTAATATTCCAACAAAAAGGTTTTCATTTGAAAGTTTGAAAATTTTCAAGAAAGATACAACTAGCATTTGAAAGGCCACATTCCATGACCCACACAGTACAATGAACAAAATATTTTGTTGACTATTATTGTTGCAAGAGCTCTGGAAGAGGTGCAGATTGATATTAGAGTGTATAGAGGAAATATGTAAAAAATTTATCAACCTAACTCTAACAAAATTTACTATGACCTTTGATGATATTGCAGGGATTTACAACCCGGATGTGCAGGGAGGAAAATTTCCACCATTCCTCTTTGTTTTATTAATAGATCTATGATTGGACTAAGGAATAGAGAAGAGGATAGTTGAGGCAGAACGAAGTAACTATGGCGGGCACTATGCTTGTAATTGTGTACTGGCTCTAGTAGCTGACACAACAGACATGGCTATTCTCCTTACAAAGTTTAAAAACTTTTGATTTTTTTTAACTTCCCAAACGTCCATCCTTGTAAGCGGAAATAACATCTGTTTATCTTTGTTTACTTTTGCTTACCTCTGGTCACTTCCATGTTGGGTGCTGCACTACATTGTGCCATCATGTTATGCATGTTTCTATGTATGTTTTTTATGTATGTTGTTATGTGTTTTTGTATGTACATAGGTGCTTTTTGTCTATGAGTTAGCCAACTCCCAAATGAGGAAGGACACAACAACCAAATTAAAAACAAATAATCGTGCGTCAAAGAATAATCCCTTCTCACTTTTTTGGGTAAATGTTTTTGTGGAGGGTTTGTCTAAGTTAATTTGGTTGGGGTTGGTTTGGTTGCATTAGTTAGGGAGAGGTGGTAGTAGTCATTTTGATTAAGTTTGTAATTATTTAATGGTTATATGAAATTTATAGGACATCTATTTTTTTTAAATGTCAAATGGTCTTTTACATATCTATAATTAAGGTTTGGATTTATGACTCATCATGTAACTTGTCAAAATATCTTTAAAATTAATTTTCAAAGATCCAACCAAAATTCAGTCATGGAATCTCTAATAGTGAAAAAAAATGATTTGTTAAATATAACTTATATGTAACCTTAATGATCTCAATACCTTTTGATAACCATAAATCTTGTTATATCTAATTTTTATATCCAATACAAATAACTCAATATTTGAACACAAAATACTATTTATTGTTACAAAAACAACACATTATTATTTAAAAATATAATTTACATTCAATTTCAAATGATAAAATACAAGGTGTTTATTGTGCTCACCTTTTATATTCATGATAAGACAACATTATCACTCCAATTACTATACACATAAGTAGTATTTTTCACATAACAATACTTATTTAGATAAACCTCTTATTAGTACTTGTCTTTGACAAATGCTATTGTACTAAGATTTAATAATTAGTTATAAATATTTGTCTTTGTTAATCAATTAGATGCTAGGAATTTTTAATCTAAAATAAATATTCAATATTTAATAAATGAATTATTGAAAATATAATTGGCTATAAACTTTATCTCTTATTCTAGCCTTCACATTACTCAACATAAACAAGTACTAATAATAATATTTATAGTACATTTTAAAACAATAAAAAATAATTGTAGAATGTTCAATACTAATTAATTATCCAAAGATATCAAAGGATAACCAAATTTTGGTCAAGATGGCCCATACTTGAACACAAAAGAATGTATTAATGTTATATTAAAAAAACATAAATGTACATTAATTAATAAGTGAAGCAAAAATGCCAACCTCACCTCAAGGGGTGCAAACAAAACTCACCTCAGGGGGTGCAAAAAAAACTCACCTTAGGGGGTGCATAAATGACATTTGGATAAGGTAAAAAAAAAAGGTACTTTATCAACAACAATCAAAAGGGAATTGCTTAATTCATGAAAGGTCACACCTTAGGGAGCATCACATATGACATCACCACCAAGAGAGATCCAATCACAAAATAAAAAAAATATCACCTTAGGGGACACCAATCATAGCATTACAACTAAGGATAAATTCATATGCCAAGAAAGATCACACTCTTATATGACATCAAGTCTAATATCACCACAAAGGAGACATGTCACATGGATTAAGAAGGCCAAACTTCAGTTGAAAAGATCACACTTTCTAGGAGATGTATGCTACAATCACTAAGAAGGGACTATTTCTTATGCAAATAACAAATGGGGGACAATATGCCCCCCTTTAAAATGTTATTGTACTTGCTACACTAATGATTTAAGGAGACATAAAAGGGATCCCTTGCTAGAAGGAATACAATTAGGACAAGGCTCCCTAACCTCGTGCCCCCCAAGTATAAGTCAAGGATGAGCCCAAAATAAATGGTCATATGTTACTCCTTGCAAAATAAAATATGATTGCATAAAGCAAAGTTTATACCCCCGTGTATGGTAGTGAATATGTTATGATACTACAACTACCACATGACAAGGAGAAACAACTAATATTATTGATTAAGTGAAGATCTTTTTGATATTTTTAAATGAAAATAACCAAGACCTCTTTTTTTTTGTTGAACACAATGATGTGTTGAGAGGGGTGTGAATCAATATATATTAAAACATAAACATTCATATTTGAAGATTAACATCACATCACATAAATTGAAAAGAACAGAAGCAAGGACATGCAAAAACCAAAAAAAAATATGTGGAGAACCCAATGAGGGAAAAACATGGTGAGGGTTAACTCACAATATGTGTAGCTCACTACTAAGAATTACAATTTTTTTTAAGGCTTACTGCCTATAGACTTGCAAACTAAGGTGGCACCTTAGAGAAAGATACAAAGTACCTGATGAGACTTGAACTATCTTAGAGCAAGATGCATGAAAATTAGAATGAGAAAATTGATTATGAAATTCTATGAAGAAGCATCTAACACATGCTATGTAGTAGCCACTTTTCACACAATTAATCCTTCAGACTAACTTTAGATACTTCATATTTTTCATTCTGCTTAATTCATATTATCTTTGCACATCATCACCATCACAAATGATTTGTTATTATTTATATATCTTCCACAACAAATCAAGACCACAAATAGGTTGGCACAAAGATGTCCTTTAGATGAAACAAATGATATTGCATGAGATGACTCCAAATGTATACAATATGAAAGAAAATATGTTGTAGATCAACACACGGTATGTTAGGGCCCAATTACATCACAACACTTTATTCAATACAAGATTAATTGATCAGGATCAACCACAAATGAAAGAACCTAGTCATGTCGACCCAAATAACATCAATACCATTAATACTATCATTGTTTTTTGTCCACATTATTGGAGAGATACCAAAAAATTATGCGAAACAAGATGTGAAAAATGTAGGTAATCAACAAAATTCCTACAATATTCTCCAAAAAAATCTTATCACTATATTATGAGCAAATAAAGAAATTACTGAAATTGCAGGAACATGGCATTTCAGACAAATTGTAGCATATTGTTATTCAAAAACTAAACTTGCAGACCACTACTACTAAGTAGTATGTTTTGGACACCATTTAATATGTTCACTAAATCACAAGGAAAATACTTCAATTTTGGAGGAATGTGTATCATTCCAGTAAGCCTTCATCAACACATTAAACTTTTGGAGCACAAATAAGAACACTATTACTTGTAACTTTCACTATAGAAGGTGCAATGACTTGATTTATTGGATATGGAATCTTCATAGCTTGAACAACATATCATCTAAACTGCAAGACTAATGTTAGATTCTCTGAGAAGCAAGAATCGAGCCAAGATCTGATGTCGGTTGTAGATCACATGCAACTTCACTCAACATATGATAGAAGATTAAAATAGCAGAATGAAGAGAAATCTAAAATGAGAGAACAATGGAGACAAAGCAAGATAATTTTGAGAACACTCTCGTGACTCTCACCGATCAATCACCAAACTAGCCAAACTAGTGAAGGTGAGAGGAGAGTGCTCAATATATAGAAGAATAAGGGAAAATACATCCAAGAGGTGCATTAACTCCTACTACCCATAAATGGTGGGAGGTTATCACCTACTTGGTAAATGACAGGACATGTGGCATAACCGCCTCAAGTGAAGATAGGGGAGAGGTGGCACATAAAGCCAGAAGAGGGTGAGAAACCCAACTACCCCATAACCTACCTAGGTAAAAAAAAATAGTGGTTATGAGAGGTGGCACAACAAGCCAAAAGAGGATGTGTAACTCAACTACCAATGTGTGGGGAGAGAGTGACTCATGTAGCTGATGTATTTTTCCACGTGTCCTCATATTAACCACTCCTAATAAACCTAAGAAAGCTTAAATTATATGTGTAGGAAAAAATAAATACCCCTAACATAAGGAAAATAAAAAACCTACACTAACACCCCCCTTAAGCGTAGCTTAGGTGAGTGAAAAGATGGGTCTTGGAAAATGAGGCCATGTTAGGTACCCATGTACATAGAGATCCCCCCCAAAAGAAGAAGCCCCCCCATAAGAGGATTAGCCCCCCCTAAATAGAGATAGAAAATATGCCCCCAAAGTAGAGAAAGAGTAGAATGAAGGACTAGGAAGCCCCTCCTGAAGTAGACACCTGTCGCACCCCAAGAAAAGCTCACAAATGAAGGAAATTTCTCTCAATTAAGGTTTTGGTGAAGATATTCACAGTATGCTCTGATGTAGAACAATACTTAATATCAATTATGCCTTCCTGAATCAGCTCTTGAATGTAGTGCATATTTATCTCAATGTGTTTTTTCCTCTGGTGATGAATTTGATTTCTTGAGATCCGTATAGCACTCTAATTATTACAAAAGATGACTGCAGGCTTTTTGAATGGAATTCCAAACTTAGTGAGAATATTCTAAAGCCAAATAGCCTCAGTGGTGGCATTAACTACCCCTCAATACTCAGCCTCTGTAGATGAAAGATTAATTGCAGACTGCTTCTTGCTCAAGCAACAAACTGGACTGGAACCAAGAGAGAAGCAATACCCAAAATTAGACTTGCAATCCTAAGAATCACCTACCCATTCTAAATATGTATGTCCCACCAAGTCAATATCCACACCCGCTGCATAGTGAATCCCATAACTGTGAGTACCCTTAATGTAGTGGAGGATCCACTTAGTTTCCTTCCAATGCAACTCATGTGGCTCCTATGTGAATCTAGAGACCATGCCAATAGCATATGAAATGTCAGGTCTCGTATGAGTCAAGTAGATGAGACTCCCAACAAGTTGTCAGTATAAAGTGTCATCAACCAAAGGTGAGGAACACTTAGCCTCAAGTTTGACCCCTGACAAAAATGGAGTCGATGTAGGCTTACAGTCAGCCATGGGAAATCTAGAGAGCATGTCAAGTGCATACTTGGGTTGTCCAAGGAAGATACCCAAAGATGACTGAGTGATCTCAATCCCCAAGAAATGATGCAAAAGACCCAAGTCTAACATCAAAAATCTATCATGTAGAGTAGTTTTCATCGCCTTGATGGTGGATGAGTGACTCCCAGTGACCAACAAGTCATTGACATATAGAACCAAAATTGTGAGAGTGTCATCCTACTACAAAATGTAGAATTTCAAATCAAAATGGCATCAAGTGAACCAAACTATCAGAAGGAAGGAGTCCATCTTGGCATGCCGAGCTCGAGGAGCTTTCTTAAGGCCATAGAGAGACTTTTGAAGATGGCACACAAGTGAAGGATCTTGGACGAACCCCTGTGGCTATTCCATGTAGATTTCCTCCTGAAGGTCACCATGAAGAAAGGCACTCTTCGCATCCATTTGATGAACTTCCCATCGATGTGTTATAGCTATAGAAAGGACAAGTCAGATGGAATTCATCTTAGCAACTAGTGCAAAAGTCTCAAAGTAGTCAATCCCAGGAACTTGAGAGAATCCTTCTGCAACCAAGTGAGCCTTATGCTTATCAGCTGACCCATATGCTACAAATTTTTTCTGATAGATCCACTTGCATTGAACAAGTTTCCTTCCTTTAGGGAGAGGGAATAGATCCCATGTGTGATTCATCTCTAAGGAATTGAACTCTTCCTGCATTGTAGTATCCCACTCAGGAATACCTAAGGCTTTTTTAAAATACTATGGATCAAAATTTGAAGCAATGAAGAGATGAGGAGCCTGCTGAATTTGTGACCTAGTTCTTCTAGTATCTGATGGATCACCAACCCAATCACCTATTGATTCCAATGTCTAACGAGCCCAAAGAGGTACAAGGGATGGAGATTCAGGAGGAGAATCATCGCCCATTGAATGATGACTAGGAGAAGAATATGAATCCACATCATCATTTTCACCATCTGAAGTGGAGGAAGAAGAATCCTCATCAAGATTAGGAGGATCAAGATCCTCTGAAGAACTATCATCATGATGCACAGGTTCCAATATGATAGTGGATGGAGAAGTGGTAAGAGAAGAACTCAAAGGGCTCTCCTCAAAACGAGCACTCCTCTCAATGAACAACTCATGAGTGGTAGGATGGAGAAGCCTACAGCCTTTGAAATCATCTGGATACCTGACGAACATGCAAGGCTTGCTCTGTGGATCCATAGCCTTGTATTTCTTTGTTGGAATGTGGGCCCATGCAAGAGAGCCAAACACTCTAAAGTGATTAACTATGGGTTTCCAACTAGTCCAAGCTTGAAAAGGAGTTACCCCCTTCATAGCTTTGTGAGGAACTCTATTCTGGATGTAACATGCACAATTGATGGCATCTTCCCAGTATTAAGGTTCCAAGTATTTGGAGTGAATCATACAATTAGCCATCTCTTTTAAGGACCTATTCTTGCATTTTGTGACACCATTCTATTGAGGACTGTATGGAATTTTTTGTTGCATGTTGATACCTTCCGAAGCACAAAACTGTTCAAATTAATGATTAACATATTCACCTGCATTATCTATACGTAGAATCTTGATGAACTTCCCAAACTATTTCTCTACAAAAGCTTTGAAATCCTAAAAATGCTCAAAGACCTCATACTTCTATTTGAGAAAGTAAACCCAAGTGTCTAGAAAAGTCATCAATAAATGTCAAGATATATCTAGCCCTGCTGAAAGATGGTTGTTGAAATGGTCCTGCCAAGTCACTATGTACCAACTCCAATAATTGTGTAGCCCTCCATGCTTTTCCTTTATCATATTTCTCCTTGGGATGCTTACCAAGAATGCATCCTCGGAAAACACCATCAGAAAATTGAATAGAAGGAAACCCTGTAACCATATCCTATTGACTAAGTTGTTGCAAGTAACGGTAGTTCAAGTGGCCAAATCATTGATGCCACAAACAACTCACCTCATTTGTGTGAGTAAGGCTGTCGAAGGAGATTCAGGAAAAAAGTGAGAAAACTGATATAGTTTGAACTCATGATTTGATTTTCCCATGGCAACTGTAGACCCATTATGTATTTCACTAATTACCACTATATTGAGTGAACTCAACTCACTTTCTAGAACCAATGTGAGTGATCTGATAAAAAAATAGGGGATTAGTTGAAAAAGATGGAACAAAAAGAACATCCTCAAATTTCCCTTCAACCACATCAACAAACCCTCTCCCTTGCACTTCAACAGGAGTGTCATCACCCATTAATATGGTAGGCATAGAACATGGCTCCAAAGAGGTAAAATTATCCTCTAATGAGACCATGTGGTGTGAAGCACCTGAGTCAATGATCCAAGAATCTAGTTGTGAAACAATGACAACTAGGGTCTTTCCCTTTCCTTTCTTCTTACTTTTGTCTATATCCTTAGAAGACTCTTCTGATGAACTTTGTTTGACTGAATCAGGCACCTTGATATTATTCTTTTCTAGAAGATGAGAAAGGTGATCAATTTGCTTCTTTAAATGCTTATGTTCATCATGAATAGGCCTCTTACAGTAAGAACACTTGACCTTCTCCTTCTTAGGTTGATCACCTTTTGATGAAGAGGTCTGATTATCTACTTTTGAAGTAACAGGTTTCTATTTTTTCTTCTTCTCTCCCTGGTTCTTTTGTTTCTTATCCTTCTTGCTAGGCCCTTTCTGTTCTTTTGTGCCCTAATTGATAGCTAAGGCATGTGACTTAGAGGGCTTAATTGTACCCATTAGAATCAATTTTTCCTACTACCTAGTGAGCTCTACAGCAAATTCATCTAGCGAAGGAATTTTGTAGCATAGAATGTAGAAACAACTACATAATAGTTAGGACCAAGCTTAGAAAGAATACTCAAGATCAGTTTCTTATCATTCTTCTTAATTCCACACTGTTCTAACTAATATCTAATGGCCTTTAACTTTGTAAAGAAGTCCTGTATGGTGTCAAAATCTGAAGGACTTAACACTATGAGTTCATACTCCAATTGATGACCCCTTAAAATTTGAAGGACTTAACACTATGAGTTCATACTCCAATTGATGACCCCTTAACTCATCTTGCTTACCAAAGAGGCTTTCCAATTTATTCAACACTTCATTTGGTATTTTAGTAGACTCAATATGAAAAAGAAGGCCAGGAGAGACTGACATGCACAAAGTACCAAAGGCTTTATCACATTTTTTTAACCATTTAATATTTTTTGCATCATCTTTAGGTTCAGTTTCAAGTCCCATTATAACGCGATGATATCCATGTCTTTTCAGATATATTATCATCTTAGATTTCCATTCAAAATAGTTATATGGAGTTAAAACTAGAAGTGTAGATGCATCCATGAGTGCAGAAAAGAAGATTGCAAAGCAGAAGGAAAAGTGTGAAAAAGAAGAACACTAGACACCCCCCTCTTTTCACTAGTTTCTGAAATGACCCCCCCCCAGAAATTACAATGTTGGCACTTTATAATTAGTGCTCGATTACAATGCAAAAAGTCAGATCTTTCAGACTCTCATAGGGCCCAAAATGGCCAAGAACTAGAACTACAATTCAAGTACAATATGAGATCAAATTGAGAGCACCAATGCAGAGTACATAGAAAAATATGAACTCTGGAAAAAATGAAACCAAAAATGGAGTCCGTTTGCACAAGTTATGGCTCCCAGAAAGTTTTAAAATGAGAATTGCGTAGAAAATTCTAAGAGAATCTTCAATTTCTGAAAAAATGGAGTATCAAATCATAAAACCAACTTCACCACTGCGTAGAGCACAAAATTCTACCCCAAATTTTTAAAAAAATTGCACTAAAAAAGGAGTCAAAATGACTGAGATATATGTGTTTGAAAATCACCTTCCAAAATGAAAATGCAAATGAAAGGGGGGAAAAAAAAATTAGACTATTGATGTCATGCTGACAAAGGGATGACATCGTCAAGACATGAGCTTAAATTTGATGTACTACCACCCGTCAAGAGAAAAAATGCCCCTGGGCCTAAAATATTCACCTAATCATCGGTATATTCTTTGGTGGAATATTCTTTATGCTTCCTGATTTATTTTCTTCATCGGAATTCTCAAAGTGCCCGCCGATGGAAATCAACAGTGAGTAAATGGGGCCTGCAGACCTTTCAAATGTGCAGTAGTTGAAATTTTTTGAAGCCACTGGACTGCTTGATGCATCGTAGTTTAAATGAATGGATGACGCTTTACCTATGTGAGGTCTACACCTGGCACACAACACACCCGGTTGGAGGTACGACCAATTTGATTTTTGATCGCTAGTAAATTTATTTGCTGCTAACTATTGTGTGGCCACCGGTTTTATTTGTCAGTCGTTGCTACTTATAGAAAGAACGCCAATTTTTTTAAACATGGGGCGAGTGATTCAAGTGGGGCCCAAAGGTACAATGAAAAGACCTACGCATACAGGACTATGGCAGGGTACTTTGCGTACCCTATATAGTATAGATTTTTTTATTTTTTTCAAATAATTTTTTTCTAAATTTTTTGTTTTCAATTTTTTTTAAAACTTTTACAAACAATTCCAATTGTCGATATTTTAAATTTTCAAAACAAAAAAATCAAAACAATTTCAGCGAAATAAATTTTTTTATAAAAAAAAATCATACAATATGGCACTGCAAGTGTTGTACGGCCCAAAGTAAAAACAAATTGCCTCAGAAATGACTTTCTCTGATTTCAATGAATGGGTATTCAATCATTAGGTTCTTGGGACTTTTGAGCATGATGGCGAGGTCCGTTTGGGTTAAAAGTGCTCCGATTTGATGGCTACCTCTAGGAACCACACTAAAACCCCTATTTTGCAATTGGCTCCTCTGATCTTCGATTTCAGTGAAACAAAAGCCAATATTGATTTTCTCGGGCCTTCTGAATGCTATGGAAATGTTGAAAACACCTCCAGGATTACCAGAAAGTTGCAATCACCTAGATCTCACAAGAACCAAATATTCAACCAAGATCATACAAATGCTTATTTTTCATTTGAACTATTCACGTTAGAGGAAAATGCTAGCTCTGGATTAGTCTCAAATCTCTCTAAGAAATCAGATAATAAAAGTGAACTAAATGAACTAAAACAAACAAACAAGCTTTGATACCATGTTAGATTCTTCGAGAAGCGAGAATCAAGCTAGGATCTAATGTTGGTCATAGATCACATGCAACTTCACTCAATAGATGATTGAAGATCAAAATAGCAGAATGAAGATAAATCTAAAATGAGAGAACAATGGAGACAAAGCAAGAGAACTTTTAGAATACTCTTGTGGCCCTCACCAAATAATCACTGAACTAGCCGAACTAGTGAAGGTGAGAGGAGAATGCTCAATATATAGAAGAATAAGGGAAAATACATCCAAGAGGTGCATTAACTCCTACTACCCATAAAAGGTGGGAGGTTATCACCTACTTGGTAAATGACAAGACATGTGGCATAACCTCCTCAAGTGAAGACATGAGAGAGGTGGCACATAGAGCCAGAAGAGGGTGAGAAACACAACTACCCCATAACCTACCTAGGTAAAAACAAAATAGTGTTTATGAGAGGTGGCACAACAAGCCAAAAGAGGATGTGCAACCTAACTACCCATGTGTGGGGAGAGAGTGACACATGTAGCAGATGTATTTTTCCATGTGTCCTCATATTAACCACTCCTAATAAACCTAAGCAAGCTTAAATAATATGTGTAGGAAAAAATAAATACCCCTAACATAAGGAAAATAAAAAACCTACACTAACAACTAAATCTTACTTAGTGGAAGGATGCATACTAGAATACAATGACTCTGAATTAGAGTCTACACTATGAATTCTTTATTAAAACTTCTACACCTTATTGTTGTGTGAGGTAAAAAAATTTGAAATGATATAAATGTAGACATGTTGTAGACACATTGGGACATGTGTATCATCCTCCATAACAAACTTATAGTACCTTTTTTCTCTATACTACATTGCAAACTTGCCTTAACACACACCAACTATCTCCGGAGTATGTACATACTTCAACATCACATTTGACATCAACGATAGCCCATATTGGGTTGACATCAATGGCAACACTTATTTCCAAAATTTTCTTGCATGTTAGGTTTGATAGGGACACAGATACCATGTTCTCTTACACAACATCCTTTTCCCTTATAGCCACATTGTTTCAAAAGTTGATAACCTCTTCCATAAATGGCTTCCATTTATTTCAAAGAAGGTGTATTTTTATGATCATTTTCATCATATGTAGATTTGTAGTTTTTTTTCTTTTTCTTTGCTAAAAGTTGTAGACTCAAATTTTTTTGCTGACTCAGATTGTGTTGATATCATGGCAACTTTTTCTCTTTTCCTGATTTTGGTTGTATAAGCTTGTATTCCCCATCGAATATAGGTGTGAAATCTAATGATCCCCAATCATCATCTAGCAACTTTTTCATCGAAGAAAGACACTCATTTTTGTCTAAAGGTTCCACTTTTATAGTTGGTGTCAATGTTTTAAGAGGATTCTTCATTCATGTATCAATTTGTAAGCAATTTTCAAATTTAGGATCAACTTTTATCTTGTAAACCTTGTTTTTGCAAGTGTATTTCATTACATGATGCAACATTGAAGAAAATCCATTCATTTCATGCATCCATGGTCTACCCAAGATAATATTATATGAAAGATCATGGGACATGAAATGGATAGGGGTTTGTAATGTCACCTTACCAACTTTAATAGGTAATGTTATCACACCAAGAAGTTGAATATTTTCCCACATTATCAAAACCATGGATGGACAAATCAATTGGTTGAATTTTAGTCTTATCCGCCCCAATTCTATCCAAAAGGTTCACACCAAAAACATTAATCCCTAAAATATTATCAAAAGTGAATTCCTAATCCCAACCTTGTTAGTAACAAACAATATCATCAAAGGGTCATTTTTTTTTTCATTTCTAAAGGAGGTAATTCACTTTGATGAAAGACAATGTCCATACTAGGTGAATTCATATTCTCAATCAAAGTTTCCACATCATTTGGTTGTGCACTATGAGGGATGAAAACTTTCTACAAAGCATTTTTAAAGCATGCCATGGTGAGTAGGTGATGTTTGAATAAATCCCAAAGGGATATCTTAACAGGAGTGTCGCAAAGTTGTTCTACAAGGTCATACTCATTTCCACTATGTTGAGGTAAATGAGGGGCACTAGGTAAGATTGGTTGTGGGAATGGTATCGAGGATGGAATTCTTGTGTTTATCTTGGTTGCTTATTGTTTCTAGTGTTGTATGTGTGAGCTACTATGTGATAACTTGGTTGTTGCGACACATGACTACTAGTAAGTTGTTTTCTAAAGATTAGGATATGGCCATGAGGTTTAGGAGGTCCTTTAATGAGAGGACTCTTAGGAGATCCAAAAGGAGTGTTAGGAGGTTCAATAATTAGAGGACTCTTAGGAGGTCCAAAAGGAGTTTTAGGAGGTCCAATAATTAAAGGAGATCTAATAGCCAATTGTGTGTCCATAACCTCAGCAGATTTAACTTCTTGTTGATGATTTTCTAACAAGGGGGATCTAAGGTGACCTTAGCATTGTCATCTAAGCAAGCCATATTACTATATCTTGAAACAAATTTATCAATGGTTTCATCCTCTTGCCCAACAATATCTTCCCAACTGGAGAGGTAGGGGAGATAAACAAACAAGATTCTCATGATGCTCAATGATTGGATCTTCTAACACCAAGGTGCCTTCATGAAAAGTAGGAGAGGTATCGAGAGAAGAACACCTATGATTGTCATTATTGTTAATGGTTGCATCCTATTTCTCCAAAACATTCTCACAAGTGGAAGAGATTTTGGGAGATGAATGAAGACTAGGCAAAGTGATATTAAGAAATGTGTCAATGATTGCATTCTCATATGCCATAATATATTCCCAAGTGGTAAAAATATAGGGAGAGGTAAAAATAGTATTATCATGACACTCAACGATTGATTATTCCAACACCAAGGTACCTTCTTCACAAGTAGGAGAGGTAATAGGAGAAGAACAACTATGATTGTCATGATTGTCCATGATTGCATCCTCTTGCACCAAAACATTCTCACAAATGGGAAAGATATCATGCTTGTCAAAGGTTTCATTTCGTTTCCTTAGATTATGCTCATAAGTAGGGAGATTAAAACTATACAAGTCATGTGATACTCTATGAAAACCATATGTTTGAAAAGGAAGCATGCCTCGATTTTCCTAGGTTTTTGAATTTGTACAAAAATAAAAACCAACCTACCCAAATTATGCAATGCTTCAAAAAATGAAAATAATTGTCCTATATATTGATGATTTCCAACACTGGAATGCAACATTTTTTCCAAAATTTGTAACAAATCAAGAAAAATGAGACCTTTCTTGCATATACCTTAACATTTTTTTAAATTTCAAATCAGATAATTGCAAGTAGAAATAGTCTAATAATGTAAAGACACAAAATATGTGTAGAGGTTCTCTGAGACACCTGTAGTAGGAAAAGGAAGCCCAAGGGCATCTGAGTCCCTAACAAAGGTTTGGAAAACTTAAAAACTAAATTTTTATGTTGTTGTTTAATGTTGTTTCCTTAGGTTACAAATAGGCTAAACAGTGACTGTTTTTCCAAATTTTGGTTAATTTAGGACAATGTACTTCAAAATGCAAGTGTGCAATAAAGGTGAAAATATTTTGAGAAGTTTTGAATACAAATTTTAGATCTAAAATGCAATAATTGACTGATTTTAAGATGTCATAACCTAAAAATGATGTTTTTGATACAATTTTGAAATCCAAAAATGCAATGTTTTTCAATTTAAGACAATGTGATTCAAATATAAATATGAAACAATAAAGAACAATTTTGAATGCAATTTTAAAATCTAATTTGCAATACTTAACTAATTTGAAGATGCAAAAAAATTGAAAATGATGATTTGATGCAAATTCGAAAAAAACTATGAATTTTTTTTATTTTTTTTTACCTAAAATGAAAGATGCGGTTTACATGCAATGAACAATTTCAGCTTTTAACCACTAAATAAATGTAGTTTGAATGTAGATATGATCTAAATATGACTGAAATAAATCCTAATGCAAACTATGATGCAATATGTGATGTAATGTTTTTGAATTTTTATGCTTTTATGATGCAAGAATGAAACCCTAAATGAGAAATGCAAATAATGCAATGCAAAAGTTAGGTCTAGGGTTTGAAAGACTTCCAAATTCAAAAAGGTTGTGATGTAAAATGTCAAGTTCACCAAAATAAAACATAGAAAAATAGAACCCTAGGTCCTAAGTGAAAAAAACCTAAGATGCAAGGGGCCTTTTTCCTAGGGTTTCATTGAGATGTAGATCAACAAGGTGATTAAAATGACTTACAACCATGAAGGTGGTCCAACCAGACATGGATCTACATTTTATTAAGGATCAGAATTGGATTGGAAATGATTTTCTACTATTACCATAATTAGATAATGTTCCCTAATGTACAAATGCAAGATCCCGACAACTGAAAAATTGAAATAGTCAAGTTTTGATAGATCTGGAAAGTGCAGATGACTATGTACCTACCCAGAAAAGCTTGTTTCAACCACTGTAGAAGGACATAGTCACGAAGTGGTGAATGATTCTTTGATAAGGTGTCCTACTCAAATTTTGGGGTCCTCTAGTGGTAGGTCTGAGATCCTTGTTTCCACTTGCAGAGTTGTCAAAATGTCATCAGTAAATTTTGTAAATGAGTTTTCGTGGATTGACAGCTTTGAGGGCTTTGAATGCAACAATGCAAAATGGATCTTCAAGCTCTCTTCGAACCTGTAACCTATACATCCAAAGAGAGGGAAAATTTTGTTCCATATAGGGGCTTGCCTCAGTCAAACCCTAGGTAAGTGTTCCCACTTCCACAATGGCAATGTTAATGATAAAATGATAATTGAAAGGAAGGAATGATGAAATTACAATGTGCTACAACTCACCACCCTTTAATGGTTTCCTTGAAGGATTGAAAAAATACACATCACCTCATGGATTTGGATCTTTCTTTTCTTGAATTCTTGAATTCTTTGGAGACCTACAACAAGGGTTAGCCTTCAAAAAACCATGATAACATGATAACATAACTCACACACTTCGACATGATGGTTGGATCTTGAATTAATACAATAAATCTCCGATATGCTACTCTTGACTTTCTCTTGAATGCTCTTAATTTTCTTGAAGTTCACCTCTTGATAGTTCATAATCCTTATATTTAAAATGGTGAAAAAACTAGATATTTATAGGTATTTATCCAATTTCCTAAAAAATAGATCTCAAAAGCCAACATTTACAATTTAAATTTTGAATGTTAAAATCCCACCAACAACATGTCCAAAAGTGGATCATGGCTAAGAAGGGGGTCCCATTCACCCATGGGCAAATGGATCCTTTCCCAAATGTATAGGACACACTTAGTTAGGGGCAACATATGAGTTAGATTCATTTATTCCTTTTTTGAAGTTTATTAAAAAATGATACAAATTAGGCCTTGGAATGCATAATTTTAGGACATTAGAGGGTCAATTAGGCTCAATAATTTAGGGGGGCCAAAACATAGTGTGAAATTGTTAAGAGTGACAATGTTCTACACTACACTAAGGTTACCAAAGGTTATTGAGATGAATTAGGTTGAATATAAGTTATATTTTAAATAAGAATATGACATTTTTCTAACAACATTTTTTTTTCTCAACTACTAGGGATACAATAATTATGTTTAGGTTGAATATTTGAAAATTTTAACTTTAGGGCACTTCTCACTAGGTTTATTGATGTGACAATTTGTGTGATAAGTCACACCTCCAAACCTTAGTTGTAGATAGATGAGATACTAGTTCATATTTCTAAAAAAATGTCTTACAATAATTCATGCAACTATTACATTCTTGCAAAGTTAGCTTGCACAACTACTAGCCCCTCTCCCCTAGATTAGATTTCTTTAAGTAATCATCTTTAATAATAGGGAAATTGAGTATTTAAATAAATGAGGGACAAACCTTGAGATGAAATCATATGATAATAGATAAACTAGTTGGACTCCCTTGCATCAATTATTGGGAAATCAAGTATGTAAATAAATGAGGGACATAATAATTGTGTCATTGCATAATTACTAATTCATAGGTTACTTGAAGCATATTATCTATCCAAACATCAAAATAACATTTGACTATATTTATTAACTAATTAAAAATTAGAATTTAAAATGTTTTTTATTTTTAATTAATTAATAAATATGATCAAATTTTCATCCTTATACCTAGGTAGATGTCACCTACTTGAACTAAGTCCAAACATGCAAAGGCTACTATTCTTAACAAAATAATTGAGTAAATAACAAGTAT
Organism: Sequoia sempervirens; assembly: GCA_007258455.2. Lineage (NCBI taxonomy): Eukaryota > Viridiplantae > Streptophyta > Pinopsida > Cupressales > Cupressaceae > Sequoia > Sequoia sempervirens. The sequence continues at coordinate 105,854,951 of VDFB02256132.1, forward strand.
GCAAAACTCTTATAGAATGAGCACTCCTAGTACATTATATCTAGAAATGAGTGCAAAGCTCTTAGTTATACAAAATAAGTGCCCAAAAAAGTTGAAAGGAAAGAAAGACCACTATGTAGGAAAAGAGTTTGATTAGTGCAAGATCATGATGGGTCAAACATGGCCCTTAAGTGGCAATAAAAATACAGAAAAATGGACGAAAGAAACTTCATATAAGAACTTGAATAGGTTATTGATATAATTTAGAAAATATGTATAGGAATACAATTTGTAGAATATAGAATGTAGTTTATAAGCTACTAGGTTTTTTTGGAAAAAAGTAATTTTAATTGGTGAAAAATTAAGTTTTTTTTTTTAAAGTAGGTGTTTGTTCGGCCATCCTAAGTATGAGAATTTTTTTTTCAAACATTTCAATATAAGTAGAGGACATGCCTAGATGTGACACTTTTTTTGTGCAAGTAAATAATTAGTTATGATTTTTTTAGTAGGAATTTTTAAAAATATTAAAAACCATTTGTTGGCCATCCTAACTTGGTCAAAATTTTATGATTTTTTTTAAAGCTACATTTTGTGAAGCATAGAGTGTGATGCATCTTTCAAATTTAAAAAATGTGTTACAACCATTTAAAATTGATAGATATTTTTCAATTAGCCAATCAATTAGGACTTTACACATAGTGCATGTGGAAAATCAATAATAATTATCTATTAAATTCAAAATAAAGCATATCTTATATTGGTAGAATGCTAACAATTTATTGAATAAATGTTTTTTATTTTATCAAATTTGGATTAAAAAAAGTTGTTAGCATGAATGGTGAAGCTCGAAAAACCATTAGAACCCTTCTAAAAATGTTAGGGCAATTAAGTTTTTAGGTTTGACACACCAAGCCAAATCACAAAGCAATCTTGAGGTAATAACTAAGGAAAAATAAAATGTCAAAAAAATGGATAACTATTAATAACAAATATCCAATAGAAATGGATATCCGATTGAAACAAATATTTGTTTCTTAAAGTTAAGAAACATATATCCATTTCTTAAAATTAAGAAACAAATATTTGTTTCTTTAACTTAAGAAATGGATATTTATTTCTTTAAGTTAAGAAACAAATATTTGTTTCTTTAACTTAAGAAATGGATATTTATTTTTAAGTTAAGAAAATGATATCCATTTCTTTAAGTTAAGAGATGGGTATGTGTTTCAATTAAGAATGATTTTTTGGTGGTTCATCATAGATTAAAATTTAACAAGTTATAATATTAATATAAATTTTAATATATAATATAATATATGATAAATTAATATAGACTAGGATATATTAATATTAATATAAAATACATTAGTTTAAGAATATGGAAGAGGGAGAAATACTTGGAGCTATTCTATATGGGGATGGCTTTGGGGAAGGAGTGACAAATATAGTTGACCTATCACATAGCCACACCAATGAAGAAAATGGTTGGAAATCCCCAAAGAAGAAAGGAAGACCAAGGAAGGCAAATGTGGGAGCAGACACCAAACCAAGAAGACCTAATCAGTGATAAACTAGAAACAAAGAGATAGCTAAAGAAATTTCTATTGGGAAATATAGGACATTGGAAGTGTTAAGGTTTAGGAAAATTGGAGCAATAAACATTAACAATTATATGCAGATTAAATAACCCAGAAATAACAATGAAGAATAACACAAAAGAGATCAACATAGAAATTTAATGTGGTTCACCCAATATGGGCTACATCCACAAAAACTCAACCACCCAATGATTTTATTATCCAATGAAAAACAAATTACAATCTTGCAAACACACTATCACAACATACATCCCAGTCGCTTATAACAAGATTTTTGGAAGCTTCTAGAATTAGGGTTTTACAAAATCATTTTTTCATTTGACGTGTCAGTGGGTGTGATGTCTACTCATGTAGTATCTCAATAATAGAAGTAAATATTTGAATAATAACCCACTCACATCAAATATTAAGGAAACCAAGTTAAAATTCCATGTGATATGATCTCACTATAAGGCTCTACTTGCCAAATGTTTAGATCAATTTTCCCCTCCTTATCTTTGAATTCAATATTTAATACCTTCATCAACAAAAGGAACTTTCACTCACAATGTATATAAAATGTATTCAATTCATTAACAATTTATATTCTAACCAAAACTAACTTACTCTTACTCGACTACATTATCTATTCATTTTATCACTACAGCTAAAAGAATTCAAGACATATTTAGATGATACATATTTTGAAGCATACAAGGAAGAAAAATCGAGTTCTACAAACTCTTTGTTTTTTCAGATTGCTAGACTATGGCAGCTACCACAGTTGGTGCCGCTACAGACCTAACATGCATCTTCAAATGCTTATAAATAACATTGGTTACCATACTCCTTCGTATAATGTGGAATTTGCAATGCTTATCTTTTCTATGGGTAGTAAACTTTTATTAATATAGGTTTATGACTAGCAAGCTCGCCATAATATCAAATGGATTCAAACGCAATTTGCTAAACTCTCTTATCGATGCTTTATACACTATTCTCCCAGCGGCTCAAGAGATCATCTTTGTCTCTTTATAGGATTTGATAGATTCTAACAAGAATACTAAACACCTTCTATAGAATAATTCAGCTCATCCAACAAACTAAAAGAAGAGGTGCCTTGGCATACCAAACCCTATTTCAGGCGCTCAACAGATACATGTATATTTATAAATGTAAAAGAACTAACCCTTATACAATTCTGGTTCGATCAAAGAAATTATTGACTGGAATTAAGAAAATATATGAAATAATTACATGTTGAATCATCTGTGATCCCTCCTTGCTTAATGCAATTTTCCCCAAATTCTATTGTATAATTTTTTACAAAAACCGAACTTGTCAGTGCCTTAATACATGCACAAATAATTAGATGCATGCTCAAATAATCTTTATGATCTGAAATAGAGATTTTTAAATCTTATTGCTCTATTTCACTTCTGATTTTAGCCATCCATGTCTGAGGGTTCCTTTTTTGCACGCAACTCAAAACATCAATAAATCAATAGTAAGATTAACAATATGTGAATTTAAAAAAAAAACATTGTAAAAAAAATATTTCTTACTGCTCTCCACCCAACCACCCCCGAGCATAACTCTAGCTCACATAGAGATACAATCTTAACCATAAGCTCAAACAGAGAAAATTTTGTCTTTGGATCACACAAAGAAAATTTTGTACTTGGCTCACACAGAGCAAATTTTGTGTTTGGCTCACATAGAGCATGTTAATGGCTCACACAGAGCAAGAAGTTAGTATCCACATTAAATCATAATTAATCCCTTGTTAATTGCAGAAAAACATTAACATGAACAACAAACTTATCTTACCTTTTCCTTTCTCTCCATTTTAATCTCTCTTCTACTACCTCTTCCCTCTAGCTCTCCTTCATCTTTCCCAGAATTTGTTCCAATTAATTACAACACTCCCTCTTTTATTTCTTTCCCGTATAGCTCATACTTCCCTCCCCCTTTTCTTTTTTTCCAACTCTTTTTATTTCTTGAAAACAAAACCAAAATAATAGGGACTATACAATTTCCCCATAATAACCACTAAATACAGTTATTTATGTTACTTAACTTATTACTCTAACTACCAAACTATTTTATAATTTAAACAAACATTATTGTGTAATCAATACTTCATGTTTAATAACATACCTTAATCTAAAAGAAAAATTAATATTAAATGGCTAATTTTCATCTTCTAATTAGTTTATATTGTAAAAAAAATTAGTTATGACCCTACAGTAGGAAAACCTTGACGAGTTAATGAAAAAAAAAATCATGAGTTTCGCCCACAAACCCCTGCTATCGAGGGCTACCACCCCTGAACCCTTGTTGTCGGGGGTTGTTGCCCTTGAACCCCAATGAGGATACATTACGAGTGTATAGTATTTGCATGATCAGTCACCACATATCAACAATCTCCCACTTGGAGACTAATCAGGCTCCACACCAAACAATCTCCCACTTGGAGACTAATCTTGGATGACAATATTGTACTTGTAGCTCCCACTGGATTACAGGTCTGGTTGGTTTCTTATATCCACCATTATCAATCATGAAAACCAACAAAAACTGATGAGGAAATCATTTTCTCCCGTGTAACTACCTTTGTGAACATATCTATAGGATTCTCACTTGTGTGAATTTTCTCCAGCTTCAACTGTCCATCCTCCAAAATTGACTGAATGAAATGGTAGATGAGTTGTATATGCTTAGTTTTTGAATGCAAAGTTGAATTTTTAGATAGATGAATGGAACTCTAGCTATCAGTGTACAAAGAAATGTCTTCTTGTTGTTGTCCCAATTCCTCTAGAAAGCATTGTAACCAAATCATCTCCTTGCTAGCTTTCGTAGCAGCAACATACTCAGCTTCAATGGTTGAAAATGCAACAACCTTTTGCAGTCTTGAAATTCAACTAACTATAGTACCTCCTACAGTAAAAACATACAATATAGTACTCCTCCTGCTATTAATATCACCTACTATATTAGAGTCAACATATCTTTTTAGAGAAGAATTTGTTCCTCCAAAACATAATTTCTTTGAAGTAGTACCTCTTAAATATCAGAGAGTCCATTTTACCACATTCCAATGTTCCATTCCTGGTATACCTACTCACAAATCCCATTGCATGTGCAATATCTGGCCTTGTGCATACCATTGCATACATCAAGCTACCAACTGCTAATACATATGGTATCTTAGACATTTTTTCTTCATCCTCTTGTGTCTTTGGACACATCTCCTTAGTCAACTTAAAATGACTAGGAAAAGGTGTACTAACTAATTTTGCATTCTACATGTTAAACCTTTTCAACACCTTCTCTACATACTCACTTTGAGACAATTTTTTTTTTTTTTGTCATATCCCGTGTGATCCTCATACCAAGGATTTGTTTTACTACACCCAAATCCTTCATAGAAAATGAATTTGCTAATTTTTGCTTAAGTTCATTAATATGTTGCATGTTAGACCTAGAAACAAGCATGTCATCAACATAAAGCAACTGGATAATATAGCTGCCATTATCCAATTTCTTAAAATAAACACAATAATTAGAATGGAATCTTTTGTAACCTTGTTCAACCATAAAAATATTAAATTTTAAATACCATTGTCGAGGTGCTTGCTTCAGGCCATACAAACTCTTCTTTAACATGCACACAAATTCCTTCTTACCCTTGACCTCATATCCTTGTGGTTGTTGCGTATATTTCCTCTTCTAAATCCCCATGGAGAAATTTTGTTTTCACATCTAGTTGTTCAAGATGCAAGTTTTCTGCAGCCACAAAACTTAGAATAGTTCTAATAGAAGTCATATTTAAAATCGAAGAAAATATTTCATCAAAATATATACCTTTTTTTTGTGCAAAACCTTTTACCCCGAGTCTGGCCTTTTATCTTTTCTTGCCTCCATCTTCTTCCTTCAACTTGTAAACCCATTTATTTGGAAATTCTCTTTTACTTGTAGGCAATTGGACGAAGACCCAAGTCTGATTCTACAATAAAGAATCCATTTCCTCTTTCATGCCTAGCTCTCACTACTTTTTGATATCTACCTATATTGCTTCTTCATAACCTTCATGTTCACCAGAATTAGTTAATAATATAGAACAAACAATGGAGAAAATATTTCTAGAGGTCTAGTTATCCTTGTAGAATGTATAACACTTGCAAGAGTCTATGGGATAACTTGTTGTTGTTGAGCATCAGGCACCACTGGCATTTTATTTTTTGGAATCTCATCCAACACCACCTATTCTTTTTTGGCATGTTCATGCTTCTTTTCCTATAGTTAATCCTTATACATGACCTTTTCATTGAATATAACATCTCTAATTCTAATGATTTTATTATTTTCATAATCCCATAACCGATGACCAAATTCATCTACTCCATATCCAATGAAGGTACATTTTTTAGACTTATCCTCAAGCTTGGTTCTATTTTCAATATCAACATGGACAAAAGCTTCACAACCAATGGTTTTCAAAAATGAATAGTTTACCCCTTTACCCATCCATGCCTCCTCTGGAATGCCACCATCCAAAGGATTTTAAGGTCTTCTATTTATTAAATAAACAGTGGTATGTAAAAAATCTACCCAAAACTGTAAGGTTAGTCTAGCATGCAATCTCATACTCCTTGCACGCTCCATAATGGTCCTATTCATCCTCTCAGACACACCATTTTCTTTTGGGATTCTAGGAACTATTCTTTTCCTATAGATTCCATTGTATGAACAATAATTTTTAGATTCTCTATTGTAATACTCACCTCCATTATCAGATCTGAGAAACTTTTAACCTTTTTCCTGTCTCATTCTCAACCAAAGCTTTCCCCTTTTTAAAATTTTCAAATACTTCTGATTTTTGTTTTAGGAAATACACCCATGTTTTCCTAGTTGCATCATCAATAAAAGTAACATAATAACAAGAGCCACCAAGAGAAGATACCTAAGTCAGTCCCCATACATCTGAATGCACAAGCTCTAATTTCTCACTCTTCTTCTCTTTCCCAACTTTGAAAAATTGAACTCTTTTCTATTTTGCATAAACACAATTTTCGCAGAACTCCAAGTCAATTTTCTTTAGACCTGGTATCAAATTTTTGGAGTGAAGGATCTTCATCCCTTTTTCACTCATGTACCCAAGTCTATGGTGCCGCAATTTTTTTTTTGTCCTTACAGCAAGTTCTCTAATGGTCTTAATAGCATATGTTTATGTACCAGCTAAGGTAGAATAAGTATTACCAGTACACAAATACAATGTTCCTACCTTTTCACCTTTAGCTACTACTAATGCACCTTTAGTGACCTTCCAAACTTTGTCTGTAATGGTAATTATGTAGCCATCACTACCCAGTTGTCCTGCAAAGATTAAATTTCTTCTCAAATTTGGAACACACCTTCCCTCCTGTAGCAACCATTCATTTCCATTCTGCAACTTGATTTTTATATTTCATTTTCCAACAATCTGATAGGGTTCATCATCACCCAAATATACCTGTCCAAAATCACTTTGAACATAATCTACAAAATATTTCCTATGGGGTGTGGCATGAAATAAAGACCCTGAATCTATTACCCAGGAATCATTAACAGTATCTAAACATAGAATTAAAGCATCCCTCAATTTATTACTTGCAACATTAGCTTCCTTACTATCATCATGTTGTATGTCTCCTTGTTTTCCTTTTCGAGACCAACAATCCTTCTTCAAGTGTCTTGGCTTTCCACAATGCTAGCAATCCATTTTTCCTCTAGATTTAGATCTAACTTTCTTCGACTTCCCTTGTGACTTCCCACAATTTCTTAAGCTTTTTCCTCTCTCCTTTGTTCTTCCCTTGTTCTCTACAATTAAAGCATTACCCAATTTTGAAGTATCACCTGTGTTTTTCTATAGCATTTTCTTGCTAAGGATAACACCAACAACATCATCAAATTTCAATGTACCAAGCTATTCTAGCTTTCTGGAAAAGAACATAAAACCAAGAGAGCCTTCACCTCTTCATCAAAATTCACTTTTACAGAAGTTAACTGACTGGTGATCGTATTAAACTCATTTAAATGATTTGTTATAGATCCATCTTCAATCATTTTTAGACTAAACAAATTCTTCATGAGAAATACCTCATTTGAAGCTAAGGGTTTTTCATATAATTTAGCCAAATGTTCCATCAGATCCACTATTGTATTTTCTTTTGTTATATTGAACGCCATAAATGGTGTCAAGCACAACCAAATGGTTCCCAGTGCCTTTCTATCTAGAATCTCCATTTCTTCATCAGACATAGTAGCCTCTTTCTTTGTTTTTCCTTGCAATGGCTGCCATAGATCCTTTTGAAACAAATAATCTTCCATCTGCATCTTCCATAATTGATAATTTTGGCCATTGAACTTCTCAACCTTGAATTTGTCTTCTTCCATTGTTGTCACTCAAATCTAGAGGTTTCCTTCCAATCAACCAAAATACACACAGCTCTGATACCAATTGTTAGGGTTCATGTAGATTCGAGCAATAAACATTAACAATTATATGCAAATTAAATAACCCAAAAATAACAATGAAGAATTACACAAAAGAGATCAACATAGAAATTTAATGTGGTTCACCCAATATGGGCTACATCCACAGAAACTCAACCACCCAATGATTTTATTATCCAGTGCAAAAAAATTACAATCTTGTGAACACACTATTGCAACATACATCCTAGCTGCTGATAACAAGCTTTTTGGAGGCTTCTAGAATTAGGGTTTTACAAATTCATTTTTTTCATTTGACATGTCAGCTGGAAAACCTTGACGAGTTAATGGAAAAAAAATTGGGGGTTGTACCCCCAAACCCCTGCTATCAAGTGTTGTCACCCCCGAACCACTGCTATCAGGGGTTGCCACCCCCGAACCCCCACTCGAGGCTCGACTTGGCCCTGAACCCCAGTGAGGATATGTTACGAGTGTATAGTATTTGCATGATCAGTCACCACATATCAACAAGAAGTGTCCTCAAAAAGGATGTATGTATGAAAGTCCTTTCATGGAATGTGAGAGGGCTAAATAGCCTCCATAAACATCTTTCTCTAAAGAAGTATGTTTGGGATCACAAATTGGATATACTACTATTACAAGAAGTTAAAATGAAAAAAAACATGAACAACTTGGGTATCCAATTCACCCACTTTGGGTCTTCTTGGATGTTGATAAATATTTATGCCCCCAACATAAGGAATGCTAGGAACTCTTTGGTGGGAAATCATAGGCTAGATCCAAAGCAATAGAGGGGCCTATTGGTTAGTGGCAAGTGACTTCAACTCCCCTTTATATCCCTTTGAAAAGTGTGGGGGACTGGTGGATTATGCTGATAGCATGGTTGGTTTGGTAGATCTTTTATGTGATACAGGGCTAGTGGATATTGATCTATAGGGAAAAAAATTTACTTAGACTAATAGGAGAATGGGGGATAACCTTATCTAGGTCAAACTCGATAGATTTATTTTCCCCTAACTGGATGGCTCTACTTAACTCCAATCTATTGGTGCTTCCCTAGACGATCTCTAACCATAACTCCCTGCTACTTATCATGAATGAACACTCAACTATTGGTCCCTTTCTTTTCTAGTTTGAGATAATGTGGAACTCTCACCCAAAATTTAGGAATAAAGTTTCTAATTAATGGAATATTCATGTCCATGGCTCCCCCATGTTAGGGTTTTCCAAAAACTTAAGTATATTAAAAACATGGTTAAAGGTTGGAATAAATGGGTGTTTGGGGATGTTTTCCATAAAAAATGGGCGGTCTTTGATAAAATTAAGGTGACCCAAAAAAGGATGGAAGAGGGTGATGTTACTTTGTAAACATGTCAATAGGAGAAGGATGAATATACTGAATGGGACAAAGTTTTGAAAAAAGAGGAAATATTTTGTAAGTAAAAATCTAGATTTCAATGGCTTAAAGAAGTTGACTGCAACACTTCCTTCTTCCATGTCTTGGCTCTCAAACACAGAAAAAGAAACGAGATAAAAAACCTAAAAGATGATTTAGGAATAGAAGCTACTACTCCGGCCTAGATTGGTTTAATGGCCTCCAGATATTTCCAACTTTCCTTATCTAAGCCTAGGGAGGTTCCTAAATCTGTTGTTGATGACCTATTACTGGACTCCATACCTGATTCACTAACTATGACTGATGGTGTAGTATAGGTTAACTACACTTGATCCATAAGGATTTGAAGCATAATCAATCCACTAACCATCAGTCCCAATAAGATCATTCCATTTAAATAAAGTGAAGAAGCAGTTAAAACTATCATTCTAAAACATGAAAGCTTGATAAACATCTACTCTAAGACATTGAAACTTATCCTATTGGGGGAGTGGTGTCACATTGATGTGGAATGACAACCCTTTCCCAATCCTTTGGATAATGAGCTTGTTTCAATCAGTTTTATTGAAGAAAACTGATGAAACTGATGAGAGATGTATTGTAAAACATGATGCAATCTAATTTAACATGATAAAAGCTAATATGATTGATGTGAGTGTATGCAAAACAATTCTATATGTATGCAAGCCCTAGATTCAGAATATACTAAATGGATGCAACCTAAGTTATCATGGAAGCCATTAATGGAAGCTAAGCTAAAAATGCATGTAAAATAACCTAAAATACTTTTTAAAACATAAAATGTAAGTGCAAATGGATGTGATTTTCAATAGCATAAGTTTGTTCTAAAAAGGTGGATCCTTATTCAATACATGTAAGGTCTATTTATAGAATAGGAAAAAAGGAACTGATGGCCAAGATTGAAAGAATCAATTAATGGTCAAGATGGAAGGAAAATGGAGGCATGGATCATTGATTCCCATCAAGGGTTGAGAATGGAAGATATTCATCAATGGTCCATAATCATGAAAAGAAGAACACTTTCAAATCTTGCTCAAAAAGCTTGTTGAAAGTTTGTTGTAAGGAAGAATATTCCTTTTTTTAAATGAGTGAAGAGAGAGAATATTCTCAAGGAATATTCTTATGGGTGAGGAAAAATTAGAATTTAGTTAATTAAAACAAAATTTTAATGTGCAAAAGGGGAAGGAATATTCCATTAGAATATTCCTTTTTGGAGGAATGTGCAAAGGAGGAATATTCTCAAGGAATATTCCCTTGCAATGGGAGGATTATATTTAATTAGTAATTTGATAATTAAAACAAAGTTTCAATTATGCAAATTAGGGGAATTATATGATATTCATTAAATAAATGATTTAATGAAAAGGGGGATGTGATATGATATTTAATTAAATATCTTAGGGTTATTTAATTAAATAAGAGGACTTAGAGATTAAATTAAATAATTTGATTTATCCAATTTAATAGGACAAAAGGTTTGTGCAAGAGGGGGTGAATTAACCTAATTAGGTCAATTGGATCAATAGATGAAAACGATGTAGTTAATTAAATAGCTAGGATAATTTAATCAATTAGGAGAAAACAGGATGGGTTTTAGGATGAAACAGTCTTAGTATATCAGATTCAAGTGCATGATATCATTTAGGACATTTTTAAGTGTCTACATTTTTCCCCTCTTTAAAGCGAGGTACCTGTTACATTGGTTCAAAGACTAATGCTTTTCAGATTAATGTTGCTACTCAGATCAAAATTTAAAAAAATATTGATTTTTGGATGCACCACTATTTCCCTAGCGGAAGGAAAATAAGCTAGTTCCCTGCCCGATCGAGAGATCAGGCAAAAAAATTGAATTTTGGGTTGATCTCTCAACAAAGGTAAAATATAGTTTTAGGTGCCAAAACATACCCTGGGATGCCAAAATGGCCTCAGAAACACAAAAAATGGCTCAAAATAGGTCGTGAAGCACAAAAATAGGTAAAACAAGTCAAAACCATAGCCTTTAGCTCAAATTAGGGCAAAAACCCTAATTTTTAGGCTTAAATAGGTGATGAAGGGTCACTTTCAAGTCTTTTGTGCATTCACACTTGAGAGAATTATTATACTTTGAGCTCTAACCTCTTGACAAAATGTCACAACAAGTGCTCTCACGACATATTTCAAACCAAGTTCGAGAGTACCAAAGGCCTCCAAACACAAGACTATCGGTACATAATTTGAAACTTTCCTTGCATTTTAACTTTTTGATGCATTTATTAGTCTTTGAAATTCGGTCTAGATCGGTGTCGCTATATTGCGATGCTATTTAGAGTTTCGATCATGCTTTTTGCCTTTTTAGCGATGCCATTGTGAATGGTGATGCACTTTACAATTTAAAATTAGGGTTTCCATTTGTCAAATTGTCACATGTATGTAATGAGCGACGTGTTCCCTTAATTTTTAATTTAGAATTAGGGTTTCAAATTTAAAATGGTGAAACTCATGTAAATAGTGACGCTAGTCGTGATTTAGAATTTGGATGCATCTGGTGTCACTGTTTGGAATTTGAATTATTGAAACACCTTCATAAATGGCAACACCTTTGTCACTTTAGGGAAACAAACTCCAAACTTAGCCAATTTTAGCAAAATTTGATGTCGTGTGCTTCGTGGGTACAGGAGGTTATCCAGCCTTTGATGTCCCACAAGCACCAGCCCATTGTACTTTCAACATTGGATGATTATCTAAGCTTCGAGAAGAGCACCTTGGAGATATTGGATTGTGGCACATCGCATGCATGCCCATTGTGAGGACCCATCTTGTGATGATGACAATGTTATGCAAGCGGTGGCATAGCGAGACCTTGTCCTTTCACTTACCCACCGGTGAGGCGACAGTCACATTAGAGGATGTATGAAAAATATTGTGATTATTGATACATGGTGAGTGTGTGATCTATGATAGAAATACGAGATATGATGCCTATCACAAGGTTCTTGGTCAGGACACTATTGTCCTAGCCAACTCATAGATTGACCTTGAGATTTATATAGGGCGCTCGCCGATTTTCAAATTGATAGTTGGTACAATGATCTCATGGTTGGTTGCCCCAAACTGATGGAGTAGAGGGTTCATTCCTGAATGGGGGCTATCATGGCACCAAATGATTTTTAGGCAGACTCAATATGCATGAGGAACAGTGATGTTGGCCTAGTTGTATCATGATATGCATCAGTTTGTGTATTGCGATGGTAGGGGGTTGGTGTAGGAGTCACACTCTTACACATATGGGCATGGGATCACATTATCGTGCTTCAACCTATTGTCCAAATGACTGATGTGGGGCCAGATGATCTAGTTGTTTGGAGGTACAGAGGGGCTATCACCCTACATTATACATGCTAGCTCGGCATCCCATATTGGAAGAGAGTGATCGATGATATGACAGTGTTTCGATGACAAGTGTGGCTATAGATGCCATCTTGGTATGATGATGTGTAGTAGCTCTTCTTTTCTTGCTAGACCCATTACATGAAGGTTTGAGAGCATACTATGATCAAGAAATACCTTCTGAATAGGATAGCCAGATAGTTTGGTGAGAGGTAGGATAGGCCCAATGATCAGTATACCACTATTTTTTCTAGATCAGCTCAAGAGGTGACTTGGGGGCCTACGATACCAACCCATGAGGTTGTTCAGGGTTTCAGACAACTTGTTTCCAAACCATGGACCTATGATCAAGGGAAGGTTGATGCTCAAACTATGTCTACATATGATGCTTGGGTTGTGCCCCCTCCTAGACTTACAGATCAAGGTGGCATACCTCCATGAGGGAGGCCGAGTGGGAGGGAAGCAGGCATTGGACAATGTCAGTAGCAGGATGGGCAGGGCAGAGGAAAGGGGAGAGGACAAAATGCCCAGGATGGCTAACGACACGTTGGAAATGTCCTTGGTGCACCTCCACCACCTCCACTACACCAGTAGCCACCCACACAATAGCCACCCATACAGCAGCCACCATTGGGGCCAGATCCCCAAGATGTATAGATATAATAGTTGAGACAATAGCTGCAGGTTGTGATCGCTGAGCGAAATCAGGCTCGACAGCAGGTTTTGGCACTTATGAAAGAGAGGGATCACAAGCACCAACTTAGAATTCTGATGTTCAATTGGCATAGGAGGTCGAGCGGCGACAATAGTTAGAGGCTATGTCTCAATAGCAGTCTTAGCAGGCATAGGGGCTTGTTGGATATATAGTGTCAGCACAGCTATATAGGATGGCGAGGGAGGAGGTGGCATATTGGCGAACATAGTACTATAGAGACATCCCTCCCCATCACAAGTAACCTGATTTTGACCATCAGAGCCAGGTATAGTTGAGAGCTTCCACCTTCGTTAGACAATTAGATCATCCAAGAGATGGGGATAGAGGAAGCCAGGGATAGAGCTCCTCGAGTTTTGTAAACACCTTTTTGTTGTATAACCTGATTATTTATACAAATATACATTCATAGGCTCATTTTTTATAGCCTCTTGTACATTGTACATTTTGATGATATTCATACACACTGATTTAGATATCATATCATGATAGTCATTTTTTGGATATATATATATGAGATGATACGGATTTATGATGTGATATGTTGTTATTTCATGCTTTATGGATGTATGGATGCATATGATATGATGTGATCCTATATCTATGTATTACGATTATGTATGGATGTAATGCAATGGATGTGTTATCTTCTTTTTCAATATCTTTGTATTATATGTTATGATCTGCAGTATGTATGGATGGATGCATTTCTTTTTGTGTACTTTTCTCATGTGATTTATGATGTAATGATATGTTTATGCATAAGGATGTATATATGGATGATGCATATAGTATGGATGTTATGATATGGATGCGATGAATGGTAATGCAATGTATTGAGATGCTTAGAATAATAAATCTATATTAGTCAAAACAACTTAAATGATAATGATGATGCAGTGAATTATGTTTTTCTTTAATATGATATGTTGTGATAATGTGAGATGTATGTATGATGATGATTTGTGGATGTAGGATGGATACATTGATGATTTTTTTGTTGATTGTCATGATACCAAGTTGGCGTAGAAAGAAGATAGAAGAAAATGAATGAATTGACCATTACTTTTAAGATTGATTCAAAATTCCAATAAGTCTATGATCCATAAAGACTTTATTAGATATGGTGATGACAGTGATGATTTTTCTCATATCTTGGGATTGGTATTTTCCATCATTCCTTATATTTGATATAACACATAGACATGATGCATCCTGATATTGAAAATTAGGATGGTGTTGTATCTAGTGTGATGGAATTTTACTCTACAAATAGATGAGATAGCTCTTGTTCACACCTTGACATACAAAAACCTCATTGGAATGTAGTTTAGAAGTTTAGAATATCAGACCAAAGCATACACAATAGTCAAAAATATACTCCAAACAACCTCCCTACACACAACTAAGCAAGTATGTGCCAAGATTATTTTACAAGAATGTTGGAAATGTGTGCCTCAATCTCACAGGCTGAAACCTCTGAAAGAGCCAAGTTGGTGTGACCTTCATTGTGTCTGGCCGACTAGCAGCTGTGAAACCTTATGAAATGTTCAGGTCGCTGAGACCTTGTTTCAGTCTTTCCAAATGCACCTATCGCTGTGACATGTTGATCGCTGTGACAGTTTCTATCTCTCACCGCTCGAGAAGATCTCTGGCCAATAGTTTAGTTTTTGTGATGGTCGGAGAGACTCATGGCGACTGGTGACATCAGAGTAACTCAAAGGCTTCGGTAAGAAGTCTTGGTGATAGGTGGTATGTCTCACTAATAAACATACACTCAGAGCTATCGGCGTGACTTGAACACTCGGTAAGAACTCTTAGCAATGGAAGCTATGTCTCGTTGATAGGGTGTTACACTTGTGGTCATCAGAGTAACTCATATGCTTCGATGTGAAGTCTTGTCGATATGGAAAGTCTCATCGATAGCTACACTTGGAGTCTTCGCAGTAACACAAAGGCTTCGGTGTGAACTCTTGGCGACGGGTGTTGGTCTCACCAATGTTGTGGGCTATCTTCGGTATAACTCTTGGTGACTGTTTGATCTCGGGGTAACCTGGAGGCTTTAGTATGAAGTCTCAGCGATAGCAGTAAGTCTTGCTGACTATTGGACATTTCGGAATAACATGAAGGTTCAATATGATCTCTTGGCGAAGGACCATAGTCTTGTTGATGGGAATGCTTTTGTCTATGTGACTTTGGAACATTGGTATGATGTCTCATCGAATGGCGATTGTATCGCCGAAGAGAATGCTGAAGTCTATGTGATCTTGTGAACTCGGTGAAATGTTTTGCTGATAGCAATGACTCTTGGCGACATCAATGGTTGAGTCTTGTGGCATCGGGGAGACACGGTTAGTGTCTCACCAACATGTGACACAGGTTGAAAGCCTTTGACCGGGTGATAACTATCCTACATGGTGAGTCTATGACCAATCAGAGAAGCCAAATGGGAACCGTTGGAAGTTAGTCTGTTGTGGCTGTTCTGTGAGGAAGTTCAATAGACAGGGATGACATGGATATACTTAGGATTTTCAGATGTTGTTCAGTTGGATGATTCATTCGACAGATGTATGATCAGTGTGAATTTGATTCTGAAAGATTGTAACTTGAATGTTCTGTAAATCTGTTGTAATTTAACATCAGAAAGATAAGTCTAATCTCTATATGTAATCTTCATTACTGTAATACAAAGTGACTTCTCTTGGTGTGGTGGGTTTTTCTCCCTTAAGGTTTTTCCCATGTAAATCTGGTGTTCATGTGTGTATGCTATATTCTCTATTTTTGTTATTTCTTATAAGTGTATCTTAATTGAACTATAATTGAAAATTTAAAAGTATCTCTACAGTATTCCCTAAGGTTTTGATGTTAGGAGAGTTGTTTCCACACCTTAGCTTTCCTTACAAGTGGTATCAGAGCCTGGCCAATTGTGTTATCCTTGTGGGTACGTTGGGTTTTTTGAGTCAATTTCTATTCAGTGGGAGTCTTGTAGAAGTTTGGTAATTCGAGTTATAGATTAAGATGGCGAGCACGTCAGGAAAGATTGAAATAGAGAAATTCAATGGTAGCAATTTTGAGTTGTGGAAACTCAAAATGGAAGATCTGTTGGTTGACCATGATCTGTGGCTTGTTGTGTCTAGAATGAAACCTACAGGCATGAAGCAAGAGGATTGGGACCTTGCAGATAGAAAATCAAAAGGGCTAATAAGGCTTTGTTTAGAAGACTTTGTTCTTCTGAATGTTCATGAAGAAAAGATTGCATCTTCCTTGTGGAAAAGACTGGCATCTATTTATCAGGGCAAGTCCTTGGTGAATAAATTGTTCTTGAGGAAAAGTTGTATGCTTTGAGAATGCAGGAGGGAGGATCTATTGCTGATCATTTGAACGCTTTCAGCATTTTGATTGCATAGTTAACATATGTTGGTGTGAATATTGATGAAGAGGATCGTTGTATGTTGTTATTGTGTTCTTTTTCAGATTTGTGGGATCACCTAGTGATGGCTATTGGGAGTACAACATCCAGTTTCAAGATGGAAGACGTTGTTGCTTCTTTGTTATCAGAAGAGATGAGAAGGAAATCTTCTCAGATGGAAAAGGAAGCCCTTACTATTAGAGGAAGGTCAAAAGAGAAAGGAAAGAAGAAGGACAAGAAGTCCAAATCCAAATTAGAGGGGAGATCAAAGTCTCCTGGCAAGAAGTACAAGGTGAAGTGCTGGAATTGTGGGAAACCTGGTCATGTCCGAAAGGATTGCAAAGAGGAGAAAAAGAAGAAGAAGAAGAATTCTTCCCACAATGATTCTTCTTAGAGTGATGCAGATGCCTTCATTATAGCCTTGGCTACGCAGGCATCAGATGATGTCTGGCTGATTGATTCTAGAGCATCTTTCCACATGACATCTCATAGAGACTAGTTCACAAAGTATGAAGATACGATGGTGGGAAGGTGTATTTGGCAAGTGATTCATCTTTGGAAATTGTTGGCCGTGGAAGAGTTAGAATTCAATTCCCTGATGGAAGAGTGTAGGGAATCAATGATGTAATGCATATACCAGGTCTGGCTCAAAATCTACTTTCTGTTAGTAAGCTGAATGATATTGGAGTGCAAGTCACATTCTCTGGAAATGGCTACAAGATTACTAGAGGCTCTATGGTGCTAGCAAGGGATGCTCGAATTGGTACCTTGTATAAGCTAGATGCACATGTTCAATGTAATAGTGTGTCTGTAAAGTCACAGAAAGCTACTGATGGAGGAAAAGAGGGAAAAGTTCCTGATAGTGTAAACTCTATGGAAGTTAAACTTCTAGTAGAAAAGACTATGCTCTAGCATCATAGGCTAGGCCACATTGGTGAGAAAGGTTTAAAAACCTTGAAGAATAAAAACCTGGTTGAGGGGCTTGATGATTGTAACCTTGAATTTGAATTATGTGAACATTGTATATATGGAAAACAATAAAGTGTTTCTTTTTATTCTAGTCCTCACAAATCTTCTGGTTTGCTTGATTATATTCATTATGATGTTTTTGGTCCAGTGAATGTTCCTTCTTTGTCTAAGTCAAGGTACTATGTATCGTTTATTGATGATTATTCAAGAAGGGCATTTGTCTATTTTTTGAAAAGTAAATCAGAAGTGTTTTGTCGGTTTAAGGAATTTAAAAACCTTGTAGAAAATCAGACTGGAAGGAAAATAAAATGTTTAAGGACGGATAATGGTAGTGAATTTTATTCTGATGATTTTGAGAGGTATTGTAATGATCATGGAATTAAAAGACATAAAACTACACCTTATACTCCACAGCAAAATGGAGTTGTAGAAAGGTTCAATAGGACAGTGATGGAAAGAGCACAAAGTATGCTGAGTAGTGCTAGCTTGGAGGAGAAGTTCTGGGCTGAGGTAGTTGCTACAGCATGTTACTTGATAAATCATTCTCTGAATTCCACTCTTGTTGAGAAAACACCTTTGGAAGCATGGTCTGGTAAGAAGCCCTCTTTAGACATACTCGTGTTTTTGGCTGTGAGGCATATGCATATGTGTTGAATGAGAAAAGATCTAAATTGGAGAACAAGGCTGTGAAATTTATTTTTCTTGGCTATAGTGCTGGCATAAAAGGATACAAGCTTTGGAATCCTGATATGGAGAAGGTTATATACAGAAGAAGTGTTATCTTTCATGAGTTGAAGCCTTCTACCTTAGATCTGCAGTCAGAGACAAAATCAGAAAACAAAAAGGATGTAGTTGAAATTCCTCCTACACCAGATAAAGAGGAATTCAAAATTCAAAATGAACCTGAAACTGAGGAGAGCTCAAGTAGTTCTGAAAGTTCTGAAGAAGAAGAAGAACCTCAACCTTAGCAATTGAGGAGGTCAACTCGTGAGAGAAAGCAACCTGATAGGTATGGGTTTTCTTTGATAGATTCTACTTGTGCATATGCTTTAATTTCTAGCACTGATGAGCCTAGGACTGTGAAAGAGGAAAATAGAATGTCTGATTTAGGACTCTTGGTTGGAAGCCATGAATGAAGAAACGACATCATTAGAAAAGAATGATACTTGGATTTTGGTGCCCTTGCCTGAAGGCAGAAAAGTTGTTGGCTGCAAATGGGTATTTAAAAAGAAAATAGGTCTGGATGGCAGTGTGGAAAAATACAAGGCGAGGTTGGTTGCGAAGGGTTATTCCCAAGTAGAGGGAATTGATTATGGGGAAATTTTTTCTCCTGTAGCTAAGCTGACATCTATTAGATTTCTTTTATCACTTGTAGTAGCGTATGACTTAGAGGTCGAATAGATGGATGTGAAGATAGCATTTCTTCATGGTGATCTTGAAGAAGAGATTTATATGTCCCAGCCTGAGCACTTTGTGGAGAAAGGTAAAGAGAAACTGGTATGCAAGTTGAAACAGTCTCTATATGGTTTAAAGTAGTCTCCTAGAATGTGGTACCAAAAGTTTGACATGTTTGTTTTGTCATTGGGATTTGTAAGATCAAAATATGATCATTGTGTGTATTACAAAGTTGAAAGTGATCGAGTCCTTAGTATTGCTCTCTATGTTGATGATATGTTGTTCATAGGTAATAGTAAGTTAATGATTTTTGATCTTAAGTCTTAGTTGTCTACAAAGTTTGAAATGAAAGATCTTGGTGCAGCAAGGTATATTCTAGGAATGGAAATAACTAGGGGCAGGAAGAATAGAAAACTTTGGCTCAGTCAGAGTAAGTATATCAAGACTATTCTAGAGAGATTTTGTATGAATGATTGCAAGTATCTAGTTGTTCCAGTTTTGTAGGGAACAAAGCTATTTGTTGAAGACTGTCCAAAATCTCCTACTGAGATGGAGGACATGACCAGTATACCTTATGCTAGTGCGGTTGGCAGTCTTATGTATGCAATAGTTTGTACAAGGCTAGACATTTCCCAAGCAGTGGGAGTACTTAGTCGGTTTATGGCTAATCTTGGAAGGACACATTGGGATGCTGTGAAAAGAGTATTCAAATATTTGAAGGGCACTTCAAAATATACTTTGTGTTACCATGGTAACTTGGTTGAATCACAAAGGACTCTCAACATTCGAGGCTATGTGGATTCTGATTGGGTAGGGGACATTGACAGCAGAAGATCCACCAGTGGATATATTTTCATGATGAATGGTGGTGCAGTGATTTGGATGAGTAAGCGGCAGGCTGTAGTCGCTTTGTCCACTATAGAGGCAGAATACATGGCAGCTACACACGCTTGTAAAGAAGCAATCTGGATAAAACGTTTGTGTTCTAACATTGGTTTTGATGCAGGGAAAATAAAAATTTATTGTGATAGTCAGAGTGCTATTTTTTTAGCAAAGAATCCTACTTTCTATATGAGGATGAAACATATAGATGTACAGTATCACTTTGTACGAGATATGGTGGAGGATGGAAAGGTTTCATTAGAAAAAGTGGATACTCTGGAGAATGTTGCAGATGCATTGACGAAGCCAGTGAGCACAGACAAGTTCAGGAGGTGTGCCAATTCGATGGGCCTTAGTTCCCATGAGTTTCAGTAGTTTTGTTGTGCTCTGGAGGTGCCTATGTGATCTTTGTCAAGTGGGAGATTGTTGGAAATATGTGCCTCAATCTCACAGGCTGAAACCTCTGAAAGAGCCAAGTCAGTGTGACCTCAATTGTGTCTGGCCGACTAGCAGTTGTGAAACCTTATGAAATGTTTAGGTCGTTGAGACCTTGTTTTAGTCTTGTCGAATGTACCTATCGCTGTGACATGTTGATCGTTGTGACAGTTTCTATCTCTCACCGCTCGGGGAGATCTCTGGCTGACAGTTTAGTTTCTGTGATGGTCGGAGAGACTCATGGTGACTGGTGACATCAGAGTAACTCAAAGGCTTTGGTAAGAAGTCTTGGCGATAGGTGGTATGTCTCACCGATAAACATACACTCAAAGCTATCGGGGTGACTTGAACACTCGGTAAGAACTCTTAGTGATGGAAGCTATGTCTCGCCGACAGGGTGTTACACTTGTGGTCATCGAAGTAACTCATATGCTTCAGTGTGAAGTCTTGTCGATATGGAAAGTCTCACCGATAGCTACACTTGGAGTCTTCACGGTAACACAAAGGCTTCGGTGTGAACTCTTGGCGATGGGTGTTGGTCTCACTGATGCTGTGGGCTATCTTCGATATAACTCTTGGCGAGTTTTTGATCTCGAGGTAACCTGGAGGCTTCGGTATGAAGTCTCAGTGATAGCGGTAAGTCTTGTCGACTGTTGGACATTTCGGAATAACATGAAGGTTCGGTATGATCTCTTGGGGAAGAACAATAGTCTTGCCGATGGGAATACTTTTGTCTATGTGACTTTGGAACATCGGTATGATGTCTCATCGAATGGCGATTGTCTCGCCAAAGAGAATGCTGAAGTCTATGTGATCTTGTGAACTCGGTGAAACATCTTGTCGATAGCAATGACTCTTGGTGACATCGATGGTTGAGTCTTGTGGCATCAGGGAGACACGGTTAGTGTCTCACCGACATGCGACACAGGTTGAATGCCTTTGACCGAGTGATGACTATCCTACGTGGTGAGTCTATGACCAATCAGATAAGTTGAATGGGAACCATTGGAAGTTAGTCTGTTGTGGCCGTTCTGTGAGGAAGTTCAACTAATAGGGACAACATGGATATACTGAGGATTTGCAGATGTTTTTTGGTTGGATGATTCGTTCGACGGATGTATGATTAGTGTGAATTCGATTCTGAAAGATTGTAACTTGAATGTTCTGTAAATCTGCTGCTGTAATTTAACATCAGAAACATAAGTTTGATCTCTGTATGTAATCTTCATTACTGTAATACAAAGTGACTTCTCTGGGTGTGGTGGGTTTTTCTCCCATAAGGGTTTTCCCACGTAAATTTGGTGTTCATGTGTGTATGCTATATTCTCTGTTTTTGTTATTTCTTATAAGTGTATCTTAATTGAACTGTAATTGAAAATTTATAAGTATCTCTGCATTCTTCCCTGAGGTTTTGACGTTAGGAGATTTGTTTCCGCACCTTAGCTTTCCTTACAAAGAATACCCACAAGCACAACAAATGAAAGATAATGATCGATGCCCCATTCCATTCTCTCTAAATCATTGAGACATCATCAAGAAGTCCTCATAATAGTTCAATAAGATAAAACATAAGAAAATATCAAAGACAAACAATCAGCTTTATCTATATCGCTTTCCAATTTAATTTAGCTAAGGTGATTTCCAATGTTCATGTCCATTTTCGGAAGGATACATCCTAGGACATGTTATCAGATGGGTTGTTTGGATTAGGTGTGTGATAGGTCATTGATAAAAACTTCACTGACTCATTTTCCTACAATTTAGACTTTATATTTTTACAATTAGGTTCTCACTTTGCAACTTACAATACTTGCCTTCTATTTGTTTTACCAAATGTTGAAGGTGATGTTTGATTTATTATGGATGAAGCTTAATGTGGGTGAAAGCGAGATCAAATGGAAGGTTTTGGATTTTCTAGAATATTTCAATGTTTTTGGTGTTTTGAAAATGTTTTAATGTTTTTTTTTATCTTTTTGAAAGTTTATATGAAAGTTTTGGTTTTCGCTTATTTGAGGTTGTTTAGGGTTTTTTTATTTTCCAATGTTTTTGTATTTTTCTAAGTTTTCCGATGTTTAGGGATTTTCTGAGATTTTGAATGTTTTAAGGCTTTTCTGATATTTGAATGCTTAAGGCTTTACCAAGTTTTCCAAACTTTTTTGTGGTTTTATGATATTTGAATGTTTAAGGATTTTCTGAATTTTGACCAAGAACCTAACCTAAAAGACTATCCTAGAGGCCTCGGAGGCTTAACAAAGATGAGCCTTGCCTACATTATACACATAGAGACCACCTAGTTTGACTAACTTGACTTATTGATGATGAGAAATGAACAGTTGATGGATTGTCAATTTATTATGATGGACTCCTAAAGGACTAACCTAGGGTGTCTTGGGGCCACATCAATGATGGCCTTGCCTACGTTCAAGCTCAGAGACAACATATTTCGACATGGTTCTATTTTTGGATTTTCGATGTTTTGACATGTTTAGGGTTTTTGATGTGTTTTTTGGATGTTTTGGATTTTGACTTTACAACTTTTTGAATGCTTTTGGATTTTAGCTGTACAATACTTTGAATGTTTTTGGATTTTCAGCTATACAATATTTTGAATTTTTTTGGATTTTCAGCTATACAATATTTTGAATTTTTTTGGATTTTCAGCTATACAATATTTTGAGGTTTTTGGATTTTCAACTATACAAGATTTTGAGGATTTTGGATTTTTAGCTATAGAAGATTTTGATGTTTTTGTATTTTCTGGTTTTTCTAGTGTTTTTGGGATTTTCGATGAGATATTCAAATAACATTAAGATATACAAGAACCAAATTTGATCCATAACAAATTCCCCCCAGTGTGATGTGATAGACTACCTCGATATAGGAAGAACAAACTAGCCTTTGGAATATGCCAAGTAGTACTAAGGAGAATAGGATACTTCCTAATATCAAGTTATGATATGGACATGAATGGGTGATGGAATAAATAGGATGAATGATGCGATGGATGAATGTGATGCAAAAAAATGAAAAGATAAAGAGCCAAAGAATAGATGGAGGTGCTTTATTTACGCGAGGCACCTATTCTCTAGGTTTTCACCAAGGTACTTGCCCAAAGTGCCACCAAAGTGGTTTTCACTAAAGGACGATTGTTTTTCTTTACTTTTCCAATCTTTTTTCTTATTTTTTTGTATTTTTTATCATTTTTGGATTATTTTGTATTTTTAGATTTACACCCTTCAAGTCTAGGCATAAAACTTTTTAAGATGTGGATTATTTGTCAGTTTCTGCAAGGGTTCACCTTCAAACGTTGATAAGTGGTATGCTCATGATCCATAGCTTGTTGTGATGACAAATGGGCCTAACCAGTTAGGATCAAAATTTCCTTTACTACCCTAATATGGAAGATTCTTTTGATTTTTCTTTAGGACAAGATCCCCTACTTGGAAAGACAGACTCTTGATCTTTTTGTTATAGCTCTATTTTAGTTGGTTTTGGTATACTTGCAAATAATTAAGGGCATCAAGACGATGCTCATCTAGGAATTCTAGCTCATTTAGCCAAGATACTTTATACTATTCATTAATGATCAAATTTTTTAGTGGCACTCACAACAAGGGAAGCTCAACCTCAATAGGCAGGATGGCTTCTAATCCGTAGACCAAGGCAAAAGGGGTTGCACCTATAGGTGTGTGAATACTGGTTCGATAGGCCCATAGGGGGGATTTAACTGTAGATGTCAGTCATGGCCAACTTCATTGATAGTTTTCTTCAAGATTTTTAGGATGGTCTTGTTTGTAGCCACAACTTGACCATTTCCCTAGAGGTAGTAAGAGGTAGAGAATCAATGTTGGATGTTAAATTGTTGGCATAGTTCTTTCACATCTTGATTCTTGAAGGGTGTTTCGTTGTCAGAAATAAGGGCTTGTGAAAACCATAATAGTAGATAACATAATTTAGGATAAACTTAGCAACTTTCTTCCCCATTATGTAGGTCATAAGAATGGCTTCGACCCACTTGGTAAATTACTCGATAGCTACGAGGATGAATTTATGGCCATTAGATGAGGTGGGAGTAATCTTTCCTATGAGGTCAAGCCCCCACTATGAGAAAGGCCAAGGTGTGACCATTGGTTGTAACTCCTGCATTGGATCGTGAATCAGATCTCCATGTTGTTGACACTGGACACACTTCTTTACATACTAATGGGCTTCTCTTTCCATGGTTGGTTAGTAATACCCGGACTCAACAATTTCTTAGCTAAAGTCATACCACTAGAATGGGAACCATATATGCCTTTGTGAACTTTTGTTAAAGCGGTCAATGTTTCCTCTTGGTTAAGGCATCATAGTAATGTCCCCTCGATGCTTTTGTGGTATAAGATATCACTGAGGATCATGAATCGAGATGCCTTCTTAACAAAGGTCTTTTTAAGGTTGGAGGTGATATCAAATGGGAGGGTTCTTCTTCTAAGGTAGGTGAATATATTATGATACCACGGGGAACTAGAACCAACAATGACACATGTAAAATTATATTCTAGGATTTCAAAAGTTGGTACGAGAAATTTTTCTACCAAGAATTCACATTGAAGGACGTTGTGTAGCATGTCTAACAATGATCCAATTGTTTCCATGGCGTCTGCTACTCAATTTTTCATGCAAGGAATTTTCTCAAAAATTATATCGATGAAAATTTCCTTGAGCCTCTCTACCATCTTCTTGTAAGGAGTGAGTTTATCATCCTTGGTTTGGTAGTTGTGATTAAATTGATTGATAACTAGTTGTAAGTCTCCATATACTTTGAACTCTTGTATATGTCATTGAACTACTATCCTTAGACCTATGACTAGGGCTCTATATTCTGCAATATTGTTAGTATATGGAAATGATAGCCAATATGACTTTGGAATACAATCACCTTGAGGGGTGATAAAGAGGATACCTACTCCTAATCCATATTGGGTAAATGATCTGTCAAAGTACATTTTCCACTTATCTGTTGTATTGACAAGGAACAACAATTCATCAAGAAATTTAGATATCAAAGGATTTTCTACATAGATGGGTGCTTCCGCTAGTTGGTCTACAATTACTTGTCCTTTGATTTCCTTTTCTCTACATAATTTATGTCAAATTCAGTCAATATCATTACCCATTTTTTCATTCACCTAGTGAGAGTTGCTTTAGATAACAAATATTTCAAGGTGTCAATCTTTGTGATAAGTTTCATTTGATGCGACATGTAATGTATAAAATTTTGTGAAGCAAAAACTATTGCTAATAATTATTTCTCAATGGATTAATAATTCATTTCATAGCCCACCAAGGTCCTACTAATGTAATAGATGGCTCTTTCCTTTCCATTTTCATCATGTTGTGCTAGAAGAGCACGTAGTGTTGCTGATTTTGTTGAGATATATAAGATCAATGGCTTGTTTGGTATAGGAAACATGAGAACTAGAGGTGTCAATAGATAGCCCTTGATCTAATGGAAGGCTTTATCACACTTCTCATCCCATTTTTTCATTATTCCTTTATGGAGAATATGTGAGAAAGGGTGAATTTTATCTAATAGTTACGCTATGAACCTTCTAATGGATTGCAATCTTCCTTGTAGCCCTCTCATTTGTTTTCGTGTTTGTGGAGGTTCCATGTCTAGGATGGATTCCACTTTTTTTGTATCTATTTCTATCCCTCTTTGTGATACAATGTATCCAAGAAGCTTTCCTGATGTAAACCCAAAGACACACTTTTTCGGGTTTAACCGCACCTTATACTCTTTGATCTTATTGAATATGGGTCTGAATACCTCTATGTGCTCACTCCTTTGCTTTGATTTGGCCAATACATCATCAACGTAGTCTTCAACTATTTTCTGGATCATGTCATGAAAGATGAGGGTCATTGATCTTTGATAGGTCGCTCCTATGTTCTTCAGCCCAAATGACATCATGTTCCAAAAATATGTTCCCCATGGACAAGTGAATGTATTTTTGTGTTGATCCTCCTTGGTGATATCGATTTTATTATATCCTACAAATTTCTTCATGAGTGGTAGCATTTCATGTCCATCTGTTAAATCCATGTTGATGTTGATGTTAGGAGGATGGAAATCATCCTTCGGGCATGATTTTTTTAAGTCTCTTAAATCCGTGCATATTTTGATGCCCCTAGTGGGTTTAGAGATCAATACTAGGATTGAAACCCACCTAGGATAATCAATCAATTAGATAAATCTGACGTTAAGAATCTTTTGTAACTCAAGTTTCACTAAGAGTGTTATTTGAGGGTGCATCTTTCTCAATTTATGCTTCATTGGTTTGGCTTTAGGGTAGACTACTAAATGATGCACAACCACCTCTAAATCAAGCCCTGGCATATCTATGTATGACCATGCAAATTCGGTTCTTCTCTCTTTCAGGAATGCTACTAGGATTTTTTGTTCTT
This sequence comes from Sequoia sempervirens, assembly GCA_007258455.2. Classification (NCBI taxonomy): domain Eukaryota; kingdom Viridiplantae; phylum Streptophyta; class Pinopsida; order Cupressales; family Cupressaceae; genus Sequoia; species Sequoia sempervirens. The sequence continues at coordinate 105,882,037 of VDFB02256132.1, forward strand.
CATCTAACAAGGATTCAGCATAAAAAGTGATCTTAGGAGCCTATTTTGTTCCCACATTTACTGGAGTGGCCTTTTCTACTAGTATTTCTAACTTTTTTGGATGCATCACTCTAGGGGGACATTGAATTCCTCATCCTTGGGCACCTTAGAGAGTTTTTCACCCTTGGATGCATCCTTTCTTTTTACTATTTTAGGATTAAAAAAGTGTCATAGTGTTGTTTTCACTCAAATATCTCCATGTTAGTTGCATGTCATTAATTTTGTGACTGAAGGATTCAATTGTCTCCCAATAGTACACCTGTGTGTCTAGCTCTATATCAAACCTTCTTTGTGATCTTCCCATGGTAATTTGTCATGGAGTCCCATGAATTCTAAGATTGCTTCATAGTTTTTTAATAAATCCAAAATCGGTGGTCCTCTTTGGTCCCAATCAATGAGTTGTGGGTATACTACGCTTATTTCAATGGGTTGACTGTTTGAGGCAAAGGATGTTGTGGATGTCATGAAGAGAGAGTTATTCTCAAATAGGTCAACAACATCAAGGGAGGAGTCATCTAGGGTAGTATCTCACGATGTTGGTAACCAAGAGGAAGCCTCAACCCGTTTAGTGGAATTACCTTTGCCAAGAAGGGTAACCTTAGTAGTAGTACATCCTAAGCCAAGATTCTTTGGATGTATCTTAGGAATGATGGGTTCTAGAAAATTGTTGCCATTTTTTCCCAGTTTCTTGTTCTTGTTGTATCCCCATCCCTTCATTAGATGCAATCCTTTATTGTCATCTTCCATGGGAAGAATGGGCATGGGTTGGTAATCTTGATAGAGTAGTTTAGAGATATCCTCCTCATTGACATCTTCTTTGTTTATATCCCCCCACTTGGTGAAGGTCGTTGATTCCATCTTTAATGTTTCAGCCACTTTATTGATATGTGTGGGTCTCCCATGAGATTTTGGAGAAAGAGGTAGCTCTCCCAGCACAAAAGTGTCCTTCATTAATTTTAATTTTCACAACCATCATCCTGGATCACTGCTTTGATGTCAGGAATGTTCTGCACAATGGGTGTCTTCACTTATGGGGTAGATGCAAGGGATTATGGGTTAACAAATGTGGAGGAGGGTGTATGCCCTTCATCATTCTTGGGTATTTGGGGGATCTTATAGGACTTGACCTTAAGATTCTTCCAGTAGTAAAAGGGCTCAAGATCACCATGGATAGTAACTTCTTTGTCCCCAAAAGGAAACTTTATACATTGGTGATAGGTTAAAGCTACAAATTTTAGGGCATGTATCTGAGGTTGGCCAAGCAATATGTTGTAGGGGAGATCAAGGTCTAACACTTGGGATGTAGTTTCTGCAATGATGGGTCCCACTTGGATGGGTAGTGTGATGATGCCTTGCGATACCTGCTCTTGATCGTCATATGCTCTAATGGTGGTACTCTTTGCTTTCTCAATAGTATCCTCTGAATATCCTAGGTTGTTGATCAACTTAAGGGTTCAAATGGTCAAACCATCACCTCCATCTACTAAGACTCTTTTAACCTTGTTCTTATCAATAATGACCTCAAGGTGTAAAGTGTGGTTATGAGATGGTTGTGATGGTAGGTCTTGTTTTGAGAAGGTGAGAAGATGAGGGATAGTGATATGACCTACCATAGCTTGAAATTCTCTATATCCATATCCTCAAGGATGGATGATGAAGATAAAGCTTCCTCTATAATTTCCCTATGTGCGGGGGATAGCCTCAATAGTTCTAGAATAGAAATCTATGTAGGGGTCTTCTTAAGCTGATCTAGGAGATTGTATTTGATAGGGTTTGATGTTGGCAATGTAGGTTGTTCCCTAGGTTGAGATGAAACCCCTTGGGTGCTCACTTTTCCATGTCATGTGGTGACTCCACATTCCACACTAGGCCCTTTGATGGTGACGACGATGATGACGCTATCATAGGAAGTGACTGCATTGGAATAGACATGTTGCACGTTTTTGTAATCCTCACATTTTCCATTGTTGTTTCCTTTTTTGTTATCTACCATAGGGTTCTTGTATATCTTAAGATCCTCGTTATTCGTTGGTACTTCAATAGATATGTCTCCATTCTCAATAAGATCTTGGATAACATTCTTCAACTTCATTCAATTAGATGTTTTGTGTCCCTTGATTTTGTGAAAGTCACAAAGATCTTTTTCATTGTGCCATGGTGGTTTATCTTGTGGTTCCTGGTAGTTTTCAAAATTGAAAGAATTATCAAGTTTGAATCTACCAATTTCTTCATGATAGTTTCAATAGGTTTTGACAACTGTGTGTATTTGTTTTTTGGATAGTTGTTCCTATTGGGAGTTCATCATTGTTGTGTTTCGATGTTATTGACTTGATTGTTTTGAGGTGATGGTGTGATTTTTTTTATGGTTGGTTGAGAGTTAGTCATTTGATTGGTGTTTCTCCTAGGAGCACTTAGGACCACCTTAGCATCTACTACACCATCATTCATCACATTCTTGTTCTTATCCCAAACACAAGGCTTGTCATTTGAACTAGTCGATAGGTGGTTGTATTTGTATGCTTGGGTATTTCCTTGTGTGATTAGAGCTCTCTTGATTATAAGGGCTCTAGGGACAAGCTCTTCATAGGTTGTAATACATTACATTTTCAAGTGGAAGGATAAATTGGGATCGACATTCACTATAATGATCCCCACCTATTGTTCATCAAGAATTGGCCACTTGCTCTTACTAGCCCTTTGCCTCCATCGTTGTAAGAAATGGGAAAAATATTCTCCTTTGTTTTGTTTGAGAGTGTACAACTCTTCTAGGCTCACATCCATGTCAAGATTAAAGGAGAAGTGATCTATTAATTTATTAGTGATTTCTTGGAAGGTTTTGATACCTGGAGGCAACTGAGAAAACCAATCAATGGCTAGGCCTTTCAAACTTCATGGAAAGAGGAACATCAAGTAGGAATCATTGTAGGATACCTCCATATACATGAAGTCAAACTCTTTGACATGGTCCATAGGAATTCCTCTCCCTTTGTATTTATCAAATTTGGGGACATAAAAACTAGGAGGGAAAGATACCATTGCGATGTTTTCATCGAATGGATATAGACATAAGTTTTGTTGTGTATGGGACTTCTTCATTTTTCCCATCTAGATATCATGTATTTCTTGTGTTCACGCTTTAAGTTGCAAGTCTATATCATCTTGTGGGTTTGGTGGAGGAACATATGTTGTGTATTGTGGGATGGCAAATGGATTGTGTGTGGGATTCTAATATGATGGGTGTTGTATGTGTAGTGTTGAAAAATGCATCCTTGACATTTTCACACTCATTTGGGTCCTCCTTGTAGATTTTGGCTTAATGTTGCCTTGATTTAGTGGTGTAATGTGGATAACACATTCACATTAGGTCTTGGGCCCTTGTGAACTAATGGAATTTAATGGTTCCTTACTAAAGTGTTGTGAAGCGTTGTTAACACAATTTCACACTTTTCTAGGGTTTTATCAATTAACTAAGCATAATAAATATAATTTTAATCATAACCAACTTTAATCTTGCCTTATTTGGAGTGTTGTAAATTTTTGTAACACACTTTCACATTCTTCTAGGCTTGTCATTAATAATTAGGATTTCTTATGCTTTAATTGTCCCTATCTTGCATCCACAAGCCTCATTTATTGCATCTTTTCAAGGAAAATCCCGACACCAATCAGTAACCAATCATAATTCAGGTGCTCCTAGCTTGTGTGGCCCAGATTTAATGTCTAGGACTCATTTGTCACCTTATTCAAATGAGTCCCACCTAGGTATTTTTGGCCCCAATGCAGGTTTCACACATTTCTAAGCACTTTTCATTTTTGGTCCCATACCTTATGTATGATGGCACTCATTCGCCACCTTGGGAAAATGAGTCTCTCGATTGGAAATTAACATTTCCACTTGATCTCTCGAGGGGGCAGTATACTAGCATAATTCTTCTCACTGGGGCAACAGTGGGGCATCTGAAAAAATTATAATTTTTTTTACATTTGATCATGGCAAGGTTATTCTTTGAACCAATGCAGCAAGTACGTTGCTTCAAAGAGGGGAAAAATGTAGACACGGAAAATATACTGATTGATATCACACATCCGATATTGATCTACTAACACTGGTTCATCCTGAATCATCCTTTTGTCTAACCATTTAATAAAATACCCTTATTTGATTAAATTCTTCAATTTTCATCTCTTAATTAAATAAATCAATTTTATCTTGTTAAGTCATTATCCCTCGTTAATTAAATAAATCATTTTATTTAATTAATTCTTTTATCTCTATTTTAATTAAATAACCCATTTTATTTAATTAAACATCTCAAGTTCCTCTATTAAATTAAATAAATCAAGCATTTATCTAATTTAATCTAACATCACCCCCTTTGGTTAAATAAATCAAAATATTTAACTAATTCTGAATCATTTTTCATCTCTTTTTTATTTATTTTAATCCCTAAATATAAATCAAATAGTCAAATCATCTAATCTCCTCTTAAATTAATCAAATCTTGATTAATCTAATCTAAATGCATGTCGCATCCTCTAGCTTTTCCCACTTGCACAATAAATCAATTTATTTGATTTATTAAATCTTCTATTTCATTCAAAAAGGCATCAATGGTTGGAATATTCCCCAAATTTGGACAAGTGGCACCTTGCCATTGGTTGAATGTTAGTCCCACATTGCTCCATTTTGGGCATTTCTCCATCCTATCATTCTATAAATAAGAGGCTACATTCCTCATTTTAGCATCCACAATTTGAGCAAAGTTATTATACTAAAATCCATAGCAATCTATCATCAATTTCATCCAAGCATAGTTAGGATTTTTTCAGATTTTCAACATGGAGCTTCATTGAACTCATCACCACAAGAATGCATCGTTCATCAATCATCTTCATCACATCATTGGAGTTGGGAAAGGGCCAATTTTCACATCAGATTGGCACCAATTCCCCCATGGGATCAAGAGTTTGCATTGTTTTCAATAGGATTTAGCTTACTTTCTTGTTCTTTCATTTTATTCTTACAAGTTTTATTTCCTATTTGGATCTTTGCTAATGGATTTCATGGGGAATCCTTGTTCTTACTTGCATATGATCTTCTAATGTGTTCCTTCATTGTGTTCTGCAGGTATTTGGATTGGGGTTCTACATTTGGCACTAGAGGGAGGGCTTGAATCACAAATCTAACATATTTTTTTTGATAAATTTTATCATTTTTTAATGGTTATGTTCGTTAGTTTCTGTTATAGTGCATCTGCAAGATCTTCCAGCACATACGCACTCTGTTACGACACATCCAAGCCCTGTTTTGGTGCTTTGAGCACTATTTTAGCGCTTCTGGGGACTGGTTTAGCGCTTATGAGGATTGTTTTAGCGCATCTGAGCACTATTTTGGCACCTTGAGCTCTATTTTAGTGCTTTTGAGGAATGTTTTAGTGCTTATGAGGACTATTTTAGTGCATATGAGCACCGTTTTAGCACTTTCAGAGTCAGTTTTAAAATGACCATATCTTGGTCATATGGAGGTCTTTTTAAAGCTTTTTTTTTTTAAATGGGGTAGAATTTCATAAGCTATCCAATGGTGTAGGTGTTTATTAAATTTTAATGAGTTAAAATTTTAAAATTTACATCTAAATTCAAATCACATTATAACTTGGTCTAAGTTTGAGGGTTTTTATGCTTAACGATTCATCTAACTCCTATATCCTTTTTTTTTTTATCTCATCTAACATTTTGAGCACTTTTTGTAGGTTATAAAATCAAAAAAGGGGAGGAGGAAACAAAATCAAAGCTTCTTATGACATCATTTCTCTATTGTATCAAGTGTCTTTAGACACTCTTGGAAGCAATTATAATTCCAAGTTTAAGGATTTTATCTCTTCAAGCTTGTAGGACTCAACAGATTCCAATTTGTGCTATAAAAAGAACAAGACAAAGGGATTAAAAATAACCTTAGGAAAATTTACTAGATTTTGTTTAAGGTTAACAATTGAACAATCAAATCTCACACTTCTTTTGGTGCACTAAAAAGAATTCACTTTTGCTTTGTGGACTTAAAATGAACAAGTGTTCTCATTGTTTTGTAATTACTTATACAAAGTAATATCATCAAAAGACATATGTGCTTCTCTCGTGCCTCACGGTGATCTTGAGAGTCAAAAGGCTTTTGGTGACATTAGGTTGTGTAAGTAATTTCCCATACACTTCAATTTGGGTTTAAAATTTAACAACAAACTTTGTGAGTGTGAGTGGAACTTATTGCATGTGTTCTCCCTTTGTTTCTAAACAAAGGTTGATTGAACTATGAATATTTTTTCTCGCTATTGTTTATCTTAGAGGGCCTGACTTGGGAAAAAAGTACTCACCCAAGGGAATGACTCAACCAGTAACACTCTAAACCCAAGATTATTTCTAGCCGAGATATAAATATGGGTATTGGAATAAATGCCAGTATCACGCGGTTGGCTCTGACAAGAAGGGAAGCAATGGTCTCTCACCTCGATGGTTCAACTCCTATGAATAGAAAGTTTGAATTAAAACCCTTATTTAGAAAACGCCAAAATCCTTGATCTACTTGTTGGTGCAAGAACGGTCATTCTGAAGTCGTCCCACATTTTTATAGCTTTAGTAGAAATGAAAAACATGCCATGGGAGTTTCATGGGTGTTGATGCTTGGCTACCCCATATAAGTGATTGCCATGGAGGGGAGCCAATGGGGTCAAGCATCTAATCGTTCGCTAAGAGTAGGCGTAGCTGAACTTTTCCAAGTGGGAACTCAACAAGTAAAGTCTTTCACATCCATAGGGTTGTGCATGTTCTTGGTATCAAAACATTTGCTTGTTTGAAAACATTAGGAAACACACATTCAACAGGAAAATCAAAATTTCAAACCCCTTAGTTAGAGAAAATACCTTTGACAAAACCCAAGAACTATTGCTTACACTGGGGATTATGTCCTTAGAGGTTTCTAAGTAATTGGGTTTACATCTTAATTTTCTTCTATCAAGGTAAACATTAGGTAACCATTGCCTTGATTTCCTTGAATTCCACATAGCACTTTGTGGGATGAAAAGAAGTTAGGACATTGGACGTTTAGTTTGAAAATCTAATCAAGAAAGTGTTTGTGGTAAAAGCAATTCACTAATCAAGATGAAATCAATTGAACCCCACACGTGCTTGTGTATCTTTTGTCTTATGGTCTTTTGAGCAAACATTGATCTTTTGGTTTGAAGCGAAAAGAATGTTCTTGAAAACCTTGGCCTTGTAAACAAGTCCTTATTAGGTTCATTTAGGATCAAAATCAAACACTTCATCCATTTCAAACATTTATCATCCCATCCCACAAGCAACTTTAGAGCTTTGGAAACATCATTATCTAGACTTGGGTACATCCTTAAACCAAATCAAAATCACCTTGTTTAATTAGGAGTATGGGAATCCATCCTTTCTCATACCTCTAGTTAAATCAGCACACCTTTGAACAAGTTTATCCTAAAGATCACATCCAACATCTTAGGGTTTACAAGTTCATTATCCAATCAAAACCAATCAAAATCAAATCCTAAAGTCTAGCATTGATACAAAGTTCCTAAAAAATAAACACCCATATCATTCACCCCTTTCATCCTTCATCTCATCATTGGTCCTAAACACCTTAGAGGTCACTTTTACAACAAGGTCAAAACACAAGAAAAACATGGAATATAAACTTGATCCATACATCATGAGTAATCCAAGTCAACCAAACTATCCAAGCCTTACAAAACCAATGGATTATCAAAACTCACATTTATACAATCCATGCATGGGGTCATTAGCTCCCACAAACCTCAATGGTACAACAAACATGAGTATACCCAGTCAAAAGTTTGGAACACCTTTCCCGATGGTAGATTTAAATCCAAGTCCAAACTTAAAAATCTATCAACCAAATACTCAATGCATGATTCTTCAACAAAACAACATTATCCCACCAAATCCATACATGCCAAATGAGAATATACCAAGTACAACTATACCAAACATGAACATTTCAAATCCACACTTGGTAAACTTTTGGATAGATATGTTTGCAAATCACATGAATGTTGTTCAAAATCCATCACACCCATATGTCCCCCTCACCTTTCATAATGACCCATCATCATCATCATTTAATACAACACTACAAACCTCTCTCCCCATGACCTCACAAGGAGAAAGTGATCTATTTGGACTAGGGGGTATTTTTTATCAAACATCATCATTTCCCCAAGGGAGCATGCCACTCACTCTCCCACCACTCCCACCCTTTCCATTAACATCCATATTGCCTCTTGGTTTGGGGATACCATTGCTACCACCACTCATCCAAAACATCCCCCCAACCATCAATCAAGGCATCATACCAAATCCTCCCCACTTTCCATCAATATCACAACAACAGATGGCAACCATCCCCATAGCACAAGCAACCAACACATCATCTATCATCCCTCAAAACATGGTCTCTCAAGGACTAACCATATCGATCGCACCATCCACCACTCAAATCCCAATCATCAATATGAAGGTACCTCTTATCACCACAACAAGCACTATTCCAAAACCACCTCCACCACCACCACCACCCAAACCAAACACATCAAACCAATATAGTATTATGTTGCATGTCGCTCAACAAGTTGCTTATCAGAAGGCACTCCAACAAAACCAAAACTGACAAGCTGCACAACTAGCTGCTCAACAAGTTGCACACATTGCTTGAGTTTCCCAAGCCACACTACAAGCCCAACAAGCAGAAGCCCAGGCTCAAGCGCAAGCACAAGCTCAAGCCCAGTACCAAGCCCAACAAGCAAATGGTGTTCAAAATCCCAACAAAATGTTAACAACTCCATGTATCGATCCAAGTCAACAATCACATGATCAAGACCTATCCATCAACGAACACATAGAAGATGTTTCTACCTCATTCGAAGATCAAATCAGCATACATCAAGAGTCACTTTTTGATCATGATAAGAATCCCTCAACAATATTCGACAATGATCTATTTCAAGGAGTGTTAACATTATTTGATCCTGTAATCAACAATCCATCGACCAATGACCATGTTGAAAATGTCCCTACATCACCTAATGAGTTAGGGGACATAGCTCAAAAATTTATTCTAAAGCATGATCAACATATCTCACCAAAGTCTAGCAATGGTCCTTTCCAAGATATTTTGACATCTTCGACCTCATGATTGTCGATATTGAAGGAATCTTCAACTGAACACTTGATCCAAATTCACTCAAAGATCAAGAGGATATTGAGCCACTTCATATGCCTAATGAAGATATCCAAGAACCCTTTGTAAGAAATCCATCCTTTGAAATTGACCCATGTCAAGAACTTGATCCAAAGCATGTTGAAGCAATTCTGAAATCATTCAAGATCAAGAATTCATATCTCCAAGATACTACAATGATCTAATGGACAATGTCCTATCTATACATGATGATCATATCCACATAGCCCAGACTCCTCCATCTACCCATGAGATACTCTCTTTGGATGGACACGTAGATGATCTTCATTTAGAACATGATTCCTTTATTCCTGACATTATTACACAAAAAGAGTAGGTTATTGATTCCTATAATCAAACTGAGTTGTCAACATCAGGATCAGATATATCCCAAATTCAGACTGGGGACATCATTTATGAAGATATCCAACATTATCCACTCAAGGAAATAGGTCAGACAGAACAATACATTCCAGAGTTAGCAGAGTAGAAAATTGAAACAACGTCATCTATAGTGGTCATTTATCAAAGAGTGCATTCTAAAAAAGACATCTCAAAACAGGTAGAATCAAAGAAAAAAAGTGCTACTATCACCATACTGGGGGAAACTTCATCTCAAGAAAACATCAACATAGGGAGCACAAAGAGTCCTTATGATGAAACTGATTCCAATACTACAACCAACCACATCATGAATCTTCATCCACCCATCACCCCATGCACAAATTGGGACCAACATCAAAAGAAATATTTGAATCAAAGCACAAGGAACATTATTAAAGCAAAAGAAACAAGGAAGCATAATGAAAAAATCAAATACACATGGATACCAAAGAATACAAAGAAAGATTATCCCTATCAAACTCCATCAGTCAAAGAAACTATGGGGAAAAATAAGAAAGGGAAAAGTATCCATCAAAGATGTCCATAAAAGCAAAAGAAGGCTTCTCAAGTGATTTACAAAGTATATAAAACAGTTGGTCCTAATTCCAAGCACACTTTTGTATCCACCCATCATTGTTCATCTTCCCAAGTTTGGAGAGTCAAAGGTTCCAAACTGTCAACCAATCCATCTTTTATCCCTAAATGCACTCCATCCATGCCTCCACACATGATATCCAATTCTCACATTGACCATGTATTGGCAGCAACCCTTCATTATAAGGATTTAGAAGGAACTCTATCGTGATGTGCACACAAAGACAAAGTTAACTCCAATATCGACAAAGCAGATCAGGAATCTCAAAAGTTGCATTCAAGTGAACGTATCTTGGAAAAGCAACTTCTTCAGGAAGGATATCAACGATACATCATAACAGAAGTATCTACATCGACACCACCAAGTGGTTCAGCATGAGCTTAAAATATTTCAAAAAAATACAAAACAATCAAAAAATCAAAAATCCAAAAAATTAAGAAAATAGTAAAAATAAAAATTGTCCTCTAGTGAAAACCACTGTGGTGACGCTTTGGATAGGTACCATGATGAAAACCTGGAAAACAGGCATCATGTGTAGAATTGAGCATTTGTCCGCGCCAGTTCAGGTGGAAGCATCTTATCCTATCCATAATAAATCCATTCATCCATGAACCATTTATCCAATCCATTTCCATCCATTTCCATCCATCTATATCCATAGTACAGGTTATCTTGATCTTGAAAAACTTTGGTGCACACTTTACACTTGCTTATGGTAAACATCTTGACATGAGTCATTTTCATTGATCCTATCCAATCCCAACGTTATCTGATCCATGAAGCATTATCCAATAAAGCATTCCTTCGTTCAAACACCATATCTTATCACAAGATAATCCATATCCCTCCATCTACACACCTATCCAAGCATCCATCCATGGCACTCCATACATTGCTAGACACTGGGGACAGATATTTACATCTTGCTTCGGGAATAAATCTTGACATATATCCTCCAACTTATGTGGTGATCTGAACATTGGAAAACTTGAAATCAAATTGGTCAAAGCATTTGTGAGCAAAGATCCAAATCACTAGCCCATGGCATATTTTGAAAAGAGGATGTTCCTTATCAAGTTTTATCTTCAATCAAACATCAATCCAAACAATCAATATCAGTTGCATCTAACGTGTGCTTCAACCTCACATCGAATCATTCAAAACAATTTTGTTCCAAATCAAGCTTCAAAATCCTGATCAATCAAATCCAATCAATCACTCATCATCTTGGGATATCCATCCTAATCCTTGTGTTGCTTAACACTATCCTTGCATTGTTGTGTATCCTCAACAATGTTATCATCATCAATCAGTCAATCTAATCAATTAATCCTAGCTTGATTTTCAACAAAATCCCAAACAGAACACTGATATCATCATGCATATCCATATCCAAATCATCAAAATCATGCGAAAATCCAAAAACACTCAAAAAGTTAGAAAAGCGTCAAAAACACTAGATCTGAACTATGTCGTCTCTAAGCTTAAACGTAGGCAAGGCTAATCTTTGATCAGCCCCCAAGACATAAAATCCAAAAACATTCATAAAATCTCAAAAAAAGCACAAAAACATTGGAAAATTAAAACATTTGTAAAAATCTCAAAAATACCAAAAAACAACCTCAAAACATTTTCAAATTACCAAAAACATTGAAATATTCTAGAAAATACAAAACCATCCATCCCATCTCACTTTCACCCACAATAATCCCATCTATAATAAATAAATCATCACACTCATCCTTTGGAAAAACAAACAAAAACAACCACAACAATTAGCGAAAAGCAAGCTTCAAATATAAAATCAAAATTGAAACAACAAACTTTTAAATGCAAAATCAAACTCTTGATCATTTTCAAGCATGTTAGTCAACCTTATATCAAAAGCCTATCAAACAACTTATCAACCCATCATCATCCTATACAATGCATGTCCTAGGATATATCAATCTAATAATGGGCATCATTTTGGATATCACTTTGGATACTTATCCTAAACAAAACACATCCCCTTGGCTAGCGGTATGAAGAACATTCACTTGTTTGTTTACTTCATCTTTTCTTTTGATTTATCTTGTTGCACTCATTCTAATGACCTCTCGATGATGTGTAATAAAAACGATTTAGAGAGAAAGGAATGGGGAAATGATCATTATCTTTTGTTTATTGTGCTTGTTGGACATTCTTGTAATATAACCTTGGCGAATACTTGCTTTGTTAGGTGTGTATGGAAGCTTTTTTTGGGCAGCTTGTTGACTATTGCATTGATGGGTTATACCTTTTCGTGTTTTTGTATGAGATGTTTGAAACTTCTGAAGTGCATCCTAGCAAAGTTTTCGTATGTCAGGTGTGAGAAAGAATACTCCTATCTATTTGTCGAGTCAAAGTCCATCACACTAGGTGCAACGCCATCCTGGTTCTTTATACCTTGATGCATCATTCCTACGTGTGTTATCAAACATAAGGTAATTGGCCCTTTGAAAATCCCAACTCTTGGAGAGAAATCATCATCATCATCATCTCCAATAAGGTCTTCTCATATCATGGACTTGTTGGATCCTCTTGTCATCATCTTATTTCTTCTTATTCTTCTATCTTCACTAACATTTCTATCCAAATTTGTGTGATATCTCAAAATATACATGAGGATACCCATGGCCGATGACTATCTATACATCATCAAAATTGTCTATGTCAAATATCTGATCTTTCTAAGGACTTATCTTTTGTCCTTTGATCAGTAGAACCACTCCCCTCTTATTTTATCATGATCTCGATCAGAAATTAGCATTTCCACTTGATCTCTCGAGGGGGCAGTATACCATCATAATTCTTCTCGTTGGGGCAACAGTGGGGCATCTGAAAAAATTAGAATTTTTTTGACATTTGATCATGGCAAGGTTATTCTTTGAACTAATGCAGCAAGTACATTGCTTCAAAGAGGGGAAAAATGTAGACACATAAAATATACTGATTGATATCACACATCCGATATTGATCTACTAACACTGGTTCATCCTGAATCATCCTTTTGTCTAACCATTTAATCAAATACCCTTATTTGATTAAATTCATCAATTTTCATCTCTTAATTAAATAAATCAATTTTATCTTGTTAAGTCATTATCCCTCATTAATTAAATAAATCATTTTATTTAATTAATTCCTTTATCTCTGTTTTAATTAAATAACCCATTTTATTTAATTAAACATCTCAAGCTCCTCTATTAAATTAAATAAATCAAACATTTATCTAATTTAATCTAACGTCACCCCCTTTGGTTAAATAAATCAAAATATTTAACTAAGTCTAAATCATTTTTCATCTCTTTTTGATTTATTTTAATCCCTAAATCTAAATCAAATAGTCAAATCATCTAATCTCCTCTTAAATTAATCAAATCCTAGTTAATCTAATCTAAATGCATATCACATCCTCTAGCTTTTCCCACTTGCACAATAAATCAATTTATTTGATTTATTAAATCTTCTATTTCATTCAAAAAGGCATCAATGGTTGGAATATTCCCTAAATTTGAAAAATCCCTCCAAAAGGGTTTGTACATCCAACAAAGCATTTAAAATCTCTTGCATGTCCTTTTCTTGAGCCATGTGGCATTAACTTCACATTTCACCTCATCCTTCAAGCCATATTTTTAATTTGAATCTCCCCCCTCATTGCACATTGATTAAAATGTGCTCAAGCTTCCTCCATTCACATTTGGACAAGTGGCACCTTTCCATTGGTTGAATTTTAGTCCCACATTGCTCCATTTTGGTCATTTCTCCATCCTATCATTCTATAAATAAGAGGCTTCATTCCTCATTTTAGAATCCACAATTTGAGCAAAGTTATTATACTCAAATCCATAGCAATCTATCATCAATTTCATCCAAGCATAGTTAGGATTTTTTCAGATTTTCAACATGGAGCTCCATTGAAGTCATCACCACAAGCATGAATCTTTCATCAATCATCTTCATCACATCATTAGAGTTGGGAAAGGGCTAGTTTTCACATCAAATTGGCACCAATTCCCCCATGGGATCAAGAGTTTGCATTGCTTTCAATAGGATTTAGCTTACTTTTTTGTTCTTTCATTTTATTCTTACAAGTTTTATTTCCTATTTGGAGTTTTGCTAATGGATTTCATGGGGAATCCTTGTTCTTACTTGCATATGATCTTCTAATGTGTTCCTTCATTGTGTTTTGCAGGTATTTGGATTGGGGTTCTACACTTTGTGTGATTGTAGATCTAGGTACTTTGGAGACTTGAAGAGCATTGAAGGTTAGGTTACAAGCTTGTTGGAGTTGTCCCCCCATTTGCAAGGTCATAATATTCCCTAAAAGGTCATTTGTAGCCCCGAAAATGGAGTTTCGGATTCGGGCACCTGGAGGAATAGATTGAGTAGACTAAGAAGAGAAAATCCATACTTTGAATTTCTAAAAAATACAAACTAGACTCATTCGCCACAAGTGGAAAATGAGTCAATGGAAAATGAGTCCCATTGTAGGAGTTTTTTAGATATTTTTACAGATTTGGAACCCATTTGGCTGAAACTTGATCCTGTGCAGAGTTGATTCACCCAGAATGGCGAATGAGTCCCACTAGGCTAGAAAATCAAGTTTTTAAGGATTTTAGAGCTCCATTCTATCTCCAGCAAGTTTCTAGGTGCACACTTTCTATTTTACAATTTCCTATTATGCTTTGCTTACATTTCCAAGTCATTTAGTGAAGCATTGCATCAAACTAGGTTTTGCATTTCATATTGCATGTCATACATTTTTCCAAGCCCTAGCTTGGTGGTGAACCCTTCTTGTAATAAAAAATCATATCCTAAGATACCCTATTGTCAAATTTCTTCCTTCATTCTTCATTGGGTTGAGATCTCTAAGGCATCCTTGAATGTTAGTTAGAGAAAAGTGATGTTCTATGTCCAAAACCATAAGAACACCCATTTTTCAAGTAATCAGTATGGTGTGTATAATGGTGTAGGATATTTTGAAGGTGATTTTGGTGGAGGCGTATATGTTCCTAACGTTTTTTTATTGGTGATATTTTTTTGAGGGTTATAGTATAAACCCTATTGTTGTTGTTGTGCTATTAAGGTTGCTTGTTGGGCTTGGGCCACTAGAGCTACTTGTTTTGCTACTAAGGTTGCTTGGTATTGTTGTTGGGCCAGTAGGGCTTGTTGTTGGGCCTGCTGTTGTTGTGCTTACTATGCTGCTAAGGCTACTTCTTGTTGTTGTTATTGTTGTTGTGTTGCTAAGGCTGCTTTTTGTGCTTCTTGTTGTTGTTGTGCTACTAAGATTGCTTATTGTTTAAATGTTGTTGTTGTCATGTTGCTAAGGTTATTTTTTGCACTTGTTGTTGTTGTTGTTGTGTTGCTAAGGTTGCTCATTTTGCTTGTTGTTGTTGTTATTCTGCTAAGGCTACTTGTTGTGCTTGTTGTCATATGGCTTGTTAATATGTGTGGTGTGCTTGTTGCAAGGGTAGGGAATGCACTTGCAATGTTGGATCAGTTGGTTGTTGGGAAATTTGCAATGGGTTTTGGGTGTTGATGTTTTGTTTGGGTTGTCGATTGTGGATGAGAGGTTGGGGGTTCCCTTGGTTTAACATTCCTTGTAAAATTGAGGGTTGGGATGGAGGAATGTAAGTTTGAGGTCCCATTTGATTTTGCATGACTTGGGGGACAAATGGTAAAGAGGATGATTGTGCCAGTTGGTACTACGATGGTAATGGCACATTAGGACCTTGAGTCCATTTATTAAAAGGATTCCCTTGACTGATGTGTTGGGGATTTCCATGTGTTTGGGATGTGGCCAAGGTATTACCTTGGTTGATGGGGTTTTTTTTATTTGGGTAGATGATCAATGGGATAGATGTGTTTTGGGAAATCGATGGGTTTGATGTATCAACAAGAGGATTGGATGAAGATTTTCCATGTTGCTAATGGCTGATTTTGTGTAAGGGTATTAATTTTCCCTTTTTTTTCTATTTGTGACACTTGATCCACACTACCTTGCAATGACGTTGGGCACACTTGTGATACTCATGGGGATAGATGAAGATGATTGTCCCTGAAATTTTGATGTTGTCATGGAATGATGTATTGTAAGTGGTTTATGTGGATGTAAAGGATTCTCGAGAACGAGAGGAGCACCAAATGTTGGTTTCCAAGTAGTGTTTTGAGAAGGATTGGTGTTTAGGGTACCCACAAGTGTGTTGCTTTCTAATTGAAGAGTGTGGAAAAAGTCCTTAGCAAGACTAGCTACAATACTAGGAGTTTGTGTTTGACTTAACCCTGATGATGGAGTTGTTTGAATGGTGGATGAAGTTAAGCCTTGTGTTAAGGGTAGTGCAACAAAAGATGGGGAAATTGGAGCTACGTTTTCTAAGGCTTGATGTTTTTGTTTGTACTCCATGATTTCTTCCTTAGTAAGTCCAAACGGATTGTTCATGACGTCTTCTATCTCATATGGCCCTGATGGGGATGAGAGTTGTTGTGATGGGGTAACATGACTTCTTGGATCAAATTCTTGGGATTGGTATCACTTGAAGTGAATGTGACTTTGGCTTTTTCCATGATTCTCTTGTGTTGTTATGTTGTCTTTACCATAAATTGTGGGTCACCTATGGGAGAGTTATGTTGAAATTTGTAATGTTTTAACTCTCTAGTTGACTCAAATCTTGGTAAAATGGATGTTGTAAGTTGTTTTGGAGAAATGGTGATAATGGGAGATGAAAAGGATGAATGATGTGGAGAGGGATCTTTGCAAACATTTTGGGATAATAGTTTTGACTATAAGTTTGATGTTTATTTTGATGGATAGTGGATTTTGTAAATCTTTAAGGTAGACTTGTGACCTTCAAGATAAACTAGTCCAATATGTGATAACTAACTTAACTAAATGTATGGAAAAGGATTCATTTCACATACAAAGTAGCTAAGTTGGGGTTTAGATTGATAGGTGTCTAAGTCCAAAGTGTTGGTGTATTTGAAATTTTTGCAAAGGTTGGTGAAGTGAGGTTTAAAATTTGATGAGGGATGGATGAAATGTTTGACCAATATTAACCTAGAGTGAACCTTTGTTTTCCAAGACCAGGGTGGTGAGAAACATGCTATACCTCTAAAGTGATCAAACCCTAAGTACTCAATGATTAAATGAGAAGTGCTTGTGAAATGTGTAGATTTGGTTCGTTTATGTAAGAGCATAGATAAAATCTCCTTATTGCTTTGTCTCGGTTGTGGTGATTCTTTAAGATACGTCTTCTGATATACTTTGAACTATGATTTCTAAGTTTGAAGTGGCAATATGTAGACCTTCTCTTGGGAATCTTGATTTTGTGAGAGATCATGGAGACAAGCACAAGACTACAAAAAGAGGATATTTATTCACACAGGAGGTGGTATTATAGGCCTTTTGGCCACAATTTTGGCTCTTTCATCTTGTTCATTTAAGATTTATGGTGTGTTTCTCCACTAGGTTGGTGTTTCCTTTGTTTCAAAAGTGAAGCTCCTCAAACTACTAATTATATATGTTTGTTCCCCTTCAATTAGTTCAAAGTTTGGTTGAATGATAGCTGGCGTAAGGTTTGGTTGTTGAACCAGAGTGATTAGATGCCAAATGATCATGTGGGGTTCAATTTGTCAATTTATCTTGCTTAAATGAGTTTCTTTTTACCACAAACACTTCCATTGCTTAATTTCCAAACTTTTTATGTCAAAAACATCAATCATTTCATAAAGTCTATTATGTGAAAATCATGAAGTTAGGGGCATAGTTACCTATGTTAACTTTGGAAAGTATGGATTGAGATGTAAGCCAAAATATTTGGAAGTCTCTAAGGATATAATCCTTAGGACAAGCATCAATATCAAGGCTTTTTCAAATGGTATCCATGCTTAGACCAAAGGGTTTAAAATTTTGAAAAGACTTGTTGATGTTTGTTTGCAATTTTTTGGAACCAAGAAATATTTAACTAACTCACAAGCATTTACAACCCTAGTTCAAGAAAGTATATATTTCTTAGTAGGCTTACCATCATCTCCTAAGAGATGATTAATCCGTGAAGATGGAATGGAAAAATAGGCTATGTCAAGGAAATGTATCGTCTTGACACACCAAGCAAAGGAGTCCCTTCCCCATTTTCTTTATTGCCTCAACCAAAAATTGAACATGGTAAGTAACTTCTAGGAGTGGTGCACCTCCCATGCACTACCTTAAAATATGTTTCAAAAATTGGACTTGGTTAGCCACTACAAACAAGGTTTTTAATGACCATATTTTGGATAAACTAGTGTTATACACGCGACGATTCACTCAATTAAGAGACCTCCCAACCCTTATAAATATCTAAGGGAGGCATTCATAGGTATAGGACATTAACACCAATTGGTTAATGACTTAAGACACAACCAATTATTTATATAGTCGACCGAAATGAAAGCACTACTTGGGTCATTACCTCTCACAAGTTGGGAGGAAGGTCCTCTAAAGGTAACAAATGTTTGAAGCTTAAAATGATTTTCATCACCCAATGTTGCCAAAAGGTGCAAGGGGGGAGGATAAGCACTTCCAAGAAGAAATCGTATACTAGTGTGTTTCTCTTCACCCAAGATCGCACGAAGCACAAGGGGAGAGGATATACACATCAATCATACACAAGCAAATCAAACATATGTTCATTTTAACCATTAAAATGCATAATGAATTCATTTTAAGCACTAAATAAAGTGTTTTAGATTGTTCAATTTTAAGCCAACATCGCAAAATGAGGATATGAGGGTTCAATTTTTAACCAATTTGAGCATTAGTTTTAAACCCAAAGGAAATCTAGTTAGTCCTAAAATGTGAAGTAAAGCATCATAAATGGGTTATAATTTCCCCATAAGTGTAAAAACACTTGTTACAATATATAGTCAAATGATGATAGTATGCTTCTTCACTCCAAGTTTTCTTGCTCACACCTACAAAACCAGTTAGCCTCAAAAACAAAAACCAAAATTCAGTGACATGTTAAAGATCATATAAAATCACAAATTTAAAGCACATGCCAAAATTTAGTCACTGTTTTTATTTACCAGTAAAAAACATCGCTATTTATAAAGGTGTCGCCATAATTCCAAAAAGTGTCACTTTGGTGAGAAAAAGTGTCGCTTTGCAGTAAAATAAGGATGGCGATGGTGTCACTATATTGGATGCATCGCTATTTTCAAATCTTCAATACCTGCAAAAAGTATTAGTGTCACAATTTTTTAATAAGCGTTGTTGATTTAATTGTTACTGTATCTATAGAAAAGGGTGTTGCTATATGGTGACCCCTGACAAATGCATTGTTGTATCTGCAAAACTAGGAAAATAAAATTTTAGAGTGAAATTCATTAGTCATTTGGTAAATCCCTCCTAGCACAAAAATGTGACTGATGATGTAGTATAGGTTAACTACACTTGATCCATAAGGATTCAAAGCATAATCAATCCACTAAGCATCAATCCCAATAAGATCATTCAATTTAAGCAAAGTTGAGAATCCATTAAAACTATCATTCTAAAACATGAAAACCTGATAAACATCTACTCTAAGATATTGAAACTTATCCTATTGGGAAAGGGTCGCCATTCCACATCAATGCGACACCACTTCCCCAATAGGATAAGTTTCAATTTCTTAGAGTAGATGTCAAGCTTTCATGTTTTAGAATGATAGTTTTAATGGCTTCTTCACTTTTTTTAAATTGAATGATCTTATTGGGAATTATGCTTAGTGGATTGATTATGCTTCAAATCCTTATGGATCAAGTGCAGTTAACCTATACTACATCATCAGATCCATAAGGATTCGAAGCATAATCAATCCACTAACCATCAGTCCCAATAAGATCATTCAATTTAAACATAGTAAAGAATCCATTAAAACTATCATTCTAAAACATAAAAGCTTGATAAACATATACTCTAATACATTGAAACTTATCATATTTGGGGAATCATGTCACATTGATGTGGAATGACGACCCTTTCCCAATCCCTTGGATAATGAGCTTGTTTCAATCAATTTTATTGAAGAAAAATAATGAAATTGATGAGATATGTGTTGTAAGACATGATGAAAGATAATTTAACATGATAAAATCTAAGATGGTCGATGTTTATGTATGCAAAGATATTCTATAGGAATTCAAGATTCAAATATGCAAGCCCAAGATTCAGAATATACTAAATGAATGCAACCTAATTTATCATGGATGCCATTAATGGAAGCTAAGCTAAAAATGTATGTAAAATAACCTAAAATTATTTTTAAACCATAAAATGTAGGTGCAAATGGATGTGATTTTCAATAGCATATGTTTTCTCTAAAAAGGTGGATTCCTATTCAATAGATGCAAGGTCTATTTATAGAATAGGAAAAAGGAACCGATGGCCAAAATTGAAAGAATCAATCAATGGTCAAGATGGAAGGAAAATAGAGGCATGGATCAAGGATTCCCATCAAGGGTTGAGAATGCAAGTTGATATTTAATCAACGGTCCATAATCATGCAAAAAGAACACTTTCAAAGCTTGCTCAAGAAGCTTGTTGAAAGTTTGTTGTAAGGGAGAATATTCCTTTTTTCAAATGAGTGAAGAAAGAGAATATTCTCAAGGAATATTCTCATGGGTTAGGAAAATTAGCATTTAGTTAATTAAAACCAAATTTTAATGTGCAAAAGGGGAAGGAATATTCTATGAGAATATTCCCTTTTGGAGGAATTTGCAAAGGAGGAATATTCCCTTGCAGTGGGAGGATTACATTTAATTAGTAATTTGATAATTAAAACAAAATTTCAATTATGCAAATTAGGGGAATTATATGATATTCATTAAATAAATGATTTAATGAAAAGGGGGATGTGATATGATATTTAATTAAATAGCTTAGGGTTATATAATTAAATAAGAAGACTTAGGGATTAAATTAAATAGTTTGATTTATCCAATTTAATAGGATGAAAGGTTAGTGCAAGAGGGGGTGAATTAACCTAATTAGATCAATTAGACTAATAGATTAAAATGATGTGGTTAATTAAATAACTAGGCTAATTTAATCAATTAGGCGAAAAGAGGATGGGTTTTAGGATGAAACGGTGTTAGTATATTAGATTCAAGTGCATGATATCATTCAAGACATTTTTAAGTGTCTACACTAACCATTGCAAATAATGATGATATTCTTCATGTTGTCACTCCTGAGGAAGTTAGAGTGGTTGTCTTCAGTATGGGGGCTTTCAAGGCCCCAGGACCAGATGGTTATCCCTCATCTTTTTTCTAGGAGTATTGGGATATTATGGGTGAGGACATTTTTCTTGCTACCAAGGACTTTTTCAAGTTGGGAAAACTCTTAAAGAAGTTGAACCATACCTTTCAAGCTCTCATCCCTAAAAAATGAATACCCGCAGACCATGGTTGAATTTTGACCAATCAGCCTATGTAATACCATCTACAAGATCTCCAAAATTTTGGTTAACCATATAAAACCTTTTCTTGAAAAAATGATTAGCCCATGCCAAAAGGGGTTCGTTCTAGGTCACCATATTAAAGATGCTACAATTGCCACATATGAAATCATACACTCCATGGAAAAATGTAATTGTGTTGGTATGGCCTTTAAGCTTGACATTTCAAAAGCTTATGACAAAGTCCTATGGAGTTTTTTGCTCAAAGTTTTAGCCAAGTTTTGGTTTAATCGGAAGGTAATGAATCTTATTTCAGAATGCACAACTACAGTGAAGTACTTTGTCTTGGTCAATGGGATCCCTCATGGGTTATTTAATGCTGGTAAAGGAATAAGACAAGGTGACCCCCTTTCACCTTACCTATTCATAATGGTTGTTGATGTCCTAAGAAGGAATGTCTCCAAGATGCTGACTAATGGCTCTATTAATGGGATCAAACTTTCTACCACCCTTGACCTGACTACTATACAACAATTTGCGGATGATACCATCCTTTTCGAGAAATCTTCAATGGTGAAAGCAAGGAAATGGAAGAATTTCCTAAATATTTATGCTGCTAGTTCAGGCCAGTGCATAAATTACAACAAGAGCATGATTTATTTTTTAACAACTCCCAAGATCTACAAGACAAAGTGAAAACTATTCTGGGATGTAAGCCTTTGGTGTACCTTGGTCTCCCTATCACTATTAAAGAAATCACTACTACTTTTTGGAACTTTGTTCTTGAAAGAATTCAAAGAAAATTGGTAGGGTGGAAAGGTTCAATCCTTAGTCATGCTGGTAAGCTACAACTCCTTATTGTTGTTCTTCAAGGAATCCCCATTTACTTCCTTTCCATTTTCAAAATGTCTAGATTTATAGCTAAAAATTTTGAAAGAATTCAACAGAATTTCCTCTAGAACGGTAAAGAGGAAAAAAATAAAATGGCTTTGATAAGCTAAGATATGGTCTATCTTCTCAAAGCTAGTGGGGGATTAGGCATAAGGAAAGTACAAAATACCAATAAGGCTCTGCTTGCCAAGGTCAGATTGGATTAGCTAAGGAATTGGAAGGATTGGTGTGGAATCCTAAATGTGAAGTATCTTAACAACTGCCCTTTGATTGGGTGTATCTTTGATGAACATCCCAATCATTCCTTGATATGGAATAATATTTGTAAGATGAAAAAGCTACTTCAATCTGGGTTGAAATGGAAGTTGGGGAACAATAGCAATATTAGGTTCTGGGAGGATCCCTAGTTGGTTGAAATTCCTCTCTCTCAATCGTACTTCAAGAACTTGATGGTTCATGCTAAGTTGTTCTTTGCAAGAATGTAGAGACTACTTGTCCAGTCTTCCTAGTTCTATGAAATGGAAAATGCCAGAGTTATTTTGTTTGCTTTCCCTTGAGTTAAAAAACACCTAGCAAGGACCCTGTAGGACATCCTCTCGCTAACTAGAATTCCCATCTCAAACCTGGAGGATGAATTTTTTTGGACTAAGGAAAGCAAGGGTAACCTCTCTATCAAGACTTCCTACGATTTTTTCTCAGTACAAGGGAATCAAGACAGGTTATGGAAATAGGTATGGAATAGACAGCTACCTCCAAAAATTAATTTATTATGGTGGACAACTTGTTACAACATGACACTCACTCAGGACAACCTAAAGAAAAGGGGATTTCAAATCCTAAATAGATGCATGCTTTGTAAGAATGACAAGGAGTTTGTACCTCATCTGTTACTCCACTTCCTATTTGCTACTAAATTTTGGGAATTGGATTTTGGAAGACTAGGGATTTCACTAGACCATGAATGCTAACCTTAAGAGTTTGATTGAAAACTAGGCCGGCCCTTGTCAACAACCTCTACCTAAAGAAATATGGCAATAGATCCCCCTATTTTATGCTGGTGTTTGTGGAAAGAAAGAAATGATTGTATTTTTAGATGTGTGGAAAAAAGACCTAAGGAGGTATTTGACATTAGCCTTAGAATCATCACTAAGAATGTCTCCTTATACATTTGGAAACCCCCATACAGAGCTCCTACTGGGTGGGAGATCAACATGGCCAAATCATGGAACAAGAAATTAGAGATCTACTCCTTTGACAACTCTAAAGCTCTAGCTAGACTTATAACAACCTCGAAACCCCCTAATATCGGCTAGAACAAACTTAACTTTGATGGTGCAGCAAAAGGGAGCCTAGGGTTGGAAAGCATATGAGGCATTATCAGAGACCCACAAGGCAACTTGGTGGCGAGGTATGCTAGTGGCATCGGAACATAGACTTCCATGACAATTGAGGCCAGAGCATTGCTCAAGGGAGTTAACATTGTTGTCACTCTTGGCATAAAAAATTTTCACATTGAAGGAGACTCTAAGGCGGTGATTGATTCAATCAATCTTAATCATTGCAAAGGTTGGAGTATAGAGTCATTCTATTGGATATTATCTTCCTGCTTACCAAACTTGAAAGAAAGAAACTGACCCATATTTTTTGTGAGGGCAACTAGGTGGCTGATTCTTTAGCCAACTTGGACTCTTCATGGGTGTTATCTAAATGTTAGAGAAGATTGGGGGCCCTCCTTGCGAACATACAAGGAATTATCCTTGCAGAAAAACAAAAAAAAACTACTATGAAAGATGAAATCTAGCATTTCTTTTGTTGCAAGTTACATTTGGTACTCCTCCCTTGGGCTCATGGCAATGTGGCCATTGCATGATGAGTTGGAGGGGTGTGAGTGGAAGTTTGGATGGAAGTCAAGAATTTGGTACTACTCCCTTGGGCTCATGGTGATGTGGAATTTACTAATGAGGTGGAGGGGTGTGGGGGGGAGATTGGATGGGGGTTTGGAAAGATTGCGGGGATTAGATGGTAATTTCAAAAAAATTATGAGTTGTCTTGTCAAAAGTACCATTTTCAAAACCACATTTACGGAAATGTGTAAGGAAAAATTTAACTTCAATTTTTTGGCTAATAAGGATCCAATTAATATCATGATGGCTCTTGGATTATCTTTGAGGTACTTAAGCAAGATTTTTTTGGCCTAGCGACCTTAATCTCTTTGGGAATGACCACTGGTATGTGCAAAAATTTGATTGCCTTAATTAGGAAATATTTTATGTTATGGTATGGCAGTGTTGAATATTGGGGTGTGTGTTTTTCCTATTAGCATTTTGAAATACCTCTCACTCTGTTATTCTGGCTAAAAATCCATGATTTGGGTGTGAAAATGGGTGGTGACAGAGTTTGAACCAAGCTTCATCTTGTGAAGATTTTTGAAGGGACCCCCTTGTTTTCCACATTTGTGTTGAGGGAGGCATTGCATCTCTAATGGAAAGCCTTCAAGGGCATGATGAGAAGCTCTCAATGTAGTTTGCGAGCTCGTGGAATGATAGGAGAGTCACTGTTGGGGGTAGCTCCTTTGAAATTAATGAGGAGGTCATAGCCAAGGCCACAAACCTATCATGCACGGCCCATAAGCTTAAAAAGCATACTAAAGTGTAGGATTTGGAAAGCCTCCATTTATTCTGCCAGGGAAATAAGAAACCAACAAAGTTGCATGCAGGTTTCAAAAGGGAGTCTCTACCGAAGCCTTGGAACCAGGTATGTTTAGCCATTATGAAGTACAAAATCTACATAAGCTTTCCCTTCTTCCTACTTTAGTCTCTAGAAAGTTATGTTAGGAAAACCTTAGACTTGGCTTCCAAGAACCATGACAAACCACCACCTTTTCCCTTGTACCAAAGCCTAATTGTTTGTCTGTACCACTTTTATCTGGCCCTTTGTCCCCCTAAGCCTATTTTTACTATCAAAATCGAGGAACAAGAATCCTCTAACCATTCCTCTGATAAACCTTCTTTGGTCTCCTCGATTGGACCCAAAAGAAAGAATCCCCCTGTGCCTAGTTTAACCCTCGATGACCCTAAACCAAAACCCCTGGCTAAGAAGAAAAAAGGCGGTGCGGGTCTAGCTCAATCTAAAGCAATTGCTATACTTTGTGAATTAAAGAACACTCCCACTAAAAAGGATAGTAAACCGGATTCCAAGAACAAACTTGAACCAAAAAAGAATAAAAAAGGCACCCTGTGCCATGTGCTAGAGCCAAAAATGGACATAGAGGAGGGGGACTCTATTGACAGAGATTCCCATGGGGACACTATTGTTGATGCTAGTGTGGACTTATGAGCAGAGCAGACTAGTGTCAGATGTTGTAATAGATTGGCCAAAAATAAAAAGGAGGACTCTATTGATGAAATTTCCTATGATTTTGAGTAGAAGGGGGGCAAGGAGGAGAGAAAACATGATACCATTGAAGAAATCAAGGATTATGTTTAAGGGTTGAGCTATTTTTTGAAGCTAAACAAAATGATCTGTGAGGATTCCACTCTAGAATCCTCTAAACACTTGGCTGGGAATGAGGGAGTTGAAAAGGTGGAAACTAAGAAGAAAGAGGAGCTCAATAATTTGTTGTCTCGAGTTGAAAAATTGGGAAGGAAATTCACTCGACTAATGTACTTCACGGTTTGGGTCATCCACAGGTATGTTGTTACTTTTTCTGATGTGTTGTGTGAAGAGGTGGACAAAAAGAATGCTAAAGAGGAACCTAGCGACAAATGGGTGGGTGATGAGTGTTGGGAAGAGGATGCCATTTAATTGCAATCCTAAACATATTTCATGTATCTAACACTAGGATTACAAAGATATTAAATTCAAATTAAATGAACATGCAAATTGACATTTTTGATTATTCCTAAATGATAGGAACATGTGGGGACATCCAAAAATAGCTCCTACAAGATAGGAGCACATGGGGTGCCCCCATGGAAGGTGGAACCCACCTTGCTTCAATTAACTATTTGGAGGATTGATAACAC
Organism: Sequoia sempervirens; assembly: GCA_007258455.2. Lineage (NCBI taxonomy): Eukaryota > Viridiplantae > Streptophyta > Pinopsida > Cupressales > Cupressaceae > Sequoia > Sequoia sempervirens. The sequence goes on from VDFB02256132.1 coordinate 105,908,683, forward strand.
TTCAGTAATGCATGTTTTGATCCTACAAATTAGGGATTAATATTTACATGAGTGGAGTGGCAGTATCAGTTCAGTTTAGTTTAGTTTAGTTCAATTCAGTTATTGTTCAGTTATCTTCAGTTGCATGTAGTTATTTTGAGTTGAATGCTAGTTGACTTGAGTTGACTTTAGTTACATGACTAATAACTTGAGTTGCATGATAGATAATAGGTGGATACTTTCAATTAAGTGGGGATGATCAATCATGCATAATGTTTGCATAAATTGGTGGAGAGATATGTTTCAGTTAACTAAGATTGACTTGGGACCACCTTGGGTGCCCAAGTTGGGATCTTTCAATTAACACCTTTTTCATGAGAAGATATTTGCAAGGCTTAGTCAAGTGGGCCCATTCTTGGGTTCCAACTTTGAGGTGAAGTTTGCATGATATCTTCTTGACCAAATTTTAGTTAAGTGTTCAGTTTGGGGTGCCTAAATTTAGGAAGACTTTGGTTTAACTTCATATTACATTGTGGAACTCTACTTTCCCAATCTAGGCGTAGATTTTTGTGAGGAGATTTATGCTCTTGTATTGTATAACTCTTATGAGTTTACAGGCTCATATTATTGTCTATTAATTGTAGCAAGTGTATGATAGTTCCATGAGAGTTTATTGCAGGTTGTGAAGAAGGATTGTTGAAGGCAAGGAAGCATATCAATCAAGGATTGATACAGTATTATTGTAATCTTGTTCTAATGTTAAATAATACAATAACTATTGATTCTGGTGAAGTTTTTTCCCAAAAGGGTTTCTCCACGTATATTATGTGTCACTTCTATCTCCTTGTCTCATTCTTCTACAATCTTCTATCTCTTTCTACAATTCGTAAAATTGATCTAAAAAAATTAATCATACACAAAGAATTGTGACAAAGAACACTTAATTAGATCTACAGTCTCATAGTTTTACAAGTTTTAAGCTACAATATTACCTTCATTTTTCAACAATGAGGTTTTGGATCTCCTTTTTGAGGAGTGGGAGGGCTTACCAATGTAATGGTTTGGGTACGTGTTGTTGGTGGGTGGGTTTTCTTTTTGTTGTCGGTATGTTGTTGTTGTAAGTTTTTAGTGTCTATCTGTTATTTCTGCTACTAGACTATTTGATGTTACTTTTTGGGTTATGATCCTTTTTGGCCCTCTGGCCTCCTGGTGTAAAGGGTATTGCACCCTGTAAATGTGGCTTATCTTATCAAAAACATTTACCTAGTGAATGACATGCGTAATCCATACTATGTAGTTACTCATTGTTGAACTATAGTATATTTTATATACTCATAATATATTCTAAGATGATAATCATTCATTCTAGACTACATGAGTATCCTCTTTTCCTATACAATACTTTATAAGACACATGTAAAAGTTATTGGTTTGATCAAGTCCAATAACAAAGTACAATAGAATAAAATATGGGAATTTTTCTAAGCATTTTAACATGAATAGAACAATAATAAAATTATTAACATACATAGAGCACTTCACAAAGAAACATTAGAACCAATCCTTTATTTAATTTAACTAGAGTGCACCCACCTAGAATAAAACTATATTAACTAGGATGTACCTAGTATCTATAACTAACCCATGTTAGTTTTAGGATCAGAAATGAAGTAAGCAGATATACATAAATAAAGAATAATAAGACACAACAAATACCCTGGGAAAACCCTCCTTCTCAAGGGAGAAAAACCCAGCCACAAATATATCTCTTATATGAGATTGAAATAAGCATAAATCTACTTTACAACCTTAGGCCAAACACAAGGAGCTAGGCTGAAATGAAGCAATATAATTTGCACCTCTCTTAGATGAAAAATACACAAATGTAATGATCTTGCCTTGATATTGATCTGCTCTAAACCAAAATTATAATCTGTTGTAGATGACGAATTCCTTGATAAATTCTGAATGTCTTGAGAATAATAATCAATCTACTGCAAAATGATGATCTCCTTCTAGGCATGCGAAGTTGTCTTGAATATGAATTAGATTACGAATGAAGAGGAAATCACTTTGTTTATATATTCATCAAGATGTATTTTCATAAAGAGATGACCTCTTTCACAAAAGAGATGTCTATACAAGAGTGAGGCAACTTTTCATCAAGTCGGCCTTGACAAATAAATTAATTATTTAAATAGTGTGTCTGCCTCAACTTTTAATATTATTTATATTTTTGAATTCAAAGGAGAAAGAAATCTCTCGCCACTACTATAACATCAACACTCCCTCTTAGCTAGGGATATATCTTTCTAGATATCCATGTCATGGATTCTCTCAACATGACACTCACAATGGCTACACCCATTTGTGGAAAATATTTCATCACAAAGTCTCTCAATGTGATGTCATCATGGAGTCACTCAACATGATGTCCACCATAGCTACTCCCATATGTGGAAAGAAACATGTGCACAAGTTCCCATCACCACTACTAAATTTGACTCCATTTTTTGACGAACGTTTGTCGGTCATTCAACAAATATTTGTTGGAAAAGCGACAAAATGATGAAAACAATTTTGTCGCTATTTTCTCGTTGAAATTCTGATAACGCATTAAACATCGAAATAACGGCACAGATTCGTCGGTCGTCGGCATCATAAAATGACTTGGATGTTCGTCGGAATATCGATGAAAACTTCGTGTATCCACCGACGAATCACAACCAAAATGCAATTGCAATGGCTCTTTCGAAGCATCAAAACAACACCAGAAGATTTTCGCCATTTCGACGAAATGGTAAAGGAGTTACAACGATGCCTTCATCGTAGCTAGGAAACTTCGTCGGACCTTTTATGTGATTCGTTGGTGGATTTTGTCAAAATTGTGACAAAATGGGCAAGGAGTTACGACGAATCCTTCATTGCAGCTAAGCAACTTCGTCAGACCTTTTATGTGATTCGTCGGTGGCCTTCGTCGACATTGTGATGAAATGGGAAACGAGTTACGATGAAGCCTTCATTGTAGCTAAGCAACTTTTTCAAACCTTTTATGTGATTCATCAGTGGAATTCGTCAAAAGTGCGACGAAATGGGAAAGGAGTTACGACGAAGCCTTTGTCACAGCTATAGCAACTTCATCGGACCTTTTATGTGATTCATCGGTGGCCTTTGTCAAAATTGTGATGAAATAGGAAAGGAGTTACGACAAAGCCTTCGTCACAGCTATAGAAACTTCGTCAAACCTTTTCAATGATTCGTCAGTGGTTTTCGTCAAAATTTTGATGAAACAATGCAATTTTTAAAAAATATATATATTCATTGAAATGTACCATTGCGGAGACTCTTGGCGATGACCACTGAAGCCAACCCATTGGTGAGAGATCAATCATTGGCACAGGATATAAAACTCACTCCAATAGTCCATGTCTTGTTGATGACTTCCGTCGGCAAGACAGATCCAATGTCACACCGATCTAACCTCTTCAGGAGTTTTGAACACTGCTGGTTATCAACAAGACATTCTGAGGGTCTCGCCTATTAAACAAGTGTCTAAGAGCAAGTAAACAAATGGAACCTATTAATTTTCTTATTTTGGGGTTCTTTAAATCATAGAATAGATACCATCTTCTTGTGTATAATGTACTTATATTTATATTTGAATTCTAGACCAATTATCATTGCACATTCCATTTTACTTGCACAGAGTATTCTATAAGCAATATATTGATAATGCCAAATGATTTATGGTGTTGTACAACTCTACCTATCATCACAGTTCTGTTGTTCCCCTCGAGAGAATCCTGCAAAGACAAGTTTACAATACCAAGTCAAATAATATGAAAAAGACTTACTTCCATACAAATTAAATGATTATTCTCACAATGGAAATTGTCTAATTACAACAACAATTCCATGAAAGGTTATCCATGCTTCATAAGAGATGACTGATCATACATAAATACTGCAAGATGCATAGAAAAATCATTACACTTGAGAATAACCAAGGGCTAACAAGGGAAGGAGTTAAGAAACATCTGGATTGAAGAGAAAATGTGTAGGGAAAATGTTGAGCAATGTCAAGAGAACAGAGCTTGTAGAACATATTCTTGACCTAATCAAGCTCTTGAACAACATAAACAAAATTAAAATACTAACACATACATGAGACATGTAATGAATTTCCAATATCTGCTATCTTTTTCATTAATGCAGAGGTAGGTAAAGGAGAAATAATTATAATTGTAACACTATTCATAGTCCAGTAAATTATGTTCATAATTTGTGTTCAATGGACCTCGTTTTATCATTATACTGCACATCTAATACCATATTTTAATCCAAGGTTCAACTATCTCAGATCTAAAGAAGCACCTTCAATTAACCATTTAAAGTACTATAAAATAAGGTAAGACTTTTACTTGAGAAAGATTGGGTACACTTGTAGGATTAAAGTTCTCGCAATCATCAGGATTTATTGGCACACAGAAACAACCTGCAACATATGAAGTAATGGATGACTACAAGTTAGTGAAATGGTCCTTAATATGTGACTAGTTTGCAAATTGATTGGTAGAAAATAACGTTACAAACAGATCTACATGAAAAATTATAAGGGCAATCTACTGTAACCATCAAAATAGATGAAAAGTGCAAAGGAAAGAGTCGAGCTACATCTCTAGAGCCTAAAAAAACACATGCAAGAAACATAAAAAAAAAGAACAAACCAATTTTTGGATGAATACAAAATGGTGCCTTCAGCAAGTGATTCATATGCTTTCACACCTGACACAAGACATTAAGAAGATTTTAGTTTTCCTCTGTGAAATTAACTTCTTATAGAATAAACATAGAAGCCAATATTATATACCTCCATGTCTAGCCGAGGGTAGGTATAAGAGAAAAAAAATTCCTCAATGCAATGCTAAAAAATATCATTGTGTGTGTAGGTTTGTATTTCTCAAAATATCATTTCACTGCCTAAGGAAAAATACCAAAGTTGTTGTTTAGACATAATCCATCATCTTTTAGATATCTTTATTCACTCCTAGCGCTTTAGATAAATTTGTGTAAATGAGATAGAAATGTGAATCTTTTATGACAAAGAAAATTCTTAAAAGGAGGGGGGAGAGAGCAAAGGGTAGGGGGAAAAAGAATGTGTGAATGTATAACAAAGTATAACATTTTGATCATTATAACAATTAAACGAATCTTAAGTTTGAAGCATTAATATCATTTACAACATTTATGATCAAGAATGAATGTAAGTAGAGAAACTTTTGCATACCTGCAGATGGTACAAAAATTCATGGTTAAGTTGAAGCCTCCCATCAACAACAAGATCCAAATATCCATGTATCTATCTCAATCGAGCCTCTAAACCCTTCAGAGCTGTCAATTTTTCCACTAACCTGTTATGCACAAAAGTCAAATTTTAGAGTTATGTCACCACTAGAAACAGAGCTTTGAAACCAAATCCACACACAACACAATGTGGTATTCATACAAAGCCATACAAACAAACTAAACTCAGAACATTGGAATGGAAACAACTTCAAATTATGATGCAGAGCATGGATTCAGGGTATAAAGAATCATTTTTCTGCCACCATAGTGAAAATTTAGCACTTTCTTTCATCTTTGCATATTGGTTTGATGCTTCAAATGATGCATTTCTTATATTGAAAAGTGCATTACCTTATTGAGCTTCTCTTTGTTTGAGAATAGTTTAATATTCTCTACTTAACAGGCCAACCACGTGACGATGGAAGCTCATTTGCCCCCCCTCACATCACTCTCAATTCCCCATACCCAATCATATAACATTAATCATTCATTCATCCATTAATAACATATAACATTCATTCATTCATCCATTAATAACATATAACATTCATTCATTAACATATAACATTCATTAATTAACATATTCACATTCATTCATTAACATATAATATTAATTCTTTCAGTTTTTACATATTATCAAAAATATGGTTGTCATGATATGATTACAATCACTTTTTTTTTTCTTTTTTTTTAAAAGCTACAAAAATCTGATGTGGAGTATCATTTTCTAAATCATTTTTCCCCCTTTTATTTTTTGTGTCCTCTACTCATGATCTTAATGTACTCCTAGTCGTCTACTCATGATGTGGACGCTGCTACAAGGGGGGGTCTGCTGCAATAACAAAGAAATGTTAAACTGATATGTTTTATTATTATTATTACAAGTATTTCATTAATTAAAAGAACATTAAAGTGGTTCTCTTTACCTGATGGGTCCACATCATGTTCCTGAACTTTTGTTATAGACTCATTCTCAACATGTTGAACACCCTCTAAATCCTGATCTATAGTTGAAACACGAAAGGTTACATTAATTAATACACCAATTGAAAGTAAATATGTTTAAGAGAACATGAGAGTGGTAATCTTTACCTGATGGGGCCACATCATGTTCCTGATCTTCTCTAGCTTGATCATGCTCAAAACGTTGATCACGCTCTACATGCTCTAAAGTTGAAACACGAAAGGTTACATTAATTAATACACCAATTGCAATTAAATATGTTTAAAAGAACTTTACAGTGGTCCTCTTTACCTGATGGGGCCACATCATGTTCCTGATCTTCTCTAGCCTGATCATGATCAAAATGTTGATCATGCACACCATGACTAAATACGTGGGTTGTGTCCACCCTCACCAGGAGCTGCATTCCAATGTCATGTGCAATTATTATCATTGCTTGAATGTTTAAAACAAATAGGCATGTAATTACTTTATGGTGGAAATTAATATTGAATAGATTGCTGGTATTCAATTTTAAATAAACTTTATTGAGTTTATTTACCTATGTGTGGGATGGGTGGAAGATTGTGTTTGCCAAGTCAAAATTTTTGGAAGCATTCAAGCCGCGACTCCATAGCCTTGCTAGAGAATCTTCAGGGTCATCTTTGTGAAAACTTCGTTGGTGTTGACCCTACATTTTGCATAAGATCATGAATTTTTGCTTCTATGGTGTGATAAAACAAAATTGTTTTTCAATTTATTATTTGGATACATGACTGTTTGATGATACCCACAATTCGATGCGGCTAATTTCCATATAACAACGAACCAAGTTTGCTGCCGTGTTTTCTAGTCTTGCCTTTGTTGCCTTTGATGTCCGGAAGACTATGAAAAGTTTTAAATACATTAGATTATGTAAAAAGAAAAGTATCGATTATATAATTACATTGTTGATAGTATCACATACCTTCCTTGGCCCGGTGGTGTCTTTCCTTTTTTTTTTCTTTTCAGCCTTATACTCCATCACGACCAGGATGCTTCCCTCCCTCTCCAAATCGTGGGGATGCTCGCAATTTTTGTTCTTCTCTAAATATGTGACCTATATTGGTCCCTCACACACATACTTTTAGATAGGTACCCGACTTTTCTAAAAGGACCTTGGACCGATTGAATATTTTATCACCGAACAACATGACTAAATGGTTAATGAGCTCATCTTTTAAATATTCATTTTGGGCATTCCACCATGTAAGTATGGTGGGCCTGAAGAGCTCCAATGTAATATCACTTAGATGTTTATAAAAAACATCATTTTCTGCAAAATGATCATGGGATCCAATAGTCTAAAAGCGATCAATAAGTAAATTTCAATTGGATTATATATAATAATAATTACTTATTTTAAAGTACACAGGACCTTCTCTATCTTTATGGGAAGGAAATCTTCGGTCACCACAAATGTCACCAGCAATGTTCCCATACTAGTAATACAGGAAGATCAAGAAAATGCTGCTAAAATATTACTAGTACTAGTGGCCTCTGATCCCTAGGTACATGTCCTGACGCATGTTCTGGCATGTGTTCGCTGCCAGAGGGTGCACTAACGGATGCCTACATGGTATGTGTTTCTGACATTTCAGATGATAATATAGGCACGGATGATGGGGTTAGATGATGTGATGTATGCACAGGAAGATCAGGATGGACACTTGTACCAACACGTACTCCTCGGGTAGCACTTGCAGTACCCTGATCATGGCCAAGAGCATCATGAGGACGCAAAAATCCTGTAAAAACAACACATATTTTAGTTCGTGACATAAAAGAGTACAAACTATAAAACCATGAATGAACTTATGTTATAATTAAAGACCTCATGACAACTTAATTGCAAGTTTTGTGATCTCTTAGTCAATATTTTAACCCTCTCTCTTATCTCATCTGTTTGAGGCACTATGAATAATAACTTAAGGATTTCTTCATTGCATTTTTTTGGGTCTTCCTTATCATATCGAGAGGGTTTGTTGAATAATCTATGCCATCATCACATAATATTTACTGCACCTCCCTATGGATGCTCGCGTCTACTACTAGTGCCTTTCCCCGATCAGTCGACTGCAACAAGAATATTAAAAACATTATCGAAATTAACTCAATAAAGTTATCAAAACAACATAATAATAAAACATTTTGCTTGTATCTAATTTGTACAATTACAATGAGGCAAACCTGTCAGGTAGAAGCGTGTGAAGATAAATCGCGATCTATGCTCTAGGCCAGAGCCTTCTCCGTACGATCAATGTCCCGCTGTGACAAAAATTAAATATAAAAAAACATTACTGAAATGAGACCAATAGACTTACGAAAAAAAACGTAAGAAAAAAATGGTATATTGGAGTTCAAGTTGGGTAAAATGGTACATAGTACGTACCACCCCCATAGTAATTGTGTTTGTAACTAAGCAATTCAAATTGTAATTGATTAGCAACTCTTCCCCAGCAGTTATTGATTTTATCGCACATACGAATACAAAGTTTCCCTCGCGTGCCTCGAACATGCAATTGGGTTGCTTATTTGTTGACCGAGGTCGTGTACTATTTATAAACCCTGCAATATTCCCTGATGCTTTTGGCCTTCCATCACTGTACATAGCCACTCCTTTATTTTGATCCTTATCTTTTAGTTGTATATAATTTGTTGACAGTGCATACCTACGCATACTTCGTGTATATCGAACTAGTTGCATCCAATCTTTGTAACTGTAACAGGGTCCAACATACTCCATCAATTCAGTAACTTTGTCATGACAGACCTTTATTCCATCCATGCAAAATAGGCCCAAACCATGTAATGACAATGGTGCTATGCGATATATCCTCTCGCTGACACAAAAATTAGTGTTTATTGGAGAAAGTTCCTTGGGTACCTATTGTTTCTGTAGATGTTTGTACCTCAAGGGAACCTCGACGTCACCTATGCTCTCATCATCATAAGAACATGACCCCCCTTCAACAAGAAAAAATTCCATGCATTTACAGAATCTTCTTCTAATCTTTTGACCTATAGTTGATCTTCCTCTTTTAGGCATAATACATGTCTCTCTTTCCTCTTCTCTTCCTGAATTTCCCTCGCTCGAGAAAGACAGATCTGACAAATACCTATTTGGTGGTACCTACACTCATAAGGATGTTGGATGAAGTTTTTTCATGGTGATGTGATCCTAAGGTGACATTATGATTAATCTATCATTTCATCGCTAGAATTTCATAGGTTATAAGGTAATCAAGTCTTGATAGATTGCAAGTTATTGTTACTACCATCCAAATGTGTCCATCACAAATCAAATCTACTTAACGTTTTAACTCCCAAACTTTTTAACAAGTGTTAAATGTGACTATGGTCCACCAGTTACACAACCAAGGCCTCAAATGTATTCTCTAATTGTAATCAAAGGACTTTTTCTCTTCATTCAAGTAAATAAACTTGAAGGGAAACACCACCAAGTGGTTTATTGGACACCTACATGACTAAAAATAGCAAAAAAATTATATTTAATTTCCATATGTTTAAGTGGTTAACGGGGAGGGAGTGTGTACTAGGCATGGTTAACTCATCATAAGTTTATGCTTTGGCAATAAAAAAAATTTAAGTCATCTTAAATCTTCCTATGTCTAATTACTAGGAGACTTTTGGTATGTTTTAAGGTAGGATGATTGATGAAAGAGCCCAAAGAGCCTTTCTCCATGGTATCTAGGTACACATAGCAGCGGTCTTCTCTTATATGGTTGGACATGATTTAAAGAAATTAGCTAGGAATTATTCATTTAACCTAAGGTTTTCTCATAATGTCATCATTGGAAAAGTATGATCAAATTCTTCTATTATGAAGAATTGGTCTATGTGCCTCTAGTAATCACTATAAATGTTTGTAAGGATAAAAGACTAATTGCATCAGGTGGAGAGAATCAACTTTTGAGTTCTTCAAAGATTATATTCCTCTATTCATAATTTTTAAGGGTTGTGTGTGGAGGAGGTTATCACTACCAGAAGGGAGGAGACCTTTCCTTGTATTCTTTTATAATTTTCATTATTCTTATTTATTTTACACTTACATTTACAAATACACATACATATGCATTTACTGTTTTCATTTATTTCTCATGTGTATTTTAATAGTTTGATCGATTTCATATTATATGTGTTGAATACTTTAGAATTTCAATTACATTAATTTATGGATATGTTGTATCTATAACACTACAAAACTATATGCTCTTTGCATTTACACTTGCATAAAGAAATACACATTTATATACATAGATATAGATTTCTTTAATGATATGTTGCATTTATTGTTCTAGGAGAGCATCCAGTAATTGCATTTACATTTACATTTTAAAATACATATACATACATACATATGTGTGTGTGTGTGCGCATGTGTGTGTGTGTATGTATATCATTTATATTTAGTGTTCAGAAACAACCCATTAGGTCTGCACATGGATAAAAATTCATAAAATCAGATCTCCCATACATGTTTTGTTCAAACCTAGGCTTGAATCTCTCATTTCACATGCTTTTTTCACAAAACTATTGAGGACAACAATTATACCTTCTTTATTTCTCATCCTACGCTATTCATGCATCCTACAATTACAACAGTACCCATGGGGCCTCTTACGCAAGCTACAATAATCACAAAAAGTGTAAGAGCCCTTTATATCATGTTTCGACTACAAAAATCTCAAAATAGGGTAACTTAGATTATGATTTGTTGGTGAGCTGTATGGACAAAATCATTAGCACCAACTCATTCTTGGAGTCTTTTGAAAGAGAAGTGAATCAGGTGGCAGTTAAGTACAAACTTTATAGTGTCAAGGTGAATGAGGTGATCAATTTTGATTGGCCAACTGATGAAGAGTACCAGAAATGGGTAAATGTATATTTAACTGAGGAAGAGTGAAAACGAGTAGGCTGCTAACGGTTGACAAATCAGCTATTGTAGTTACAATATATTCCAGTTTTGTTTTTTGGTGACAGTCTAGGTGCAAAATTCTTGAAGTTTTTTGTTGCTACATCAACCATTCTCAGCAGGTACAACAAACAAGAAGATTCTCTGGGGAGATTGTTGTTGTAACAATTTTTTGGAATATCACAAGGTGGTCCAATTGGCTGGTGACACGTGTGCTTTCTGGCCCGATGCTTGTTTGCTCCTTATTTTTCTATAAGAAGGATTTCAAGGCCAGAAATACGGGTTAGCAAGTTAGATATTTTTCGTCGATTCTAGAAGAAGTTGCAAAGCAAATTGTAAAGTCTGATGGTTTTAGGAAAAATGCAATTTAGGTTTTGAGTCATTTTGTAGTAGGTTTTGAATTCATGGGAATTTGATGTTTTATGAAAGTATTGACATTTCAATTGATATGATTAATTTGAACTCATGTCTCTCCATTGTACAAGCATATCTGAATTTTGAATAAAATGATCAAGGGTTGTTTCGTTCATCTCACTGTTGTGGTGTGTATGATTCTTGTTTTAGGTTTAATTCAGGGAATTAATTAAAATGCTTGAATGGGATTGTAGGTGGATATGTTATGTATAAGGATTTGATAAGTAGTATTGCGTTGGAATACATATTGATGAGATTGTAAAGCAATGTTATCAAGGATCTTATATGTTATGTGTTAAATATGTCATAAACCATTAGATAATTATAAATTTGACTCCTCCAATGGATATATGGCATTGATCTAAGTTGTACTTATTCATATGGTTCAATATTTGTTTGTCTTTACCTAGAGCTTTCTATAAATTGCAAATCAATGACTATCTTATACTGTGAAATGTTGTTGTAGTTATCTCATGCTCCAAATAGTTGATATTATTGATAAACAACCAATTCTATTCGGTATTATCCTATTATGTTGAGCTATTAAATGAGATTATTTGTTGTTGTTAATTTTTTTTATGATGATAGTGTAGAGGTTTTAAATGCATTAAGGGATCACCCTCCTGGGTCTTGCAGAGCCCAAAGTGTAGGAGGTCTTCAAAATCCTCGTCAGTTGGTCCAGGTCCTTCGAGCTGCCCTTTATTGGAATTGGCAATTCCATAGGTAGATTAGAAGATCAACTTGCTTACCGTAAAAACAACCCAACACCTTTCATATGTTTGTGGTGGAGGTATTAAAGAAGAATTGTATGCCTCTATTTCCATTCATTAGATCTACCTTAGCTTAGCATATACTTGGGCTAAGTCTACAATTGCTTCAGACTCATGCGATGAAGGCTATGTGTGATGAAATCCTAGACCTCAACCAAGATGAGGGTTGATTGTGGGAGTTTTTCCAAGACCTGAGGCTAGTGGGAAAAAATGTGAAAGACTAAGCTATTTTATTTTTTATGTCTTATCTTATACCATTTTACGAGAATGGGGGTGCCAATGTACAAGAATATCTTTCGAAACTAGGCATGAAAATTGAAGGTTAAAGAGAAGAGGGGTGCCAAACTTACAGTACTCATTGCCCCTTGGTCATCTATTTTCCCTGAGTTCCCTCAACCTCGTCCTTTTCGTTGGTATTGACCTTATTTTCACTCCTCCAAACTCTTCCTCGGCGTTGATAGTGACCTTGTTTTCACTCCTCCAAACTCTTCGTCGGCACTGGTATTGACCTTGTTTTAACTTCAAACTCTTCCTCGGCACTGGTATTGACTTTTTTTTCACTCCTCCAAACTCTTCCTCGGCGCTGATATTGACCTTGTTTTCACTCCTCCAAACTCTTCATTGGCACTGGTATTGAACTTGTTTTAACTCCAAACTATTCCTCAGCGCTAGCATTGACCTTGTTTTCACTACTCCAAACTCTTCCTCAGCGCTGGCATTGACCTTGTTTTCACTACTCCAAACTCTTCCTCGGCACTGTATTGACCTTTCACTTCTCCAATTTGATGAGCTACAACCTGGTTTCATTAGGTTTTATAGTATGTTAATTAAGTTCAAAATTTTGGCACCATTTAGCTAGGTTTTAATATTCTATTATGGTTAAATTATATATTAGCTATATTTTACATAATAAATAATATAATTATTCAACTTATTATAAGTATATATTATATTCTTTAACAAAATTATTAAATACATATAAAATTATTATAATTAATAATTAATAATAAGTATATTTTTATATAATACAAAATATAATTAATATAATATATATTTAATATAATAGTAATATATATTAATATGAGAGAGAGAAACTAGATTTTGATTGGTTGTTTCATGTCAACAATCAAAGGATAGCATGTGTCCTTGGGGAGTTATGCTCAAGGTAGCATGCCATTTGATTAAAGATACGATAGTTCTCCTTTAAGACCTCTTTAATGTACCCATTGCACACTTAAGGAGACAAAGATAAATATAGGGAAGAAAATATAGAGAGAGAGGGAGATAATGACAAACATACAAATAGAAAGGGAGACAAAGAGATAAAGAGGGGTAGAGAGATAAAGAGATAAGGATGAATAGATAGAAATATAGGGAGGGTGATTGATATATCTCTCCCTGTCGCTCTCTATATCTCTATATCTCCCACTATCTATGTCACTCCCGCCTTTTCCCCCCTCTATCTATTGAGCTATCTCTCTCCCCTTTCTCTCTCATTCACTCCCGTCTCTCCCTCCATCTCTCCCTCTATATCTCTATCTCTATTTCTTTATCTCCC
>VDFB02256132.1:105930542-105956048 GCA_007258455.2 Sequoia sempervirens
CATACAAATTAGTACAACTTTCATCAATGCCATATATCCATTGAGGGAGTCAAATTCATAAACATCTAAGGGTTTATGACAGATTTAACACATAAAATATAAGATCCTTGAGAACATTGCTTTACAATTTCATCAACATGTATTCTAACCCAATACTACTTATCAAATCCTTATACAGAACATATCCACCTACAATCCCATTCAAGCATTTTAATTAATTCTTTGAATTAAAGCCAAAACAAAAATCATACACAAGACAAGAGTGAGATGAACGAGACAACCCTTGATTATCTTATTCAAAATTTCAAATATACATGTACAATGGAGAGACATGAGTTTGAATTAATCATTTCAATTCAAATGTCAGTACTGTCATAAAACATCAAATCCCCATGAATTCAAAACCTACTACAGAATGACTCAAAACCTAATTTGCATTTTCCTTAAAACCATCGAACTTTACAATTTTCTCTACAACTCTACCTAGACTCGACCAAAATATATCTAACTTGCTAACCCGTACTTCTGGCCTTGAAATATTTCTTATAGAAAATGAAGGAGCAAACAAGCATCGGGCCAGAAAGTACCTCTCATTTCACATGCTTTTCTTCACAAAACTCTTGAGGACAGCAGTTATACCTTCTTTATTTCTCATCCTACGCCCTATTCATGCATCCTATAATTACAACAGTATCGATGGGGCCTCTTACACAAGCTACAGTAATCACAAAAAGTGTAAGAGCCCCTTTGTATCGTGTTTTGACTACAAACCCTCAAAAATAGGGTAATCGGGTTGTATGCAAAAAAATGAAGCTTTCTAACTCAAATCAACACCTTAATCCCTTAAATCAGATTTAAATCAAAGCTAACACATATCTTTGTTGAAAAATGAGGTGTTTTCTTAGCTTAATACTCTGTAAAACTTCAATATTGTTGTTCTAAGTAAGTATTTTCTTTGTTACATATATTCTTTGTGGATTATTATCTTGATTAATTCATTTTACTGTTGTAGAATGAAGAGAGAAGTTGATAGAAGAACAGGATATTAGAAAGATCACACAAGATATACCGTGGAGAAACCCTTTCGGGAAAAAACTCCACCAAGAATTATTCAATTATTCAATCTCAGAATTACAATAGCTCCAATTCTTGCTTGAGAATGCTTCTTTTGTCTTTACCAATCTTCTTCACACCTGCAATAACAATTATGAAAACTCTATTCAACTTGAATGAGATATAGAGCCAATATGCAACCTTGTAATCTCCAAATGGTGATAATTACAATGCACAAGCTCAAGCCCTTGAAAAGGTACACCATATTCCTTCAAGTTGAGTTATTCAGTGAAGACTAAAGCTTACAACATGTGCTTCATGCATTTGGGCGTCCCAAACTGAAGCTACAACTTCTCCTTCACTTCGGTGATAATTCCAAAGCTCTTCCTCAAAGTTGGCACCATTAAGAAATCCTACTTAACTGAGCCTTCAGAAATATCTTATCATGCATGAGAGGTAATTCCAATAAAGCATCTTGGGTGCCCAAGTTGGCTTCAAGAGCTTTATAGTTAACTGAAACATTTACTCAACACCATTCCCAAAGAATGGTCATCCCTTGTTAACTGGAGGTACTCCCTGTTATCTATCATACAAATAAATGTTATTAGCCATGCATTACAAGTTAACTGAAGCTAACTACATGCAACTCAACATAACCAACATGCATGCAACATGCACTTTCATGCAACTGAAGATAACTGAACCATAACTGAACTGAACTAAACTAAACTAAATTAAACTGAACTAAACTGAATTGATTCTGAACTAAACTTAACTGAACTGAATTGAACTGATCTGAACTTAACTTAACTGAACTTCAAGCATGCAAACATCAAATCCTAACTCCTAGGATCTTTACATGCATTTAGAAGTGTTAACTGTTGCTCTGTATAGTTAACTGAACACAAGGTGAGTTTCACCTTACCATGTGACTGTCTCATGTGTCCCTATTATTTAGAAACTCACTATGGACGCCCTCACATGCTTCTTACATTTAGAATTAATTACAAATGTCAATAATCATGATTATTTCATCAAATATTAATCTCATCTTAATCTTAGTGTTGTTGAACACATTCCAAGAATCTAGGAGATACATGAAATAATTAATGTTTAGGATTTTCAATTGAATGGAAACCTATTTCCAACAATCTTCATGACCTGGAATTGATTTCACATCAAAATACGGCTGCATGTGACCATACAGTGCTGCATAACAGGAAAAATATAGAAATTTTGAAGAAAAACATAGATTTTTGAATGTCAAGAGCTTGTATTTTAAATCCTCAATCATCAACAACCATTACAATGATCACTTTATGCTTTTTAAAGGTCTTTACATGTCAACCACTGAACAACCACCTCTGCAATTGATTTTTTAATCTTTTATGATCACATGAAACATAAAACACACTAATTTCAAGGTTGTTAACATCACTATTGAAATGTTTTAATTTTTTGACCTTTCAAACATTAAAAAGTACATCATTAAATTAATTATGTAATGGCATAAAAATTAAAAACATCATGAATTAATTTATGTAACCACATAAGTCAAATATAATTCTATCAAGAAATTAATATCAAATAGATAATATAATCGCATAACTCATACATTTCAATGTCATTGATCTTCTTCTTCATCCAACTCTTTGTCTGTATCATCCGATCCAAATTCAACATTGTAAGGATTGGTCATATCATCATCATCATCGATATTAGTTTCCATAATGTCATCATCCACATGGATATCATCTTCATGAACATTAACTCCTACATCACCAACTAACTGTTGTTCCTGATAATGTTCCTCCTCTTCGACATCTTCGTCAGGGACATCATCAACTAACTATTGATCCTGATAATCATCTACATCATCTTCTATTTCTTCAGTATCTTCTTCTTCCACCACATTATACTTTATCGGCCTTCCTCTTGGATCATGTCTAACAAAAAATGACCAACCTAGTTTACCTGGAACCTCTGAGTAAAATACCTGCTCACATTGGCTTGGAAGAACATTAGGGCTCATTTCCAGCTCACTCGATCAACCTTGTATTAACCATAGTAAATCCATTATCATGTTTAATAATAGTTCTCTTAGGATCATTTTCATTCAATAGTAGCCTGTACCATAGGATGATGAACAGAATTAATCTGAAGGACTTAAAGTCACACTCAAGTATATCATCCAAAATCCCATAGTATTGATTTTCTGAGACTTCTGGATGTATGTCTCTTCTAAATGAAACATTAGTCACCTGAAAGACTGTAGTTATATCAGAATCATAAAAAAATTTCACTGTCATCCAACATTTTGATTCAAAATTTACGACCATTGCACTACATAGCCTTGTGGTGTTTCACCTGCAATATGTCAAACATGTAAAAATTATTGCAATATCATCAATTGATAAACATATTTATTCTTGGTCGAATGTATACAAAGAACACAACTCAACATATATATACATCAATATAATTCAAAATAATTAAATAATATGGGTGATTAATATATTTATACTTACCTTTTTACCTCTTAAACCATATGCTAAATCAATTTCCCTTTTTGTAACATTGGAATCTCCATTACGATGAGCTTCTTTAACCAATGAAGCCACACCTTCCCATGTTAATGCGCGACCAGATTGTTGACATCGTTCAATCCATACGTCATCCAATCAAGATTGTTTGGCGATGTACAAATGTAGTGCATCCCACTCTCGACCAACTATATCAAAAAAAATTGAAATTCACAAACAACGTATAATTAGTTAAATACCACAATATACGACCTTAATTTATAATTGATGTATATTGAAGATTAAAAATTAAATAAGTACAATATACATAAAAACCATATGTAAAATGTATTCCAATTAATCTCCATGACCATCTTATAATTACCTCTCACTTTCCTCAATCTACCTTTCCCCATCAGGTACTCCCCTTCGAATTTGTTAATGGAGTTGGGATCCCAAATGCGATCTACATGGATCTTTGCTGCAAACTTAGGAAGATATTCACTAATGTACACCATGTCTGGTATACCATATATCCCTCCACCATAGAACCCTCAGGATGTGCTCTTTGTCTAACCAAAGCCTTCAAAAATTTCAAATGCCTCTAAACCATCCACATTGACCTTGTGTGTACAAGTCCACACAATTCAATCTCCTCAACTTGGTGTATGAGGTAGTATTTTTGTGCATTGAAAAATGTCGAAGGTAGACACTTTTGCATTTCACACATTAGACGAGGAATTTTTCTCTTCCAATAATTTATATCTTCTTTATGTATTTCTTTAGATGATAGCCATCTACAAGTGATTCAAGGCGCAAACATATTAACGAGATTTAACAAAAATATACAATATATTGCATAATAAGTAAAACAAATGGCAATTATAAGATGTATACAATGAATTGAACAAATATCGCTACTTACCTCATGTATTTTCCAAGATAATATATAACTACATTGTTGTCAAAGTTGTCTGAGAGAGATAGAGATAGAACGTACTGCAACAATTATAAAATGATCTTTTCATTATTTTCTAAAAGTAGTAAACACAATACATTGAAAAGTACATGCATTATACAAGTGTATATAATATACCAAAATAATTACCTTAATGAAGGTATGTCAATCATGCGTTTTCATCGTTGACCCAAATTCACCTTTTCTTTGTTATTATATCATTTATGTTCGCAGCAAATCCTATGGGAAATCGAATTTTCTGTATGACTTCTTTTATAGCATTTATTTTCTACTCTGTTAATAACCAAGGAAGGGCACTTATATTAATTTGGTCTCCATCGCTATTTAATTAAATGACATTTTTCATTGCATGATTGGCTTCCTGAATATCACTACAAATTTTGACAAATTTTTTTTTGTCATGCCTTCCATACAATATTTTTCATAACATTTCTATTATATTCTTTTCGATATGTATTGTATCAAACAAATGCACAATTTGTAGCTGTTCATAGTAGGGCAACCTACTAAATTGTTTGGGATAGCTTTGCAGTCCCTATGGAAGCTGGCCATTAATACCTTGATGACCTTCATGAAGCATATAACTTAAACAAATTAACGACAATCATTATCAATTACAACATGAGTAAACACAACACAATATAAAAATATAAATTCAAAACATATCATATATGATAGATAAACAATTTGATCTGATGTATAACTTTGACAATTAATTCCATTATATTCCAATTTCCATAGGTGAGGTGTCATTCTTCGTGGTTTTGATGTAGTCTCCTCTTTCCCATTGAAAAGATGTTTTTCAGTAGTTTGATACTTATGATTTCTATGGAGGAAGTGTCTATATTCATCAAACACCTGCTTTCCTAAACTTGTTGAATGGCGAGATTTCATCTTTGGACCACAAATTGGACATGCAAATTTTCCCTTCGTTTGAAGACCTACAAGATCATATATAATTGGATTAAATATGTCAATATTTATAATTATATATAATGAATAGATTATTTTAAAAACATGCATGATATCTACTTCATCAAATTAAATATTGTTAAAGTGCAGTCGAACGTTATAACATACCACAAAAATGTGTTAGCCCAGGGGCATCATGAATTGTCCATACAAGCATTGCATGGAATTAAAATTTTCTTTGTCCTATTGGTCTAGAGATGTCATACATAGTGACACAATTCCATAACTTTAGTAACTCGTCGATAAGAGGCTCGATATATACATTCATATCTTTAACTTGGTACTTACCTAGTTGAATGAATATAAACATTACATAATTATTATAACCATTTTACTGCAATATATATTAATTAATGTACATGACTATTGAATGAAAAAAATATAATTTATTATGCAATAAATAAGACAAATGAGATGCTACTATGTTAAAAAAAATTGATGTAAAAAAATATCTGGAACAATCATTGACAACATTATGTGCTCCCTCTTTATTGACATCCATGGAGGAATGTTATTGTTGATAACAAAAACAGGCCACACTGAGTAAATAACTCTCATCTCTCCAAATGGATTGACACCGTCCGCTCCCAATGAAAGCCTAAGATTACAAGGTTCTTCTTTAAAGTGTGACCATTTTTTCTCCATGTCCCTAAATGTAGAACCATCCGCTGGCATTCGAAGAATGTCATCTCCACTTTTATTTCGTGCATGGTAATCCATAAATTGTGCTAAGCTTTCACACCTAAATAATTGTTCCACACGTGGAATAATGGGAATATAACGAAGAACCTTGCGAGACACCTTTTTTTGTTAGTTGATTTGTTCGATATCTACTGATATGATATTCTAGGCATTCTGTTGCAAATTCCTATTGTTTATGATATATAATATGATCATTGGTACATGCATCTATTGTTTGATACTCCATTCTGATATCTTTTATAATAGAAAATAAATCTCGGTATGAGTGAGGTAAAATATTTGATGGTGGTAACAAAAATTCACCAACGGCACAAAAAGAATTTGGTTATTATAAAGAAGAATGTGGCATATATTTTATCCCTTTATTTACCAGTATTTTAAATCCAATACAATTAAAATTAGATGGAAGTGATACAGGCTATTACACTTTATGATCCTGAGATTGCCATGGGTTTGGATGATAAACCCATTCATAACCCTTCAAGTTCAAATGTTAAACATTATATGAGAGGGAAGACCGCTGTGGTTTCCCATGGGGCCCATATGCCTTCTCAAGTACAGTGCAACCATGAACATCACTAAAGCTCAACTAATTCCATCTAATTGCCTCTCTGCTTAATAAATGTGTCATGGACTAACATATTCACTACCATTCTAACTGTGTTTTAGTAAGGACTTATCTTTCCATAGGACTAGCTTAATCATCTTCAATATTCACAACCCACTGCCCTGCAGTCCATTATTCTCCTATGATGTAATCCATATCTTCCTAGGTGCCCACCCTATGTAATAATGATAGACACACAAACCATATGATCATGATCATGGATTATATATATATATATATAATGTTAAACCCATATAAACATTTCATAATTCCAATTTAATGAAACCACATATAATGAAAATCCCATCAATGGATTTATTAACTCCAACTCTCTAATGACCCATGATGCCTCACAATTTTTCTCAACATGGTGGATTAAAAGATATCCGCCTTATCTAGCTTGTATGGAAAAGAATATTTCCCATCAATCTTTTTCAATTCTATCTTAAAATATATTCTAAGTCTCTCTCTCATTCTTGTTCTGACCAATATTATCTAGCCATGATTTTCACTTCAAGCTTGACTATTTTAAATCTCAAAAAATATCAAACCCACAATTCAATAATTTTAGACGCAAAACTTAATAATTATGATGGTTTTACACCAAAATAATTTGGCATGCAACCACCCCTGCAAAAGAGAAGATAGTCTGAAGTTAATGACCCCAAAAAACACTTTACAATGCTAATTCCAAAACTTATTAAATTATAATTTTACTATGATTTCAACCAATATTCCAAAATCTAATGTTGAAACTTGATCCAAACTCCTTAAATTAAGAACATGAACAGCTAGGTGGTGACAAGGACCTATTCCCAAGGAGCAACAAGTCTAACTCACTACTAAATAAATACGATTCTATCCTTAGTTAAAGATGCAATGTGTCACTTCTTATGACGAGTTTATCCCTAGGGCCTTCAACATTGAGAGCCCTAATCACATAAGGAAGCACACACTAGTAGAATTTGGCAAATAAATAACTAGGTGACTAAAAATTTTAGTCACAACAACTAAAAATGACTAAATTTTGCTCATTTTTTGCAACTCAGCTATAAATAAATAAATAAATTACTAGTTTGGTCGTTGATTAAAAATTATTTAGTGACACAAATAAAAATGACTAAATAGTTAGTTATTTATTTAGTCACAATCCATTTGAATAAATCATTTAAGGAATCAAGAATATAGTCTACCAAAATACTCTAAAACTTTAATAAACATACCCTAAAACTTTTGTCAAAATCTTATTTTCAGGCGTAGCCCACCAGAATGGAGTTTTCATTTTAATAAACATACTCTAAAACTTTCATCAAAACATTATTTTCAAGCATAGATTGCCAAAATGGAGAAGTGTTTCTGTAAAGAATGACAAAGAACGGTGAGGAGATGTGCGTGAACGGAGGCATAGGATTTATTGTTGCTTATCTCATTACTGTTCTGCTCAACAAATCTTACATTGTTCCTACTACTATTTGTAATCTAGGTATTTACTTGACATATATTTGCATAATCTCAAATTCCTTCAGAGGATTTTGAAGTATCAATGTATCCTATATAGGGTTTAGAATTATTTCTTTTAATTAAAAAATATATATAAATGATGTATTTCCCTGTAATTAGATAATGTGGAGATCTCCTAAATCTGCCTCAGCACAATATCCTTTTTGGCACTGTATTCATTACTCCAGCTACTAGGTTTTTACATGTGACATCTTTAATATCTTCATAACCTTAGCTTTTAAATAGATCTCAGTCTTTGCTTTAATCCTTTTCATGGTAACCCTTGAGTTCCATAATCCACCTTCAATCTTTTCTAAGAATGGTGTTTTAAGCTAGACTGCATAGTATGCATATAAAGCAAGTCCTTCATACCTGCCATTGTTCCAAACCACCACTCATTGCCTTGTTTAAAATGTTGTCTCCATAAGCACAATAGAATGTTTTAAAATACTGGTTGTCAATGATTGACCATTAAGGTCACCACTTTCACAAGATACAATGATATTTTTGTCTTCAAACTCAAGGCATTATGAAAGATAACATTGTGAATTGTTTGTTGTGTACGATTTGATTTTCTTGCACATTTACTACTTTGCTAACTTCCTTTAAGACTGGGTATTGCACCCTCAACTGCAATCTCAAATAGCTCACTCACTATCACTTGAAGATTCCTTTCATGAGAATCCTTCTATAAAATCAAACTATGCCCAATAGATTGCCTACTTACTACAGGGGACTCATTGTTTCATGGTATTGTAGATCTTAAGATCCTTCAACCTTATTGACACTACTTCACATTCCACAAGGTATTATTCACTATTCTTCCATCTTTGATGAGTCTCAAAACACTGCTCAAACATGCAATCCACTACCTTCATTATACATTAATGGCTAAGAAGAAACATTGAACCTATGATTACTACTGTTACTTGATTTGGATAGTTATTCCCTGATTGCATTTTCCTTGTCTAACACTACCAAAAGCATTTGAAAAACCCTTAAGGTTAGCAAGGGGGTAAGGAAACTCACTGTTAAAATCTTTACTTTACTATGCAAGGTTTGAGCTTTATTATCTTGTCACTGCTCAACCTCTTTTTGACTGTCACATATCAAGTGACTATCATTTTTCTTACCGTAGATTGCATTTACAAATGTCACTAAGCTACATAGTGTGCGTGTTATTGGCTACAATCTTTAGATTGCAAGATTTTGTTATTAGCTACAATGTCTCAATCTTTTTAGTATTGCAACCTCACTAATCCGCTAGAGTTATTGTTTATGTTTCTACGGAGGCCTAGGGTTTGTACCCTAATCATGCTCTTACCAATGCTTCTGTTGGTATTAAAAAACAACCTTAAATCTTGGGTCAGAAAATTAGTTGTCTTGACAAAGTTGTGGTATGATCTTGGATTGTATCCTAGAGTGTGTGGGAAGCTTTTGTTTGATCATTAAGGTATGTAAACCTGATCAGGGAAATGTATCCTATATAGCATGGGTATTGCTTTAATACTTTCCATAATGGTTATTAGCAGATCACATTATTATAGTTTGTGGTAACCCAAGATTGCATTCAAGTATGTAACAAACTTGGTTTGTAGTTTAAGCTATACACTTTTAAGTAACATTCATAAGGTTTATAAAATATTGATCACTCTCTAGAATAGCCCATTAAACATGGGTTGTGCTTGAATGCACTACATAATTGATATAACACAACCACTGCATATCAACTAGAGTTATAGGCTCTTTATTGCAAAAAGAGGTAATCACTCTTGATCATGCTATAATTACATCCTAACCTGTTAAACTTGAGACAACTGAATGCACCCAATGATGATTGACACCTACATTATACAACCTGAATTAACTACATTATATGAGTGCCTCCATTTCTATCACAACATAGCCACATTAAACTTGGGTCACACATGAATGCATCTTGTATTTTTTATAGTACAATTGTGCCACATGACCAATAGAGTTATGGATCACATAATTACAGTCACAAGAATATGTTTCTTGGTTGTGATCTTATGGTGATTCCACACAACAAAATTTGGAAATGAAATTCTCAAAACCCTAAACCTCTAAAAATGAAATCTGATGAGATGTTGCTTTAAAATATGATTTTCAAACCTAGAACTACAAATATGACTTCACAACTGAATTTTGCAAAAAGACAATGACTACCCTCAACCTGGCGATATCTTCTTGAATTTTTTCTGATTTTTCCCAAGAAAAGCATCCTTAGTTCTCCACAAACTATCTCAAGTAGAGCAAAACACTGTCGCAATAAATCAGGGAACTCACTTTTCTTTATGTCGGCCACAATTTGATTTTTTTCTATTTTTCATGTTTGTCGAAATTTCGATGAAACTGATAGTTGAAATTTCAACGAAACCCAGGTTCGTTGAAATTTCGACGAACATTGGGGATAAACTATCAAAAATTTGAAAATTGCACATCAAATTTTACAAGCACATGATGATACATCAAATTATACATATTTCGTCAGACATTTTCGTCAGATTTTGCAGTCAAATGAGTTAGTGCACGGAGTCACTCAACATGATGTCATCATGGAGTCTCTTAACATGACGTCCACCATGACTACTCCCATGCGTGGAAAAACACAAGTACAAAGGATTCATCACGGAGTCTCTCAACATGATGTTTTCATGGAGTCTCTCAACATGATGTCTCATCTCAGTCTCAAAGATGAACAAGGGCTCACACCTCATATTTCTCTGTCTTAGATAAATATACACTACAAGGGCTTTCACCTCATATTTCTTCATCATAAAGAAATATACACTACAAGGGCTTTCACCTCATACTTCTCCATCATAGAGAAATATATGAGCAGGTGCATGAAGTTGGGTAGAAATACCATGGCCACTTTCTAAAAAAAGTTTGAAAACTCATAGTGCGAGCGCATTATAACGCGCTCATGTTATTGCACATTAAAAGCAAAAAAAAAATTGAAAGTCATTCATTTTCACTTCGACTATTTTTTTGTTCTACCTGCGGCCAAAACCCCCAACTTTCACGCTTGCATTCTAGGAGGAGGTATTGGGAAAAAATCTTCAACAACCGTTGTTATTTCTTTGTAAGTATGGTGCCACGATGATGAAGAGGTGGGAGAGGTAAGTATTGTTTGTTGTTTGTTTTGAATTTCTTAGTTTTAGGTTGATTTTGTTAGTTTTAGGTTATATTTGATTTTTTTTCTTTGAATTTGTAGGAGATGTAAATGAACCCACAAACCCTCAAAATCCTCAACAAGAAGAGCAACCAAATCTTGAAGAACAAAATCCTCAACAAGAAAATCAACCTCAAAAACAACCTCCTCCACCAATCACTCAACACCCTCCTGGCACTCAACAAAATTTAATGAGTGAAATTGAGAACAACAAAAAGAAAATTGAGGATTTTATTAGTAGGTTGAGTGATCCAAATGGTTCAACCACAGAAAGAATGACCCTAGCAAATTCATCGAAAGATATGTTAAAAAATGTAGATTCAATTAGCAAACAAATAACTGAATGGCAAGATAGGAGGCAGGCGGCTAGGGCATATTATACGGATAAACTATCATATAAACAAGTAAAGGATTTAAAAATTACAAAAGGTGATTTGTGCTCATTATTCACTAACCCACACACAAATCAAAATCTTAGCCTCAATGCGAAGAGGTTTCCTATTCATTGGTGCCACCACCAAGAGATTAGGAACCGTTTTTATGATAGGCGGTACATAGTTTTTGATGACCGACCATGCAACAATTGTGAAGTCCCCTAGTATTTTCTTAAGAAACTATACAGTGAGTTCATATTGAACAAAATCTTAAATTATTTTGATATGAGGGACTTCCAAGGGAGAGGTGGGGGTTTGGCTTAGGATAGGCCTGGTGCACAGCCAGATCATACGTGGCAAGGGAGACGAGCTCTCGCTAGGCCGTCTTGTGAGCACATTATTATGCATGTTGTCACGAAGGAGAGTGCCAACGTAGAGACATTGCAGCCAATCAACACTTTGACCTAGAGTGTCATCCATCATACTATCCCTATTCTACAATGGCATCCAAGGGAGTCTTCGAGTGGTGGCCTTTGAACCCATGTGTGTTAATCTTGCAGAGCGACTTGTTCATATGAACCCACCGGCACTTAGGAGGCTGCTACATAGGATTTGTATGCAGCTACAGAGATGGACAGGGCGGCTGACATTTTGCATGATGTGTATGGCATTGATACTCAAGTAAAAGTTATCATGTTCATTGAATTTAATTTATTAATTTCAATTTTGAAATGCAAGATTAACTAATTTAGTTTTATGATTTTAATAAAATTGCAGGGTCACAATGTTGAGATTGGATACGTTGGCCCTCCACCTACTCTTTTTTGCAGTACACCTATCGATGGGGTATGTAACTAGTAAAAAATTATAAATTTATTACATGTTAGTAGGAATTTTTTACGAATGGTATTTTAATATGTGATTTTGGATGTTGAACAGGGTAATATTGGAGGTTTTGAGGGAACACCTCCCAATTCCAATGGATTTACTTAAACCTACACACAGGTAATAGAATAAAGAGTTTAACTAATGAATCGTACTTAATAGATTTGTGTAGTTTATATTCATATCATTGTTTACATTGCATTGTACATCATTCAAACTCAAAGCATTACTTCACATTACATAACTAATAACTAGATGTTGATAGATGACAGAATTTCAACTACAATATAGTTGTTTAGAAAGTCAACATAAGCAGTGATTCAATTACTTCACATGGAGGCATGTGCTTGCAAAGGTGTGCCTGCACGACAAACTATGGATGCTTGGAAAAAATCTATGAAACCATAATAGTAAGCAATGGCATAGACAAGGCAGCTAGTAGTTTGAAAAAATACCTCGAAGAAATGCGGTCTCATGGTGATGGAATTTCATTCCATCACCATGAGACCACATTTCTTCGAGGCATTTCTTCAAACTGCTCACCACCTTTTCTATGATACCACATTTTTCATACATGTGCACCAAAGCATTTTATCAAACTACTCACTTCCTTGTGCTATGGCTAAAAGCCTAAAATAGGTGTTTTCCAACAAACTATGGATGCTTGGAAAAATATATATCAAAGCATAATAGTAAGCAATAATACCATAGAGAAAGGCAATGAACTTTTTGAAAAAATGTTTGAAAGAAATGCGGTCATATGGTGATAGAATTCCAGGACGTGCATTTGTTTGTAATGACATTCCATCACCACGAGACCCCATTTCTTTTGAGGCATTTTTTCAAATAGTTCACTACCTTCTCTATGCCACCACAGTTATCGTACATGTCTACGAAAGCATTTAATGAAATGGTTCAGCGGCTTGTTGATATGGGTAAAAGCCTAAAAAACACGTCCTTTCGAACAAGATATGGATAGAGAAAATAGTAAGCATGATAATTAGAAATATATAGTTTGATAAGTACTCAAAATTTTGTTCATTAGATCTCATACATTATAAGTCATGACGCACGGATCGCTATTGTAAATTTTTTGTGATTGAATAATTTGTTTTATTTTTAAATGTTGGTTGTGGAAACACCTCCAAATGTTATGAGGGCAATGGATATCGGTGTTTCATCCGCTATAAAATCCTCGATGGATCTGATAGGGGAGGTATAAGGAAAATTACTAAATTTCAATTTACATTTGTTGTTATAGATGTTAGCTCTAGTGAAAAATCAAACCATTATTGATTCGTAGTTTAATTTCTATTTGGATGGTTTATATAGGGCTTGAGCACACATGCATCGGCGTGCGAATATTTCCCTCATGGAGAGTGATTGTGAGATGGCCGTAAGTGGTTATTTTTTAAAATATATCATTTTTTATAATCTAATTTCTATATATTAATGTATTTACTTCTTATTGTAACAGTTAAAACTTCACGAAGAACTTAACAGTACTAGGAGCAACATGAGCACTCCTCGAGTGCAGCACAAATGAGTGACAGACCTATTGCCATCCGATCGACAAACAAAGGGCAAGAGTTTATTTCAAGAGCCTGGAGAGCAATGAATTTTGATTCCAGAGCCCTTTGTTGTATGCCTACATGGTAGTTTTGTACATATTTTGTATTGGATATATTTGACATTATATGCCTATATGACATTCTCATAAACCTATATAGCTATTTTGTACCTATATTTTATACTTGTATCAACATATATTGATGTATGCGTACATAGTTATTTGGTTAATAAAAATCTTTTTTATCGACGGTGTCCATATTTGCATGTTATAAATTCATGGTTCAATAGATATGAGTTATGTGTATTCAAGTGTATACTTTAAAACTTACGTGTATACTTTACGACTTACGTGTGTTCCAATGTATACTTTGCGACATGCGTTTTCATTTGTATACCTTGTATTCGTGCATATACTTTGTATTAAGTTGTGTATACTATGTATTTGTGTGTATATTTCAAGACATATGTGTTTGTGACTACTTGTGCTTCCCTTATTCACATGTACATGCTTGACTTTTTCACGTGTATACTTATTAATTGGTTAGCCCTAGTATTGATCATTGTTGTCCTTCATGGTTTTTCTTGAATAAATTAATTGATTGATGGTAAACAACTTTATCTAAAAGAAAAAAACACATTTTCAATTGATATTCCATGAAATGATTGATAAAAGATTCCAATATATTTAATCCTTTGATTGGAACAACTCAATTAAATAAAGGATACATAATCTTCACAACACTTGCAAAACATAATATTCAAAGTAAATGAAGTAGTCAACTTCTTGGCACATTATCCATGTTACCGAGTTCTTCTATTTTAGCCCTGGTTCTGGTCCTGGTTCAGTTCGCCTGTGGGTTCGACCAGGGTCCTTCATTTTTGGGTCTGGTTTGCCCAGGCAAAACCTAGACAAAACCCAAGTGAACCAAGATAGAACCCAAGTGCCTAGGCATCCAAAAAAGTGATTTTTTAAACTTTTTTTAATATTTCATGGAGTTTGAATTTGACCCACACCCAAGGGAACCCTAAAAGTGACCTCTAAATCACTTCAAACACCTTAACTACCTCATTCTTATTCATTTTTTTTGCAAACAAGCATTTTCATTCCAAGAGGCTGAGCTTTCATTTTTGCTTGCTAGATTGAAAGTGGATTGTGACACAACTTTCTTTCTTCAAAAATTGTTCTGCATCATTGAACTGAGAATTTATCACACATTTGTAGAGAAACAAAGGAATACTACAAACTAAAACACATTACACTTTTGTTCTCGCTGACTTGATGTACTCTCCAACATCTCTCTTCTCTCATGTGAAGAGTTAGAACTGCTTGGCCATGCCTTTGCATCATTCAGGAAGTTTTTCTCTTTTTAACAATGTCAAAAGCATGCCTCCATACATATTAGGAAAAATATTTTTCCTTTTATATTAGCAATGCATGGAAATTTCAAAAAGTATCCTTGATATTACAAAAAGATATGTGTTTATACACTTCAATTCTCCAATCACCCTTTGGTTCTTTGAAAGAAAACCCTGCCTATGCCATTGTTACACTGCATAGGTAAACTAGATTTTGTATTGTGGAGCTATATTAAGCTACCACTCTCAAGACCAATGTAACAATGATACAAAATAATGTTTGAGACTGCAATAAGAAATCAAAATGGCTAGTGTACTAAACAAATTCTTATGATTTATGAAGAACACTAATAACTCTACGCAGTTGGCTTCTTTTTTCAAAATCATACAAATTGAACCCTAACATCAATAGACTCTATATATCAAGCTACCATAATTCAAGTTTCAACGATGAATATTTATCATGCATGTTTTAAATGAAATTCAAATTTATGGTGGTTTTGTTGTTTATATGATGTTATGTGATATTCTAATCCTAATTCATGCTTCTAGGCTGCATATATATATATATAGTTTTTACATATTTTTTGTACCAACGAACCCAAAACGAACCGAACCCCCTCCAAAAAAAATTGTCCTAACCAAAAAACCGAACCCCCAAATGTGAACCCGAACCTCAAAACCTATTCCAACACTCTTCATTCTGCCTGCAAAAAATTAATTGACCACCAAATTATATTTCCTCTTAACTTTACCCACTTTTACTCCCTCAAACCTCTCTTTTTCATTCAAAACCCCAGTTTTCTCAACTAGGGCATCATGCCATAACATACTTTTGACCTCCCCTGTCCTTGCAGACCTTTTGAACAAATCAAACTCCACAACCTCACCTTATTTCCAACCTATTCTAACTTATTTTCAAGCAATTTCTTCTTTTCACCTCTTCTAGCCTTGCTTTTAAGGGGCCTCAATTCTGAATTTTCAATAGGGGCAACATTTATAATCTCTTCCAATTCCTTTACCAATGTTATTTTCTTATTCCTACTCCCTATCCTACATACATTAGCCCCATATCACCGAGACACAGCCTAAACAATAGGTGGAATGGCCTATTTCAACATCTTACACTTGAACCCTTAAGGGATCAATCTAATTGAACGTAGCTCGGAGCGATTTTGTGTATTTTTGTGCAAAAGAGAACCATGCCTAGTGTAAAAATACCTATTCAGACGTGTTGGAATATTTTTTTTGGTCACACGGGTTGCAAAACGAAAGTTGCACCACTTTGCAACTTTCCATTGCTTGTATTTGACACTTTTTTCATCAATTGAAAACTGGACACCACGGGAAAACCACTCCAAGATAACAAAAACTGAGAGAGGTTATTGTATATGGTCTAAGCACAATCACATAGGATTAGACTAGAAGTTTTGAAGCATCACAGTATCTGAGTAACAGCATGTTGAAGTTTGTAGCCATTTTGCATTTTGGACCCTTAAGGGATCGATCTGGTTGAACGTAGCTCTGAGCGATTCCATGTGTTTGGGTGCGAAAGAGAACCATACCTAGTGTAAACATACCTATTTATATGCATTGGAATAGTTCATTTGGTCACACGAGTTGCAAAACGAAAGTTGCACCACTTTGCAACTTTCCACTACTTGCATTTGAC
The DNA here is from genome assembly GCA_007258455.2 of Sequoia sempervirens. Taxonomy (NCBI): domain Eukaryota; kingdom Viridiplantae; phylum Streptophyta; class Pinopsida; order Cupressales; family Cupressaceae; genus Sequoia; species Sequoia sempervirens. The sequence continues at coordinate 105,947,936 of VDFB02256132.1, forward strand.
ACTTTTTCCATCAACTGAAAACTGGACACCACAAGAAAACCACTTTCAGATAACAAAAACTGAGAGAGGTTATTGTAGAGGGGCCCAACATGATCTCATAGGATCAAATAAGAAGTTTCTAATCATCACAATATCTGAGCAACATCATGTTGAATTTTGCAGACATTTTGCACTTCGGACCCTTAAGGGATAGATCTAGTTGAACATAGCTCAGAGTGATTCAGTGTGTTTGGGTGTGAAAGAAGACCATGCCTAGCGTAAACATACCTATTCAAACGCGTTGGAACAATTTTTTTGGTCACACGAGTTGTAGAACGAAAGTTGCACCTCTTTGCAACTTTCCACTGCTTGCATTTGACATTTTTTTCATCAACTGAAAACTAGACACCACATGAAAACCACATTGAGATAACACAAACCGAAAGAGGTTATTGTAAAGGGGCCCAACATGATCCTATAGGATTAGACGAGAAGTTTCAAAGCTTCACGGAATCCGAGTAATAACATGTTGAAGTTTGCAATCATTTCACACTTTGGACCCTTAAGGGATTAATCTGGTTGAACAGAACTCAGAGTGATTCTGAGTGTTTGGGTGTGAAATAGGACCATGCCTAGCGTAAAAATACCTATTCAGATGCATTGGAGTAGTTCTTTTGGTCACACGAGTTGCAAAACGAAAGTTGCACCACTTTGCAACTTTCCACTACTTGCATTTGACACTTTTTCCATCAACTGAAAATTGGACACTACAGGAAAACCACTCTGAGATAAAAAAAAAAAAAATTGAGAGAGGTTATTGTAGAGGGGCCCAAAAAAATCTCATAGGATCAAACGGGAAGTTTCTAAGTGTCACAGTATATAAGTAACAACATGTTGAAGTTTGCACCCATTTTGCACTTTGGATCCTTAAGGGATCAATTCGGTTGAACATAGCTCAAAGTGATTCTACGTGTTTGGGTGCAAAAGAGGACCATGCCTAGCGTAAATATACCTATTCAGACGCATTGGAACAGTTCATTTGGTCACACAAGTTACAGAATGAAAGTTGCACCACTTTGCAACTTTCAACTACTTACATTTGACACTTTTTCCATCAACTAAAAACTAGACACCATAGGAAATCGACTCCGAGATAACAATAAAAGAGATAATTTATTACAGAGAGGTTGAACATAATCTCATAGGATCAGACAAAAATTTTCTAAGCGTCACGGTATTCGAGTAACAGCATGCTGAAGTTTGCAGTCATTTTGCACTTTGGACCCTTAAGGGATCGATCTGGTTGAACGTAGCTCAGAGTGATTTTGCATATATGGGTGTGAAAGAGGACCATTCCTAGTGTAAACATACCTATTTAGATGTGTTGGAACAGTTCGTTTGGTCACATGAGTTGCAGAACGAAAGTTGCACCACTTTACAACTTTCCACTGCTTGCATTTGACACTTTTTCCATCAACTAAAAATTGGACACCACGGGAAAACCACTCTAAGAGAACAAAAACCGAGAGAGGTTATTGTAGAGGGGCCCAACATTATCTCATAGGATCAAATGATAAGTTTCTAAGCATCACGGTATCTAAGTAATAGCATGTTGAAGTTTGCATCCATTTTGCACTTTGGACCCTCAAGGGATCAATCCGGTTGAACGTAGCTCGGAGTGATTATGCGTGTTTGGGTGAAAATGAGGACCATTCCCAGTGTAAACATACCTATTTGGATGTTTTGGAACAATTCGTTTGGTCACATGAGTTGCAGAATGAAAGTTACACCACTTTGCAACTTTCCAATACTTGCATTTGACACTTTTTTCATTAACTAAAAACTGGACACCACGGGAAATCCACTCTGAGATAACAAAAACCGAGATAGGTTATTGTGGAGGGGCCCAACATGATCCTATAGGATCAAACGAGAAGTTTATAAGCATCAGGTATCCAAGTAACAGCATGCTAAAGTTTGCAACCATTTTGCACTTTGGACCTTTAAGGGATCGATCCAGTTGAACATAACTCGAAGCGATTTCGCATGCTTGGGTGCAAAATAGGACCATTCCTAATGTAAACATACATGTTCGAACGCGTTGGAATAGTTCATTTGGTCACACGAGTTGCAGAACGAAAGTTGCACCACTTTACATCTTTCCACTACTTGCATTTGACACGTTTTCCATCAACTGAAAAATGGACACCAAAGGAAAACCACTCTGAGATAATAAAAACTAAGAGAGGTTATTATAGAAGGGCCCAATATGATTCCATAGGATCAAACGATAAGTTTCTAAGCATCACAGTATCCGAGCAAAAACATGTTGAAGTTTGCAGCCATTTTGCACTTTGGACCCTTAAGGGATCAATCTAGTTGAACGTAGCTCGGAGCGATTCCAAGTGTTTAAGTGTGAAAGAGGCCCATGCCTAGCGTAAAAATACCTATTCAAATGCCTTGAAACAGTCTGTTTGGTCACACGAGTTGTAGAACAAAAGTTGCACCACTTTGCAACTTTCCACTACTTGCATTTGACACTTTTTCTATCAATTGAAAACTAGACACCACGGGAAAACCACTCTGAGATAACAAAAACTAAGAGAGGTTATTGTAGAGGGATCCAAGGAAATCCCATAGGTTCAGAAGGAGATTTCGTAAGTGCCATGGTATCTGAGTAATACCCTGTCAAAGATTGCGACCCTTTTGCACTTTGGGATTTGATGTTTCATTGAATTGTACAGTTTCGTACAGGGTGATTGTGCTCTCTTTTCGATGGAATTTGGTGGGAAGCATACTTAACTCCATTTTAGTTTTGGTTTTTTTGGATTTCAAGTGATTTTGTACATTTTAGAAGCCAATTACTAAGGATCAGTTTGTATACCATGTTTTAAAGGTTTTGAGTGCATTAAAATGTCATATTAAGCTTTTCACGCATTGTATGTTTCTATAACTCAATGGAAAGGCTTAGTTATGGTTATAAAACATGTGTACAAATTTTTGTGTGCAAGGGAGGTGAATATGGGGTTTTCAGGTGATGCCCTAGATGTCAAATGGTGCATTTTTTAGTGGAAAATGGTGGTTTATTGCTAGGGTTTGAAGAAATCTTTGGGGGAAACGATATATCTTGAACTTTTAATCTTGTGTAGACCTTTTTGAAGGTGTTTTAGGCTTTGGTTGGCTTTGGGAAGGTTTCGGGTATGGGTTTTCAATAAACCCTTGCCTAACTTGTGAAAAAAGAGGGTTTTGGGGTTTGTTATGTTAGAGGGCTTGTTGATCCAATTCAAGGTGGAGGAACTCTTTTCAACATCAACTAATCAGACCTCAATAAGACACCAACCTTGAAATCACAATCACCCAAATTGAATCAACTAACAACAATAGGCTTATAGTCTCCAAATCTCATCAAATGGGCTTATCTTTTAGAGGTCATCCAATGGCCAACCAAACATCAATCAAGCTTTAACACAGACCCTAAGACAAATTTCCAAGAGATCATACCATGTTTCTTTGTACCATCATTAAGATCCAATAGACCACCTTGCACAAAGGCTACTAAATTAGCCCTATTTACAAAGACACAGCCTTTTAAACACTAGATCTTCACTCAAACTCCTCAAACAACAGTATGTTATGTGTCAAAAACTTCAATTCCATGAATTGTTATCCAAGTCCAAGACCTCTAGACCCCTAATACACCAAACCCTTTATTTCAAGCAAATTACTTGGGGTTTTAATGAAACTCCTATCTCTTGGACCTGCTATACCCAAACAAAGCACCAAACACACTTACCAGACCCTACACATGGTGAATAATACATTACATGGACAGTCCTTCCCACATTTTTTCAAAATGCCACTTGAAACCCTCATTTTCATCATGAAAATACCCTACTACAACCCTAGAACATCATCCCAAACACCCAACCTTGACTCCACAACATTCTAAATAGGTTAGGCATATATTTTACAAGTTAGAGGACCCATTCCACAAGTTACAGTAGGCACAAAAAGTGGAATGGGTTGAATTACATCATGAAACCCTTCAATCCAAGAACACTGTAAAAGTAGGTAGCAGCAATAAAAATAAGATAACTTTCACTATACAAAGAGTTAGAACCTCTAAATAGGTACAAATGAAAGATAATTCATCAATATAAAACATCCAATAGGTTTCATATCACCTTAGCATTTGTACAGGCTATACAACAACAAGAAAAGTGAGAAAAACTAGTAAATTTCTAGAAAATAATGTTCTTCTTGATCAAAAATGGGTTACAAATCAACCAACAACCTCTCCTTCGAGGTATTGAAGGTTATTATACATGTTTATAGTAGGAAAATAAAAGTAGAAGCTTTGAAAGGAACTCCATGAAAACCAAGCTCTCTAAATGGTATATCAAACTCTAGTTCAAAATCTTTTAGATGAGGCTGCTCCCATAGCTCTCTTACTCGACAAAATCCTTAAAACTCTGTATTGATTTTATTTTTCCTGTCCCTCTCTTGTTGGTCTTCCTCAATTTCATCAGGATCATGCATTGACCTTCTTGCCCCTCCTAAATTTTGGATACTGAAATCTAGTATGGTGGGCCTCCAGAGTTCCAGTCATCTTTCTTCCTCTTCCACCAAATGTTGGCTTGATCCACACGTCTACCAGCGTAATTGACTTTGTTTTTGAAATTTGAAGTTTCTCCTGAGTCACCAGTGTAGCTCTCTTTTCCTTTTCAAACTCTTTCATTACTACAGATCGTCTCTAGGATTTAATCATTTGTACCACATGGTTGATGTGCTTTGAATCCTTGCATCTAAAGGAAATTTCCTCAATATAAATACTGCTAGGGAATTTCAATGTTTCCATTGTAGTTGGTATTAAAGTTGTTACCTGCAACATTGAAAATTATCCTTATATAAGAATTCCCTCCATCTTATTGGCTTGTAACACTCTTGATGGTGGCTACATGAAATTTGATTTTGATTCCTCTTCTACATCAGAGGGTTCATATCCTTGTTCTGACTCTTCTAAATTATCAGAATCAGAATCACTAGCTTCCATATTCAAAAATTCCCAACCACCATCTTCAATAAATTTATCCGGATCATTCGTAATACTCTTCAAAATTGGCCACCAGTTCAAGTTCATTATGCTTTCATAATACTTTATATCCATGGAGTTCAGCCATTCCTTGATGCCATCAAGTGAAGATTGAGGAATGGCGTCAATGTGGAGTACATCCCGCTTGAAGTCTTTGAAAATAATAGCCATATCAAATTCATTTTTCCCAAGTCACACTCTCTCAAGGTTAACAATCTCAATCTCACTAATAGTGATTACTAAGAAAGATAATTCCATGACTCTATCAAACAATTTATAGGAACAATAAAAGCAGAGGCTTTGAAAGGAACTCCATGAAAACCAAGCTCTCTAAATGGTATATCAAACTCTTAGACCTCATTCTTGCACATTTACAACCAAATTCAAATATTTTCCTTCAAAATGCTACAAATTCAAATATTGACAATTTTGTAGCAAAAATGCATTTTTTTGCATATTTGACCACCGAGACTCAAAAACTCACCCTAATACACCCTAAATGGTCTTGATTGACCTTATTTAGCATAAATAAACACAAAATACCTTAATCTAATCTATTGACCACCTATCAACCTTCAAAAGTGAAATTTTGCAACTAGGAGACTAGGTGCTCCTGCACCAAAATTACATTGTGTCTGAGCCTTCAAGAGGCTTTAAATAGCCTTTACAAATGATTCTACATCTTTCCAATCATGCCTAACTATTTTTTTTGTAACTAACATGACTTATTACATTATAAATCAATTGACCATGTAATATAACCTTATTCAATTAGCAAAACTCAAAACACAAAACTAACTTAAAAGACTTCCATGAACCAAATTTGCTCAATAACCTTGGTGCCCCTGCACCAAATTTCAATACTTCAATAAATTTCATTACAAGTAAATCTCATTACAATGCCTTAGGTACTTTTTTCTCACAGATATTTTACAATGTCACTCATACATTCGAGATTCTCTTATAATGTCTACATCATAGGTTCTCATTTAGAGGTTAACTTCAAATGAGTAACTTGAGATTCCCTCGCAAAGCTTCACACACTCTTTTATAATAGCTTCAAATCAAAATTGAGATTTGTCAAGATCATCAAAATAAGGATGTTGCATTGCTTTTTTGGTTGAGATTCTCTTCGATGGCTCAAAAATCAGCATTTTCTACAAGGAGAGACCAATCAATTTTTACTAGTTTAGTTACAGATACGCAAAGTAAAAGAATAAAATGAAACAGCTCATCCAAAATGGAAATGAAATGAAAATAGATAGAAGGCACTTACAAATAGGCATGGTATTCTCTCAACTTAGTCACTCCTTGTCATACATCTTCACTAGGAGTTCCAAGATACCTATTGCACACAACACCTCTCATGAATAGAATATCTTGAAATTTGAGATGCTCTTATAATGTCTACATCATAGGTGCTCATGATAAGGTTAACTTCAAATGAATAACTTGAAATTCCATCACCAAGCTTCACACACACTTTTGTAATGGCTTATTTAATCATAATTGAGATTTGTCAAGATCATCAAAATAGGGATGTTGCATTGCTTTTCTTCCTGATATTCTCTTGGATGGCTCATTAATCTACATTTTCTGCAAGGGGACACCAATCAATGTTTACCAGGTTACTTATAGATACGCAAAGTAAAATAAGATGATAGCATTGGAATCAAACAAATTAATGTGGATACAAATATAAATTAATAAGAACCATTGTGCATATACTTACAAATTAATCCAATGAACCATTTGGGTCTACTCTACTCTTTATTGTGTCAAGTATTGCCTCATGGTCAGACTCACGGACCTTCCACAAGGTCTTGTTCAAAGGTCTACCCCCATATTTAGTCAAACGAACATTGGATTCCACGACAAGGTTTGAGTAATGAAGAATCTTACAATGCATGTCAAAGTCCTGAAATAGCCAATATTTAACACTCTTATGTGGGTACCTTCTAATTCACGTTCCAGTAACAACAACTGACCTTCTAGGGTATTTGATGTTTTCTCTATCTATAATTGGTTCTTCCAATTTATTTTTGGCCTCAACACGACACAAGTAATATTTCATTCCCTCTTCATTGTCTTCATATGCAATAACTACATAAACATGCCCTGCATTGATATGTGTGGCATATCTCTTGAAATTAGTCAACATTACGATTACAGTACAAAGTAAGATAACAATATAGAATTTTAAAAACTAAGTAGATATATTACCTAGTTGAACTAGATCTAATCTGTGGTCAAAGTCGACCGATGATTCCATCTATGTTAGTTCCAATGTCGTCGAAGGGTGATACGTGTGAAGTGGGCTAAGATAACTTGTCAACCATTTGTCAACCCACTCCCCTAACTCACAATCATTCCAAGCTTGCATTGTACATGAAGAAAAAAAGCATGTCATCTTACATGTATCGATACTCCATGAACCTGCATTTGAGCTAAGAGTGTAGCTCATTCGATCCTATTAGTGTACAACAATCCGCATATGGTGCAATGTTAGTATCATCCATCAACTAAAAAAATCTATGAACTAAAGACGTACCTTCATTACCTGGACCCATCGAAACATTACACCACTTGACGATTGATCTTCCATCTATCAACTTTGCATTGTCTTTATACTTTAACTCTTCTCGTGCTAATTCTCTTTTCACGCATGCTCCTGCACCATCATGCTCCCCCTTTCCATGCCCAGTCTCACAAAAGTTTCACATATGTTGAACACCTGTAGTGAGATGCATCATGCACAACCAATAGAACATGTGTGCTTTCTTGAACTATGCTAAACAGTTATCTGACCATATTATATGCCAACCATATGCTATGCCCCTCTAAGCCAAATCACTATAGAACATCTAGAAGCAACCTTGCACGAACTCTGGAGAATGTGTGCGATCATCACTAATATAAAAGTGATACTCCCTCAATACCTTCCTTTGGTCCTCTGTACTATCAACTGCATGAATGAATGTTATGTGCACAAGTATCGAAACCTATGTGGAGTTGTAATATTGTGACTGCACCTCACACTGT
>VDFB02256132.1:105957384-106029381 GCA_007258455.2 Sequoia sempervirens
CCTCTCTCAAGTCTCTCACTCACACTCCCTCTCTTTCCCACTCCCTCTCTCCCACACTCCCTCTCCCTACCTATCTCTCAAGTTTCTCCCTCTCACCTTACCCCAACCCCTTCACTCCCACTCCCTCTCTCTTAAACTCTCCTTCCACCCCTCTCCCTCTCTCCAAACTCTCTCTCTCTCCCTCTCCCCAGCTCCCGCCCTACCTAGACAACTCTCTCTCTCTCTCTCTCTCTCTCCTCTCTCTCTCTCTCTCTCTCTCTCTCTCTCTCTCTCTTAAAATTCTCCCTCCCTCTAAAGACATACATAAATACATACAAGCATAATACATATGTACATACAATCCTACATCCATACAAGCATACATACATACATGTGTAGATACAATCTTACATACATATAGGAATACATAGAACATACATGCACTGATACATACAGGCATACATACATACATACATACATGACACACCAACATACATGTACATACAAACATACAAATATATCAACAAACATTCAATAGAGTGGCATTTAACATAAAGGAATACATAATGTGAGTGTGTTTTAATGCACTCGTGTTATGTCTTGCTTGACATGTATCCTGGAGAAGCAAAAAAAATGTCAAAACTAAGACATAACGCGAGCGCATTATAACACACTCGCATTATATTTTTCTTTGGGAATCCCCGAGCCTTAGCATTGGTATTTTCCTTGGAATACCAACCCAAAGGCTTGGAGGGCATTCCCAATGACCAGAGACGTGTTTTTGCAAATTCTACAATTTTTCACATAATCGGGTTTGTGCTCACCGTTAGGATTCCATCTGGTTCAATATCGACAAAATTGAACACATGCGTAATGTAGGTTCTCTCTTAGCTATCCAACCATATAATTTTTTTCACTTTTTGACAATGTTAAGCCTTTCATCTATAATTTTTTTTGTTTGTATGTCTTTTTTTTTCCAAAAAGCAGTGTTTGGTGTTTTTTTCGTTATAAATTAATCGTTCATCAAAATTTCAAATAAATTACATTTTTAGAAACTAGACTTCATTCAACAAATTTTAAAAAAAATTCAATTACTTTCCAAAATTTGTAAGGGGAGCATGGCCAAAATTCTGCTTTTCAGGAAGTGCCCACTTAGAAAATTAGTAAAAAATCAAATATTCATTAAAAAATTATTAAAAAAATTGTGCATCAACTAGATACTGTTAACTAACTTCTGACCGTAGCGATTTTAAAAATACTAAAAAAAAGTTCACCGTGCTAGGGTTGTACAAGAGTTGCTATGTTATGTTTTTCTGACAAAAATAGCACCAATTTGTGTACATCCCTCTTTTGAACCCCTTAATCTCAACCATTTTCAAAATAAATTAGTAGTTTAGAAAGCAGACTCAGAGCACTTTGATCCTTGTTTTTGTTACATCTCAAAATTTTGAGTGTAACTATCCTCAATTTCACATCCAAGGTCAGTATTTCCTGATTTCAGAAAAAAGTGGCCACTTAAGCCCCCTTTTTGGGAACCATCTTGGTGCACTTACCCATACATTACAACAAGTCTTCATGATGATGTGACTCCCTCTAAAGTTGGCATCAACCTCTTGACCTTCTTGTCCAATGTTGCCTCTGTTGGTATGTCAGACTCCCTCTGAATGTTATTTCCTCCTCTTCGAAGAAATTGATTGACTTTAGAATAAGAAACCTTCTAAATTGACCTTAGAACTTGGCTCCTTCTGAGATGTCCCTACGTCAATTTCCACAGTAGAAACATGTTGAGTAGACCTTAATTTGCAATCTTGAGCAAAGTGACCATACTTTTCACACCTATAACATTGAATGTGAAAGAAATCCTTCTTCTTCAGTTCTGGGGCAGAATCTGGTTCTCTGTCTCTATTCCTCTTTCTTCCTTTGCCTCTTTCTTTAGAAGTATGTGCAGCAAGAACTTGATTTTCTACATCATGATAGTTTCACCCAATTCCTTTTGCTGCCAACCTGGGCTCTTCTTGAATACAATCGGCTTAAAGACGATCAAACTTGGGTAACTTAGATCTCCCACTGATGCTTTGAATAAAGGGTTCCTAAGATTGAGGAAGACCATTTAGTGCCAATATAACAAGATATTTGTCTACAATTATATCCCCAATAGTGCTCAACTGATTTCTCAAATCAGCAATCTTCATAAAGAATGAGATGACTAAATCATCTTTAGCCATTTGTACATGGTGAAGTTGTTGTCTCAAAGAAAGGGCTCTGCTGGTGTTGTTGATCTCATACAATCCTTTTAGAGTATCAAACATTTCTTTAGTTGTCTTCAACTTGGAGATGATCGGTACTAGGTGATCCATCACAAAGTCTATCGTGATCTTTCTAGATTTCATTCCATTTTTCTTCCACTAGATTTTCTCAGTATCATTGGAAGGCTCGGGCATATTGCCTTCCACGAAATCAAGAAGATCATTCTCCTCTAATGCAATGAGTACCCTAGGTTTCCAAAAGTTGAAGTTTGTGGCTCCATCAAGTCTATCTTCTACCTTGATACCGATCACCATCTTCTTTTTCCGCACAAAGTCACCTTCAAAGATCTGCCCTAAGGTTTGAAATAATTTTCAACCTTCGATCTACAATACTTTATCTTCAAGATCTGCCCTAGATGAAAAATAGATTGCTTAACAAATCTAATCAGATCTTTTCTTAGACCCACTCTAATACCATGTTAGTTTTAGGATCAAAAATGAAGTAAGCAGAAATACATAAATAAAGAATAATAAGACACAACAAATACCCTAGGAAAACCCTCCTCAAGGGAGAAAAACCCAGCCACAAATATATCTCTTATATTAGATTGAAATAAGCAGAAACCTGCTTTAGAACCTTAGGCCAAACACAAGGCCAAAATGAAGAAATAAAATTTGCACCTCTCTTACATGCAAAATACACAATTGTAATGATCCTGCCTTGATATTAATCTGCTCTAAACCAAAATTATAATCTGTTGTAGATGACGAATTCCTTGATAAATTCTGAATGTCTTGAGAATAATAATCGATCTGCTGCAAAATGATGATCTCCTTCTAGGCGTGCGAAATTATCTTGAATATGAATTAAATTACCAATGAAGAGGAAATCGCTTTGTTTATATATTCATCAAGATGTCTTTTCATAAAGAGACGACCTCTTTCACAAAAGAGATGTCTATACAAGAGTGAGGCGACTTTTCATCAAGTCGGCCTTGACAAATTAATTAATTATTTAAATAGTACGTCCGCCTCAACTTTTAATATTATTTGTATTTTTGAATTCAAAGGAGAAAGAAATCTCCCATGGCTACTATAACATCAACAACCCATCCCTTATTATTTCTCAATCTTGTTGACACATCAAGGCCCATTTTCCATAAGATGAGACTCACTCAAAATTTTCTTTCTTTATATTTTCTTTTTTTCATTCACAAATTTAGTCCAATGTTTGTCTTTACCTATGCCACCATTATCTGCTGGTCAAGATATAATTAGCCTTGAGATCTCTATAAACGAATTCTAACTTGTGAAGATAATTCAAGGCCTTCATTACATCTTTTAATATTGTTGCAGCTATAGACTCTTCAAATGGACATCATCAAATGAAAATTTCAATATGTTTGGTCAATCTAATCTAAATATATGACATAATCATACATAACCATTTTCACACCATGAAAGAGCAATGAGTTAAAAATTAGAGGTGGTTTCTCCCCTTGTAAGTTTTTGACATGTCCCCATGTCTAAGGCTAATAGAAACATTCTAGTTCATTATTATAAAAAAATTGTATTATTTTGACTAATGTATTAATAGCTTAACATTTTGCCAATTTAAAAAACTTATCCTAGGACTTGTGGGTTATGGGCCCACAACATAACCTATGTTAGAATTAGGTAAACCTATAGGTCAATTTTGTTAAAAATAAGTATATTATTACTATCCTTGAAATTCACCTTCCAACTTTACAAAATAAACCTAGACACAAAAACAAAAGGTTTTCATTTTTATAAATCTCACTTTGGATTATAACTATCAAGATCTTAACATGGATATAAAAAATATGTTGGATACAAACAACCTATAGACTTATTTGGATACATGTACCTCAACACAACAATATGACTTTATAGCCTTCAGCTACAAATATAATCCTTTAAGTTTAATCCAAAAGAAGTTCTTATGCACTAAAGGATACTGCTTAAAAAAAATCAAGTAATAGACCCTTCAAATTAGATGATAGATTTATTAAAACCTGACAATCAACACTCATTTTAATCCATGTTCAAATTCATAGAACTCACACATATAAGTAGCATCATAATCATATTAGTCAACTTAAAAATTAGATTTTTAACTCATAGATAGGTTAAATAACTTTTCAATAAACTTGAGACATAACAATCATGAACCAATATCATATTACCTAGACAAATGCCCCAACCTAATTTAACTTGACTAATATATAGAAATATGCACAATTGACCCTTATAATGTATTCATATGATGTTATTCCAAGTAATGAAACTATTTTTGTATGGAAACACTACTAAGATCAACCTCAACTTTATTATAGTCGTTAATCTATGTAACATATACTCTCAATATATCTCTAGACACGTGGTTTATCCTCATTATTTATCTATGTATCTTAAAAAGATGTGTGATCCCAATTTTTGACTTTAAAGTTTTCTAAAAACAAAATTGATCATGTGTTCAAATATAGGTTGAATCATACACAAATTAATCTTAGATGCACACAAAATAGGTTAAATGGGTAACAGGATGTTGTTTGAATCAATAAAGCAAGAAAAATGGCAAAGCCTAGTCTTGAATGATCAAAGAAGTTAGAAAGGAAATCAAAATATGGAAAGTTTAGATTATTCAATTATTGTCCATATGCTAGTGGAGAATCCCACATTCCAATTGACATTTATCGAGATTGTTGTAATAAGAATTATGAAATTCTTCAATCTTATGGTATAATTTTTTGTGTACCGCACCTCTTTCAATATGATTTGGGAAGGAGGGGTGAATGAATAGTGAATGATTGATTGGTACGCCATAGTTCCCCATTTGTTGTGAGTGGATGTTGGTGTGTTGTTGAGGTACATGTTGTGGCATGTATGATGTGTTCTGATTTGCGTGTTGTTGGTATTGAAAGTTTGGATTGGGGATATGTTGGTGGGTATGAATATGGGATGAGTATGTTGGGATGTGTCCCCTAGCCATTTGGGTTGATACTTGGGGAATATGGCGACCATGAATATTTTGATGTGTGAATGATGCCATAGGTTGTGTGTTTTGACTGCCTTGTCCAAATTGTTGGATTTGTACGAGGGGAATAGTCGTATTTTGTCCTTGGGAGGTGATGGCATTAGACTGTGTTGACGTGTTAACATTTTGTTGTTGTCCTTGAATAAATATACGTCATTTACCTCCACCCAAAGGATTTTGTGAGATACCAATGAGAGGATATGATGAAGATGTACTCATGGTACTAGATGTAGTTGTTAATGGAGGATTTGTATGGCTTGATGATTCCCCCATGGGATTTACCGTAGTGGTAAAGAGAGGATTGGAATAACTTTCCCATACTACCGAGGACCCAAAGGTGGTTCCAGCCGATTATGATGGTGTTGTGGATATTGTGGGCACTGTGATGGATTGTGATCCTCCAATGGATGTAGTGTTTATTGAATTGGATTTGTTTGAAAGATTGGAGGTAGCACTCATGGTCGTTGTGACGTTTTGTGAGGTAGCATCAAAAAAGGCATTGCTTGTGGTGCTTGGAGGTTGACCACTATTTGACATGTTATGTGTATTGTTGACGTTACTGGCAGGAGATGTCGATCTCAAGGTATCAATGTCGAATCCATGAGGTAATTTAGCACCTTGACTTAAAAGTATGGCCAAATATCTGTCTCTATCATATAAGACCATTTGTTCTACAAAGTAGGCCGCCTCTGGATCTTGTGCTGCTACTCTAGGTTTTCCTCAAGTATTTGTCCATATTCATCCTTACGTAAGAATGGTTCAAAGGGGCTATTTGATGAGGATGGTATGGTCGTGAGAGGTTGAGTATTCATGTTGCTAAATGGGTCATCAAAAGTTTAATTTGGGTCATAAGTGTGATTGGTGACATTGGAATTAGAATCTTGTCCGAAGTTTTCCATTTGTCTTTTATTTCTTTGGAGTCTAGTTTCCACCATAAAAGGGAATTGCTCAAGTGAGGGTAATAAAAATGATGACAAAATGCAAGGATGATACTATCCTATATGTTTTGTATTTTTGTATTTTTGATGATGAGGGATGGCAATGCAAGGTGACGACTAAGGAAATGATTGATGCAAAATGGCATGGTTGTCAAAGCCAAAGTTTTGAATGAGGACTAAGATGGTCGACAATGCAAAGTCTAAGTTTAAAAAGATGACTAAGTTTGGACAATGTTTGGAGAAAGATTTGTCTAACCACTCTAAGCTTGACGTATGTCTCAATTTAGGTTATCAAAAGGACTTGCTAAAGGGACTAAATGACAAGGTCAAAATGAAAAGTGAGCCTGCCTAACTAGACTGTTGAGTTGGAGGTTCTCACAAAAATGACAATGACCGAAAAAAGGAATAATGACGATGTCCCAAGATACCCTAATTTTGAAGACAATGGTTTTTGCAAAGTGTGGAGATTTGGCCTAATCCAAAGTTTTCCAAAATGGATCCTAAGGGAAAAATGATGATTATGATGCCTAGGGAATGCAACTAAAATATGGAAATTTTAAACCTATGGTTAAAGTGCGAGCTAATGAATGCAAATGATGGATGTTTTGAGCAATTTTGATTTTGGTTTTTGACAAATACTTTTGAAAAAGATGTTTGAAAATAGGCTAAGATGTTTAGACTCAGATTCTGGTCTAAAACAGGATTTACTTTTTTGATAGGCAAATGCGTTGTTACAGGCATCAAATGTGTTGCATCGATCAAATGTGGCTCTGGGAATGAAAAATGCGGTTCAGTTTTGCAAATGTGGCTTTACAAAAGTTAAATGCAGTTCAGTATTTCGAATGTGGCTTTACAAAAGGCGAATGCATTTTAAGACAAGAAAATGCGGTGTTTGGAGCAGCAAATGCGATTTATCATAGCATATGCATTGTGAAGTCTGGAAAATGCGATGCAACAAAGCAATTGCGATTTAACAGATGTGGCTCAGGATGAAAAAAGTCAATTTTTTTTTATGTTTTGGTTAAAAACCCGACTTGTTGGAAGTTTGATTGTTTGTTTCTAGATGTTTGAGTGTTTGTTTCGTTTGAGTAACCAACAAACACTTGGCAAGCATGATATTTTGAAAAGTAAACAAGCACACAAGAGAACAAGTACGATCCTAGGTTAGGCCAGGACAGTATTCGCTAGACTCCACATGGGTTTCCCCAGCCACATATCAGTAGCATGTGAATCCAGAAGCTTGGCTGCACGGACTCCCCCTTATAGTGCACTCTCTTCTCAAGCCAACCAAGCTTCCAATCCCCATGAAACTCCCATGGCAGATTGATCACCTCTACTAAAGACAGCGAAAACATGGAAGGCTTCACACCGACCAGTGTTGTACTAGCAAATAGAAGGTTTTTGGCTTACTACACAAGAGTTTTTAATTCGGGACCCCCCCCATTCGAGTGGCCATACATGGGGCAAGATATTAATCACCAATTAGGTTGCACTCCAGCCTGAAGAGGTTAAGCTCAACAAGGTTTATGGGAGTACTACTCTGTCTGTATGACACATCCACACTCGTAATCTTAGGTTTTCCCTTAAGATTCACATTTATATACCGGTCGAGGGTAGCTTGGCTTTAGTTCCATTGCCGGTTTGAGTCGCGTTGGGGTGATGAAATCCCCAGGCATGCCCAATTTCTAGAGGCAATAATCATTTCTCTTACACCTAGGATCGCATTACTGCGCAAGGGGAGAGGATACTTCGGTTATTGCATCGGGGTTACACAAGGATAAAGTGGGTCTGGATTTTTGATCACCAAGTTTGCACAAGGTGAGAGCATACTCGCCTACCACTTTCAAACACAATCAGAGAAAATGAAAGACATGTTTATTTTAAATGCACTAAAAGGAAATGTGTTGTAATCTAAAAATAACAAGCACAATGTTTAAAATTGAGTCTTCGACACTCAAACCTGCAAAACCACAAGTTAGTAGTTTGCTTAAATCATCTTGGACTAACGAAATGGAACCGCCACATGCTACAAACAAAAATTAGTAACACAAAAAACCCTATGCTAGAAAACAAAACCAAAATGTGAAACAGAAAAGAACAACAAGCAAAAAAAAATAGAATGCAAAACAGAGAATGACAAAAAATAGAAAAACTAGAATGCAAAAGGAAGAAAAAAAATTTACTAGGCAATTGCGTCGCAGCAAAGCGAATGCGTCTCGGTCTGATAGGCAGATGCGGCTCATTTATGTCGAATGCGGCATTTCGTACTACATATGTGGCACCTCAGAGCGATTGCGTCGTTTTAGCCTTCAAATGCATCGCGACGCATCAGATGCGACGCGATAAAAATCAAATGCGGCTCGTCCATACTTGTACCTACAAAAACGATAGAAAACAAAGAAAAAACGTACAGAACAAAAAACAAAGCAGTCAGGTTCACCAATGTATCTAAGGGTTATTTTCTAAGGTTAGATTATCAAATTATAAAGCATATAAACCCAAAGAACTACGAAGAACAATGAAAGCAACTAACAAGAATGATTATACCAGATTCCTCGTTGAAGCTTCCTTGATTCACCTTCATAGCACCTTCTAACTTACTGATTGTGTTTCCCTCAGATCGAGTGTGTGAGTAATTTGATACCAAAAGACTATGACAAAGTCCTAAACAAGCTTTGAAGGATTTGATGTCTAAATGTCTATTCCTATGAGAAAATGAGTATAATGTCTATGACTAGAATTAAGTATGCCAAAATAAAAATGCAAGTATATGAATATGAGCGTGAGTATGTGTAATCGAAAATGTGAGCAAAATTGGCATTTTATAGAAAATGCAATTTCGGATGGACGGATGAGATTGAAAGTTGACGAAAGCCTAAAATTAGAGGTCTAAATTTCATGTGACAATCCCTAATCAGGGTTAGGGAAAAATCATTAAATGAGTGGTCAAGATGTCATCTGAGACGATCGAATCGGTGGTCGAGAATAAATGAGATAATTAGTCAAAAAGATAAAGATTTTCGAAAATGAAGAAGATAAAGATTGCTTGATTTGTGAGATTCAAAAAATCAAGAAGATAAGAGTTGAACTGAAAAGTAGATTTGGAAAATCAAGAATTTGCTCAATTGCTTGATTTTTGGAAAAATATTACCATTTTGAATTAAATTAATTCAAAATATGGATTTTGTGTGATAAGAAATAATTAATTTTCAGATTATTTACTAAAATGAACTGACAGTCAAGAATGTGAGATCATTTTAAATAATTTCATTTATTTAAAATGAGAGAAATGTTAAATTTGGAAATTAAATAATTAAAGATAATTACTTAATTTAGAGGATATGATTGACAATTAAATAAATTAATAAATTCATTTAATTATGACAATTAGTGATATATTAAATAAATAAATAAATAAAATTCATTTATTTAATAATCAGGAAGACAAGGAATTAAATAAATTATGAAATTTATTTAATTGTAAGAAGATAATAGACCATTAGTGACGTATTGAATAAATAAATATAATTCATTTATTTAATAATCATGAAGAATAAAAGGGATATGAATCAATTAAATAATTATAAATTATTTAATTAATAGTCGAATGTGGACCAAGGACATAATTAAATGTCATAATTATGCTAGGACGAAAGTGGTAAAAATAGAGCTTGCATGCCTAGGTCATTTTTAAGTATCTACAGTAAATTCAAAATTCATAATTGTAACTATAGTAATGTAAGTTAAATAATTTACAATATAAATGTACCTGCCCCTAATCTGAGATGATCGACAGAGGATGAGTGCTCAACAACCCCTCGAGTGGAATCTACGTGGAAGTTGATTGAGTCCCCTAAACCAACATAAATATTTAAAACATATGTTCATGATTGAATTATAAATTAAAAAGTCAAGTTAAAAAAATATTTCATATATAATTTAAAAAATTAAAATCAAAATACCCCATAAAGGCTGTCGATTGGGACTGGTGTCGACATATGTACTTGAGGTGCAGATGATCACCCTATCGTTAGTGTCATCTACACCAAACAATTTTATTGTTAAAATGTATTGCAATTTTTTTTATATATGTTCATTAAAATTATTATAAATTCATGTAGATGCATATTTATACCTGTGTCGCACTATCCTCAGGGTGATGTTCTGCAGTAAGAAATTCTACAAATGAACTGATGTGACCAGATGATCCACCAAAATCTCCACGTCCACCTGAACTGGGTGTGGCCTGATCAGGTCCATAGCATAGTTGATGGAAACTAGTACATACATGTGGTGTTGACACTCATGGAGTGGTACTAGGACCAACTCCATAGAATGCTCCACCATCATCGTGATCTCTAGGCTCCTGAGCCGCCATCACGAAAGCATGTTGATCAAGGTCTCATGCGAGCGTAATCAAGGATCCTAATGTGGATATCACTGCACGTTGATGCACAGGTGCAGTAATGGCAGGACCAAGAGGAGAAACAAGGGGTTGCACATGCACGAGGCATTGGGGATCAACCCTTGCCCCTAACCTTTGTTGTGGCATGCCACCACCAACACCTTGAAATGATTTAAAATCAAAATAATTGGGCTTTTTCCCCAAAACAAACTCTACATATAGTTTCCTCAAAAAATATAATGGGATCTCCAGAATAGTGTGTGGTGGATTGTCAAATACCATCCACCATCGATCCCAAAAATGTGCACTCATCTTTGGATGTATACACCACCTCATGGATATTCTAGATTTAGTTGCAAGAATGGGCTGGTGACTATTAGGTTCGATAAAATAAGGTGCTAGATGGGATTTTTTATTTTTAGGTCTAAAATTTGTTTATATGAGAGACCATCTACATAAAATTGTCTCATCTCCTCCCTATCTCATCGATGCCTATCTAAGTCAGAATCAATAGACCTAATGGCATCCACAACATTTTGCATCGCAAATGTAAAACATCTCACATGTAGTGGAATCAATGCTTCATTTTGTATAGCATTGATTTTGTTTTGAATGGATGACAGATTTTCATTCATACGTGCTCGCAAGCAAGCCTCATCTGATCCAACAGGTGGTGGAGGTGGGATATGAGGTGGAGGGGGTGGAGGGGGAGGTGAAGGGGGTGGAGGTGGAGGGCGTGGAGGTGGAGGTTGCTGAGGCGGTGGATTAATGATATCATCAATATCAAATTGATCCATGATATCTATATAAGTGTCCACCCACATTAAATTATACAAAATTAACATACAAACTTACAAAATTACAAGAAATAGTTAAATTTTAAAAATACATGCAAATTTGTTTAAATAGGATGTGCATAGATATACATGCATAGACATACATTGATTCAACTTGAGCATGTGCATACAAATTTCAAATTTTAAGATGTACATACATTTAAAATAAAAAATACAATGCATAATGCATTCATACATCATTCAACTAAACTATGTGTACACATACATTTTTTTCAAAATTTAAGATGTACATACATTTAAAATAAAAAATACGATGCATAATGCATGCATACATCATTCAACTAAACTATGTGTACATACATTTATTTCAAAATTTAAGATGTACATACATTTAAAATAAAATATATATACGATGCATAATGCATGCATACATCATTCGACTAAACTATGTGTACATACAAATCTCAAAATTTAAGATCTAGAACTATGTAATTTTAATACATGTACATACTAAAAAATAAACTTAAAACATTCACAAAAATCTCATTTATGACACATATAAATTACATTTTTCCAACAGGAGAAATTATGATAGTAGTCATAAAATACTATTATAAATTCATCATTATAAGTTATTATATTCATAAATTCAACACTAAAAGATATCCATCCAACCAAATTCATAAATTCATCACTAAAATTATCCATCCAACCAAATTCATAAATTCATCACTAAAAATATCTATCCAACCAAATTCATAATTATAAGATCATTGTCTTAACTTATAAAGTGTTGCGGCTCTCTACTGCATCTCTTCATTTCTTTGTGTTTTCCTTTTCAGAATTAAACTTTCTCCTCTCTTCTAGCCATCATTGATGCTCATCTAATACCACATCCATGGACCTAACAGCATCAACAACATTTTGCATCATAGATGCAAAACACTTCAAATGTGGTGCAATACATTTTTCATTTTGAATAGTGTTGATTTGATCCTGAATGGATGTAACATTCACATCGATTTGTGCTTGCAAGCGAGCATCATCGGATTCAGGTGGTGGAGGTGGGGGTTTATGAGGTGGAGTGGGTGGAGGTGGAGGTGAAGGTGTTGGAGATGGAGGGCGTGGAGGTGGATTACATATATTCTCATTATTGAATTGATTCAATGATCTCTAAGATATAAGTGAACCTGCATTATATTTGTAATTTCAAAATGTAAGATACATGTTTAAAAATCCCTTTAAACCATTCAATATAAATGGCCTAATTGAATACAAATGATAAAATGTGCAAGCCTGATTTATGTCTAAGGCATGTTACTTGAATGAAAAAATAATTAACTATTAATGTGATGTGAAATCTCATTAAAATTTACATTAAAGTAGGAGGAATTATGTTGGATTTTAAAGGGGTCCTCGTAGGATGACTTAAGGGGAACTATGAATTAAGGTCCTAGGACAAAATGACATGATTAGAGGAAATAAAATTTGATGGAGTTTCCCAAGGCAACCAAATTTCATTTTAAGGTCCTAGGACAAAATGAATGCTTCAGGGTTTAGGGTTTAGAGTTTAGCATAATAGGATGGCTTAAGGGGATCTATGAATTAAGGTCCTAGGAAAAAATGATGGATTTAGGGTTTAGGGTAATAGGATGGTTTAAGGGGATCTATATAGTAAGGTCATAGGATAAAATGACATGGCTTAAGGGAATAAAATTTGGCGAAGTTTCCCAAGGCAACCAAATTTCATTAAGGTCCTAAAGAACAAAACGATGGCTTTAGGCTTTAGGGTTTAGAGTTTAGAGTTTAGGGTTTAGGGTAATAGGATGGCTTAAGGGGATCTATGAAGTAAGGTCCTAGGACATAATGACATGGCTTGAGGGAATAAAATTTGTTGAAGTTACCCAAGGCAACCAAATTTCATTAAGGTCCTAGGACAAAATGATGGCTTTAGGGTTTAGGGTTTAGAGTTTAGAGTTTAGAGTTTAGGGTTTAGGGTAATAGAATGGCTTAAGGGGATCTATGTAGTAAGGTCTTATGACAAAATGACATGGCTTAAGGGAATAAATTTTGGTGGAGTTTCCCAAGGCAACCAAATTTCATTTTAAGGTCCTAAGACAAAATGAATGCTTTAGGTTTTGGGGTTTAGAGTTTAGAATTTAGGATTTAGGGTTTAGGATTTAGGGTAAAGTTTGGGTGGCCCTTGGAATAATGGACTTGATAGAACCTGAAAATGTTGAAGCTTGGGTGGCCCTTGGAATAATGGACTTGCAAGTTAATTAACAATATTTTCTTGTGGAACAGTTGATTGAGATAGCTCTTGTTTCTACTGACCAACCTCTAATGAAATCTCATTCATATTATAATCTTGCACAATCTTATTATTGTTAAATTTGATTGCCTTGGGAAACTTCACCAAATTTTGAGAACTTCTTTTATCCCCTTAAGAAATGCCATATTAGGACCCCTTCAGACATCGATTTAGGGTTTAGGGTAATAGGATGGAAATAAGGGGGTTAATATTTTTTATTCATCACATATGCAAGAAAATTAGTTTATGAATATTTTTTATTTTATGAATAGACTATCTATTTCCTTAGATTACTTCTATGACAACTATAAATTAGCCCACTTTTGACAATTTAGGTTAGTCTCTATGGTCTACCCTTGAATTTATAGAAATGCATATATTTAGAGAAAATCAAAATGATTCTTGACAAGTTGTTGGAGCTCGATCTTAAAATTTGGTTATTGAATCCTTGATTAGTATTGGTAATTTCTATTCCTTCCCTAATCACCTTCAAAGTCTATTAATAAAAGGTGTGGAAATATAACCTATGACCAAAGTTTGATTAATTTTCTATCTAGATCAAGGCAATCATCCATAGTAAATTTGAGGATTTTTAAGCATTCAAGCATCAGAAAAATGATTCATTGATCCTAAACTAGCTACATTATTCTTGGAAACAAGGTCAACAAAACCCTTAAGAGGTGAGTCAATGTAGGGTTATTTTAAGAGTATTTTCCCATATAATTATTGACCAAGTTTTATAATGCTCTAGCTAGATACCTTGCAAACATGGGTTTGATCCTAGGCTTCACACATATGTTTACTCATTGAAGATCCATAAAAATAGAATATACATCACTACCATATAAGTATATAAGTGATCATAAAATTATGTTGAGGTCTCTACTCTTCTAGTGAGGAAATTTAACTATCTACTCAATTTTTAACAATCATTGGTTGAATTTTTAACTATCTACCATATAAGTATATAAGTGATCATAAAATTATGTTGAGGTCTCTACTCTTCTAGTGAGGAAATTTAACTATCTACTCAATTTTTAACAATCATTGGTTGAATTGTAACATATTATGGCATAGTATCATGTTGTAAGATAGTATGAATCATAATAGATGCATAAGGCCCATATTATTAACTCAATTAAGGTACCACATACAGTTACCCTTTAATTGGCCATTAAAAACAATATAAAACACCAAAGTATGTATGTTAAATATATTTTTCATTGTAAGGTAAAAATAATAATTTAACATCTCAATAGAACATAATGAAGCATCATAAATTATGAATACATTTAGATCTATTAATTTATCATGTGGTAATAAATACATAAACTAATTGAGCATAATCCGTAATAGAAACACAATTTATATCAATTCTAACGATCCACTAGTCCCACGAGTAAGGTTTAACATATTGTTTTCTAATCTAATTATATCTATGTTCATAACGTTTAATTGATTGTGTCTCCTAACATCTCTCTAACTTAATGAATACACATTTAAATGTATAATATTTATCAAATCCTATCTCATTGTCAATATCAAGGACCCTAATTTACTATGTATCAACCTAGATCTATCAAATAATTTCTTCCATAGGCATGCCTACATACTTGTCTCCATACAATGCAAATGAAATTTAAAACATTTAAGCAATGCAAATGAATTTTTTCCATTATCAAATATTCTTGAGCTTGAAATCAGGGTTTTCAAATGCAAATTTTTTTGTTTGAATTCAATTTAGGGTTTTAATGCAATTTTTTTGTTTGATTTCAATTGAGGTTTTTCAAATGCAATTTTTTTTTTATTATTTCAATTTAGGGTTTCAAAAGCAATCGGGGTTTTCAAATGCAATTTTTTATTTCATTTCAATTTAGGGTTTTCAAATGCAATTTTTTTTGTTTCCTTTCAATTTAGGGTTTTCAAATGCATTTTTTTTGTTTGATTGAACAATTTAGGTTTCAAAAGCTAAATTTTCTTCTTAGGATACGATTTAAGGTCGATTTTTTTGTTTCTATTCAATATCTGAGGATTTCATTTCATTTTTTCTTCTTCTACAAATCACCATTTCTTCTATTACAGGTAAATAAAAATACATAAAACTCTTAACAAATTTTAAAAAACATACTAAAATCTATCATTGTATTAAAAAATTTATAAAAAAAAATGAAAACAGCTAAAAAAAGGGGGTGAGGCGTGTACCTAGAGGTCGTTGTGTGCTCTCCACAATCAAGATCCCGTTTTGTAAAGAGTGGGATCCCGTTTCATGAAGGCCGATTTAGGACCCATTAATAAATAGGATCCCATTTAGATTTTAGGCTGGGGATCCCGAAGCTAACAGGATCGCATTTTTTAGAAGCGAGATCTCGTTTATTAAAAAGTGGGATCCTATTTTTTGCATGCCGATTTCGGATTTCTTCCTAAGGAAAAAACTTCCACATTTTGTGGGCTCATCTTCTTGCTCTTACCCTAAATCATACACTATTTAGACTTAGACACACACAAAATAGGTTGATTGGGTAATAGGATGTTGTTTGAATCAATAAAGCAAGAAATAAGGATACTTCATCTTCAATGATCAAAGAAGTTGGAAAGGAAATCAAAATATGGAAAATCATGATTATTGATTATTTAGATTATTTAGTTATTGTCCATATGCTAGTGGAGAATCCCACATTCCAATTGACATTTTTCAAGATTGTTGTAGTAGGAATTATGGAATTCTTCAATCTTATGGTATATTTTTTTGTGTACCACACCTTTCCCAATATGATTTGGGAAGGAGGGGTGAATGAATAGTGAACACAATTCACTATTTTGGTGTTTTCACCCTTAAGCATTTTTTTTCTCATTGGAAAAGCTTCTAAAACATTAAATGATTCATAAATCACCCTTGTCTGAAAATTTGTATGAGTTGGAGATTAATCCAACGACAATCTAAACATTTATTTGTGTTAAGGATTTCATGTGCAATTTTAGTTGGTTGGCATGATATCAAGTCTAAATGATATATGCTTATCTTAGATTTTTTACCATTCAATGGTATGAAATACAATAGAATTTAGCACTACTTGTCAAAAAAAGTAGAAAACCAATTGAATAAGTTTTATTTTTGTTTACCAATCCACAATTGAACATCCTAATTTATGTAGAAGAGAAGATATTTAAGAGTCATAAAAAATTGTATGTGCAATAACAAATAAAAGCACATAGAATGACTGAGAAAGTTTATTGATTTATAAGATGTTTTCTTTTACGATGGAATGACCTTTGCAAGGTATTTCAATCTTCATCTCAATTTTCACTAAAACATGATAAACATCAATTCCAAGTAAACATTACTTGAACCAAAAAAAATGATAAACTGTGGCAAATGTTTGGACAACATACAGAAATACACCAAGGCGTTGACGAGGCAATCGAACTTTTTGGTTGAATGCTTCGAAGCAGTCTGGTCTCACAAGATGCTATTATTGCAAGATATGAACAAAGTGGATTTTATTGAAAGACTTTCGAAATTTAAAACCTTAAACCATGCTATGTGACAATGCCATTGCGGTGCATCCTACTGATCAGAGATACATGCATTTGCAAAAGGTTTGTCATCCATCCGTTTGATAGAAGAAATTTCTTATCATCTGTGATTCGGAGCTCGTTAATCCAGAGTTTGGAAATTGGTTGTGTTAAGATAACTCCAGCGTGTGATCCAAATGATTTTGTTGTAGGTAATCATCACCATCTAGATTTTATAAATATATTCATTGATGATGGCTTGATGAATAACAATGGGGCTAAGGAATTTGAAGGAATAAAGCGGTAAAAATTGGAGCTTTGAAAATAAGGGACTTTACAGAGGCTCTGTAGGAGATATGCATCATTAACCCTGAATCAAATGTTGTTGTTAGAGAACCCATTGTGAGCACCCACAGCAGTGTTGTTGGTAGGGACAAGAGCCAAGTACCATACGCAATTTTGCCATGTGAACAGGAATCTATGCGACCAGGGCTCCATGACGAGGAAGGCACGAGGGGTGAAAGGCCATCGAAACTGCTAATTTGGGAATATAGAGAGACGTAAGAAGTAGTTTAGGGAATATAGAAGGAAGACATGTAGGGATAAGATTATGTGTGGAGTACTTAGATATTTAGAATGATTAATAGTTTCAAATTAATATAAAAATTAATTAAATTTTAATAGGAATTATATTGGCTGTTAATTTGTTATAGAATAGGTGTTTTGTGAATATGTTAGGAAAAAAAATGATTAGTATGAAAATTCTCTCATATATCATTTTTATAAAAATAAGTAGAATTTCCTAATTTGAATAATACATAGGTCATACAATTTGATGTAATTTAAAAAAAAATAAAGATATAAAGGCTTGATCATTAGGCTCTAATATCAAATTTGTTGTCGCTTTTCCTCTTATAGTTATTAAGTCCTAGCAATAGATTTAATATAAGAAATATTAGAGTTAGTATAATTTATAATATGTAATGTTATCAAAATATATGTGAATAATTAATGTAAACTATGACAATTAAATAATTACCATAATAAATGGAATAACACCTCCACATAGATTAATCATATTAACACCAAAATCATATTTCCCAATATTGTTGAATCAATGGTTTTCAATACTTATTTGAAAATCTTGGAGAGACTGCTATCTGTCACGTAGAGGAATGGTTACAGGTCTAGGCTCTCCACAGCAAGGAAGCACCCTCAGAGGAAACTGGTTCTTAAATAGAACCCAACCTACCTCACGAGCCCTACGGCATAAATAGCAACCTGTCTCATGGCATAAATAGCAACTTGCATCAAAACCTCACAACATAAATAACACGGCCCTAGCCAAGACACTTCCGAGTGTACATTGTACCCCAAGTTCGACACGCATTGTGTGCCCCTTCTCCAAATGCCCCAATGCTAACCAATGACCCTAACCTTCACTCTTTTGTGCCCTCTGAATTTCTCTCTCCATTTTTCTCTTCTTTCCTTGAATGTTCTTCATCCCCTTTTCAAGTCTCACATAAATGCTTTATATAAACTTTAAGGGGTGGTTTCCAAACCATCACACCCTTTCACAAAGTTTGTCTTTTAATAATTATTTAAATACATAATTATTCTTCCCCTTTTTAAAAAGTGTTTATGCATATTCTTTATTAATCTCTCTTTTAACCAAAGGATCATAATATCCTTTATTTTCTATCCCCCTTTTAATTATAAAGGGTTATTTCATAGTTTTCTCTTGAAAAGAAAGTCACATAACACATGACAAGATAAATTAATTGATGGGATGACAAAGAACGAGCGGAAAGAAGATGATTATGCAAAATTATTTGATTGGAACAATGAAGTTAGTTGACTTGGATGACAATGAATTTAATTTAAAATGTGGTGAAATATAGGTGTTTGTAAAACAAAAACACAATTTCCTCTAGAGAAAATCTTGATCGGTTGAAAAACTTCAACTCTTGATGGAAAATACCCTCTATTCCACTATAAAAAAGGTTGAGTACAAATGTTGCTAAAACTATCTTTAAGCTCCAATAAAGAGGAGAGAGTTGGTGCTCGGGAAGGTGAAAAGTCACCCACTATAGCTAGTGGTTCTTCGTCCTTATGGTGTTTCCCTTGTTGTCCTTGGTGTTTTGGGTTTACTATTTTCATGCTTTATGTTTTGTCATTTACTACTTGTGTCTACTTCCTTTCGCATTGGGGTTTTGAGTTTATTCTTTTATTTTTTGTCTTGTTTCTTTCTCATTATATCAGCCTAGTCATCTTTCCATTTTGATTTGTTTCCCTATAAGGGGAGGTGAGGTACAAAGGTAATGGTGCGTACCTACCACCATGCCAATTCATGGAAATAGAGTAGGGGATAGTTCCAGTGTGTCTAGCAAGGTGGGTTTTGGTGGGAAATCCTATAAGATTGCCCCGACATTTGATGAGTGTGTTGCAATTTCAAGAGAAGTCACTTTTATTGATGATGGAAGGGGTCAACTACGAGATAATGCTCAAAGTAGTCTCCTTATTTCTACTTTGAAGCTCGAGCCAAATGATGATATGCTTAAAGCCATCAATAATGAAGAACAAAGGTTTATGAATGTTAGTATTTCTTTGTTTGCCTCGATGAGGCTTATATGTCTTCTTCAAAAAAATTGATGAATAGTTTATGCTTATGTGGGGGAAGAAAGTAGGTTTGTATGTGAATGTGTATATTGCTTATAAAGTGTGTTCTTTATTTGTTTTAAAAGCAATAGGATGTAGAAGAGGATAGTTGCAAAACAATATTGGAACATAGGTAAATCAATATTCAAAGTCTTCCTTGGGACCCTATTGTTCAACCTAAAGATGTTATCATTTATTCCTCTCCAAGATGGATAGAGGTTTGTAATATTCCTCCAACCAATTGGTTTTTGTTATCTTAGCTTCTCAAAGATTTGGGTGAAGTAAGATTTTTAAAAATGCAACAAAGATTGGATCTCCTTGATATTACTAAAGTACATACTCTTGGGAAAGATATTAACAAAAGGATTATCAAGTTGATTCCTAAGGATGGTGATGTCTCCCTAATTAAAAATTGGAGGCCTCTAAATCTCTTAAGTTCTCGTATAAAATTTATGCTAAATTGATTACTTTTAGATTAGGGAAATTTCTCCCTTCTATGATCTCTTCTACCCAAACTGAATTTTTTAAGGGAAGATTTATTCTAGAAAATCATATATCTAGCTTGGAGGGTATGAATTCGGGGAAAGATTTTGGGAAAAATGTTTGTGTAACTCTTATTGATTTTGAAAAGATAGGATTGAGTGGGACTTTATTTTACTAGTCATGAAGATGTCAAGTTTTGAGGATATCTTTTGTAATGTTGTAATTCTTTTTTGTGATATTTTAGCACAAATTTGTGTGAATGGTGGTCTTTCTCCCCATTTTATCTTCAAAGAGCTAAAGGAAAGGTTTTTTTTGGCTCCTTCACTCTTTGTGATTGCTACTAAAGTTATTTATTATGTGCTTAAACATTCCTTCCTAGGTCCTATCAAGGAGCTTTCTCTACCAAATAAAGATTCCCTAATTTAAAGTCAATTTGTGGATGATAGAACCTTGTTCCTTGTCTTACATAAGCAAATATTTAACAATATTCAAAGTAGGATAGAAGACTATTACAATGCTTCTACCTCAAAGATTTTTTTTCATAAGGTTGTTATTTTGAGCTAGAAGGATCACTCCCTGGACTGGGTGGTTAAGAAAGGTTGGAAGTGAGGTGATCCTCAAAGGAGGGTAGATTACTTGGGATTATGTTTTCTTTACTCCACTCCTTAAAAGATGTGATCTCAGGGGGTGGAAAAAGATGTTAAGGTATCTAAGTGGCAAGCTAATTTTCTTTCAATTGTAAGTAAATTTTAGGTGTGTTAGAAAGTGTGCTTCTTTCTCTATTTATTTCTCTTCTAATTGCTTGGTTTCCTCTTCCTGTATAAAGCAATTTGAGAAGATACTAAAATATTTTATGGTCTAATGGCAAAACGGTAAGAAAGGACATGATAGTTGCGATATTTGTTGTAGATCTAGAAATGTGGGTTGTATGGGTTTTCAAAATTTATTTCCTTAGGGTGTTTCACTTGTTAAGTGGGTACTTAGAGCTCTTGATGGATGCGAACCATGGAAGGTTTTAATCAAGCATAATATTGCTAGTGGTTTCCTAAACATAAGCCAAAATGGAAGGTGTTTGGTTTGATTATTTTGTTATTCAGAAGCTTCAATAATCAATGTTAGTGGCATTGTGGTGTTCAACTCCATTTAGAAGGCCTACGAGAAGGTGAGGAAGTTTCTTGTGCATTGGGATATTAAGGATATAAAAAATGACCCCTTTTGCTCATTTCGGTCAATCTAGTGATTGGTTTAAATAAATGGTAAGCTCCTTGTTTTGCATGGAGGGTATCATAAGTTAGGGCCTTTGCTCGCATTATTAATAAGAATGGTATTGTTCTCCTAGGATACCCTTCAAACTATGTTTGACCTACTTGGTACCTAAAAGAGAACTTATTCTTTGATTTTCCTACCATTGGCATTGTAGAGAAGGGGGATTCGCTACTCACGAGTTCTCTTCATTCAGAGAGCAAACTGTCCTAAACTACCTCAAGGAACAACACGAGAGTTCTAGAATCAAGAAGGGTAGGTCATAGAGATTTTTTGGAGAAAATGACAAGCTCTCGACCAAAGGACGACATCGCGGAATACGGACTACAACGCGGTGTGGTGGCGTCCCAGAGGTGCACTTGTGTCTCGTATGGACCAGAAAGCGAGAATATCACATAGAATAGCTAAATGACTACTTCTACTCTGATTTCTAGGAACTTTGAGAATGCAAAAAAGTAATAGAATGTAATTGAACTGAAATAAAGTAAAATAGATGATAAAGAGAACAAGAGATAGAAAAGAAATGCTCACAACCACGCAAGTGATGAAGCCTCTAGCAAATGAATGTCTTCAAAACCTGCATGCATGATATCTGGAGAAATTGTTGGGGGCTATATAGGAGTTTGCCTCAGTCAAACCCTCGTTTTGGTGTTCCCACCTCCATAGACAACCAAATAGAAAGAGAGAGTGAGAGAAGTAAGCAAATGCGATGTAATAAAAGCAAACCCCGCTCGAGGAGAACCCGTATCACAAAATGTAAGTGATAAAAGCAATCCCCACTCGAGGAGGAGAACCTATATCATGAAGTAGAGATGCAATAGATAGGGGATATGGAATCCCAGGATGCTCACAAGCATGAAGTGAAAGAGATGAAGTTGTGAGGCTTAAGGAAGCCAAATGGAGAGAGCAATGGAGCTGCAAGAGCCAAGAGTGTTGGAGAGGGTGTTGTAAGAGCTTGAGAGTGCTGCAAAAAGAGAAGCCAAGAGGGCTTGAAAGTGTTGTAGAAGGTTGTTGTAACAAACAAGAGAGTTGTGAAAGCAAGAGCAAGATGGAAGAATGCTTGAGAAAAAAGCTAAGGAGGAGCTAGAAGAGAAGTTAGGAGTGAAGCTAGAAGTATAGGAAGAAGCTAGAAGGACTTAGAAGGCCAAAGGAATTGAAAAATTTGCTTTTAAGGAGGGAAAAGAAGCCTCCTGAGTCATTTCAAGGTGTCCCTGACTGTTACCACCAAAAGGTGACAAGTGGAAAACATGCACAGAAACGGTTGTTTGAACGTTGAAACGTCACAGGATGCTAGCACGGTGCGCTAGTGTCCGAACACCTCAAGCTACAAAACGATGCAAACAGGAAAAGCACAAGGTTCGACGCAAAGCTGACACACAAGGGTAGCTGCTAAAAAGGGGTGTTGGAGCATCCTGAGAAGGGAAAAGGATGATGCATGGGTTGAAATGAGCCTACACAAATGCTAAAGGAGTGGACACTAAAGTGGACACAAGAATGTATGTGAAATTGCGAGGGGTACAATTTTACACCATTACATTTTTCCCCCACTTTAGCAGGCATATGAATCTACACTAATATGCACACTAAAGGAAATCTACAAAACATAAATAACATCATATGCCAAAAGGATATTGTAGAGGAAGCAGATGACTCTTCGAACCAAGGAAGCATGCCCCTAAGCTAAAGACCTGCAAAACAAATGCATTAGACAAAAAAAAAAAACTTGCACCAGAAAATAATATTAAAACATAAAAGACTAAAGGAGTAGAGTCAGCAATGTGAAAGAGACTTCAATGTAAAAGGTTGTCTCAGTACTATGCGCCATCCCCAAATTAAGAAATAACACACTTAGAAGAATTCTAAAACGAAGAGAGGAAGAGCATATACTCAGGATGAAGAAGATGCAGATCTTCGATCTGGTATACACAATCTGAGAAGAGAAGAGAATTGAAGAGAGAGACAAAGAAGCTAGAAAAGAATGAAAATTCCAAGAGAGATGGCTCCATAGGTCCTCGAACCCGAGGAGAGTTTGAACAAAGCGCACCGAACGCCTGTAGACCAACGATGGACATATCTCGTAGGATGAAAGCGTCTTACAGGCCCGTAGACCTGCAAGGAGGCAACCCCCAAGATCTCTCACATGAAAGAAGTCACGTGAAGTATTCGCCTTACAAGCTTGCAAACTTGCAAGAAGGTATCCCCCAAGATCTCTCACATGAAGGAAACTCACAGAAGCAAACACCTTACAGGCCAGTAGACCTGCAAGGAGGCGTCCCCCAAGATCTCTCACATGGAGGAAACCAAGATGAAAGCACCTTACAAGCCCACAGACCTGCAAGGGAGTGACCCCCAAGATCTCTTGCATGTTGGAAGCCCAGAGGTGTAAGCACTTTATAGGCCTGCAAACCTACAAGAAGGTATCCCCCAATATCTCTCACATGGAGGAAACCCAAAGAAGGGGACTTTGTAGGGTCAGACTGGAAAGCGGCTTTACAGGCGCACCTACAAAGCAACATGTTTACCCGCTAATAGAACATGTCCAAAAGCAGCCACACAGGCAAGTAAGCGGACAGTCATGTAGACTGTCAACAAGTTGGAAAACTTTTAGAGGGGTCCCTTGGGAACCCTTCAAAAGAAGAGGGGTCCACTCGAGGGACGTGTTGTTTGAAAAGCAAGGTCTAGTCAAGCTGCCCCCAAGCTAGACACAAATGATTTCACTTGAGAAAAGCTTTCAAAGGGGGTTCCCTCGGGAACCCTTCGAAAGAGAAAAGGGATCCACTCAAGGGATGCTTCATTTGAAAGACATAGAGAAGAGAGGGGGTCCTTTAAGAAGGACGCACATCTCCAGAACAAGTTATCGCTACCCCCAACATACAAGGGAGGAGAATTGTGCAAGATGCTTAGAACATACAAGATGGAGGTAGAACCTCGATATCACTTGTTATTTGAAGAAGAGGTAGGTGCATCAGCAAATAAGTGAGCAATGGCACCTGAATCATGAAGTAGTTGTATTTTATCCTTCAAGACCTTACATTCACTAGTAGAATGGCCAGGTGCTCGATGGTATGCACAGAAAGAATTCTTTTATTTATCATGCTTATGAAATTTCATGCATGTAGGAGAAGGAAGAGGAATCAGGCGGGCTTTGAGAAGCCTCAACAAGATACACTCTTGCTCGGATAAGGAATGAGGAGCATGAAGCAACCCTTTCTCTTGTGGAGAAAGACTTGATTGCTCACAAGAAGAAGACATGAAGATAGAAGACAATGGAAGATCAACATTAAGAACATTACAATTTATGCTCACACTATCTCGCGATACAAAAGAATAATCATCTTTGATAGTGGGTTTGGATGATGTTACCAAAAAGTCTAAGTGGATCGGGTCAACTTTATATTTCCCAATGAAGGATTTCGTAAAGTCTAGAGAACCCCAATCATCACCAAGATGTGCATTCTTTTGAGAAGAGGTAGGAGTAGACTTAAGATTTCTTGCTTCAGAAGGATCTTCTTCAGGGACATCTATCTCAAGAGTATCCTTTGTAGTAGGTACTGCTAGAGTAAACATCGACACACTGGAAGACACTGAAGGAATAAGAGTAGGCACAATTGAAACCTGACCGGCAGCTACCATCTCACATAAGTGCATAGCCTCAAGGTCATCCTTAACTGTGACTACTCGATTGTTACCAATGAACTTAAGAGATTTACGCAAGGTAAACGGGACTGCACCCATGGCATGAATCCACGGTCTACCAAGAAGAAGGTTATATGGTAATGTTTCTGACATAACATATACAAGGGTGGGTACAGTAATGGGTCCCAACCTCAAAGGCAAGACTATTGTGCCTAAAGGTTGCCGACCAACATCATCGAACCCACAAATGTCAACAGAAGAAGTATTAAGAGCAGATGAATCAATATTAATCTTAGGCAATAGATCGATGCTACATACATTGAGCATCGAACTGGCGTCAATGAGAGTACGTCTAATGCCGATATTATTAATGTTAACTATAATCATTAGAGGATCTGCTTGCTTTTGTACTTCCGAAGGTGGGAGTTCCTGCGGATAGAATGTAATATTTGGCGAATTTGCATGAATATAAGCTATCAACGTATCAACATCTGTCGTCCTAGCGGAAGAAGGCATGAGTATCTTTTGCAAAGCTTCCTAAAGCATACCTTGATAAACCGGAGCAAACTGAAACAAGTCCCATAGTGAGATCTTAGCCGGAGTAACTTGAAGTTGCTCGACAAGATCGTAATCACCAGGTGCCTTAGTTGTAGGCTTAGGAGCTTGAGGAAGACTTGGTTGTTTATTCATTCTATTCTTATAAGTATGGGCTACCGCTCTGTAAGAGGAAGCCATAGAAAGATCAGGAGAATCACTATCAAATGGAACACTATCAAAAGAACAAATCATTTTAGTAGAAGGATTAGCTGGAGTCACATAAATGACCAGTCTCTTAGGCCTTTGAGGGGTGACAGAGACATTATATTTACAGACTCATCACAACTAGTGGAATAATTATTTGAAGACATATTCTCAACATCAATCCAAGGAGGATCAAATGTGGAAGAAGGTTCATCATTCGCTAATGCATCATCTCTAGAAAAGAGTGCATTAGAACAAAGATGAGATTCATCATTCACCAATGCAACGTCTCTAGAAGAGAGTGCATTGGAATAGAGAAGAGATTCATCATTCACAAATACATCATCTCTAGAAGAGAGTGCATTGGAATGAATAGAAGGTAGAGTAACATTAAGAAAGGTATCAATGATTTCATCTTCTTGCGACAAGATATCCTCTGAATCAAGAGGACTCTCATGAGAAGGATCAAAGATACAAAGTGACATGGGCAAAGCCAAGTCACTATCACATGCATGAAATGGAATATCATTAACATTTTGAAAAAAATTAGATACTGAGCTAATAAAAGAAGATATTAAATTCATTTTGGTGATAGAACTAAGAAAAACCAAAAATCTAGATTTTTGAATTTTTGCAGTATTTTCTAGGTTCTAGTAATTTGCATTTTTGGAGGTCTTCGGAGTGAAATTTGAAGTCGAAACTTGCGTCAATCCCTAAAATTTAATAACCGAAGGCATAGTATTTTAGGGATTGATCTGGTTCTGTAGGAGACCTTTCCAATGGTGCAAACGGTTCTGAATTCCGAGCACCGAGTCAAAAGTTATGACCCTGCCAAGTAGGGATAAATAAATTCTTAGTTTTTTGGAAAATACCCTCTTCACGTCGGGTTCACCAAAATGTAGAGAAGGGGAATTCGCTACTCATGAGTTCTCTTCATTCAGAGAGTCTCACAGGGTGAACTGCCCTAAACTACCTCAAGGAACAACGCGAGAGTTCTAGAATCAGGAAGGGCAAGTCACAGAGATTTTCTGGACAAACTGACAAGCTCTTGGCCAAAGAACGGTAGCGCGGAATACGGATGACAACGCGGCACGCTAGCGTCTCGTATGGACCAGAAAGCGAGAATATCACATAGAATAGCTAAATGACTACTTCTACTCCGATTTCTAGGAACTTTTAGAATGCAAAAAAGTAAGAAAATGTAATAGAATTGAAATAAAGTGAAATAGATGATAACGAGAATAAGAGATAGAAAAGAAATGCTCACAACCACGCAAGTGATGAAGCCTCCAGCAAATGAATATCTTCAAAACCTGCATGCATGATATCTGGAGAAATTGTTGGGGCTATATAAGGGTTTGCCTCAGTCAAACCCTTGTTTTGGTGTTCCCACCTCCATAGACAGCCAAATAGAAAGAGAGAGTGAGAGAAGTAAGCAAATGCAATGTGATAAAAGCAAACCCTGCTCGAGGAGAACCTATATCACAAAATGCAAGTGATAAAAGAAATCCCCGCTCGAGGAGGAAAACCCGTATCACGAAGTAGAGATGCAGTAGATAGGGAATATGGAATCCCAAGATGCTCACAAGCATGAAGTGAAGGAAATGAAGCTGCGAGGCTTAAGGAAGCCAAATGGAGAGAGCAATGGACCTGCAAGAGCCAAGAGTGTTGGAGAGGGTGTTGTAAGAGCCCGAGAGTGCTACAAAGAGAGAAGCCAAGAGGGCTTGAAAGTGTTGTAGAAAGTTGTAACAAACAAGAGAGTTGTGAAAGCAAGAGCAAGATGGAAGAATTCTTGAGAAAAAAGCTAAGAAGGAGAAGTCAGCTAGAAGAGAAGTTAGGAGTGAAGCTAGAAGTAGAGAAAGAAGCTAGGACTTAGAAGGCCAAAGGGATTGAAAAGACTACTTTTAAGGAGAGAAAAGAAGCTTCCCAAGTTGTTTCAAGGCATCCCCGGTCGTTACCACCTACAAAAGGAGGTGACAAGTGGCAAACATGCACGAAAACGATCGTTTGAAAGTTGAAACATCGCAGGATGCTAGAGCAATGCACGGACGTCCACGCAGCGCACTAGTGTCTGAACATGTCGCACTACAAAACAATGCGAACGGGAAAGGCACAAGGTTTGATGCAAAGCTAACACACAAGGGTAGCTGTTGAAAAGGGGTGTTGGAGCATCCTAAGGGAAAAGGCTGATGCAGGGGCTAAAATGAGCCTACACAAATGCTAAAGGAGTGGACACAAGAATGTATGTGAAATTGCAAGGGGTGCAATTTTACGCCATTACAGGCACTAATTAGCCAATGCTAGAAAGGAATTGAACTCAACTTGTGGTACAACTTATCTTGCTCATGTGCTCAAAAGCTTTTGGATGGTAATGCTAAGTATGTTTATAGTACATTTTTTGCTTGCTTGGACCAAGTGAGTTGGTGTTCATGCTTTTTCTTATTGGGATATCCTCTTTGGTTTGTGATGATAACTCTACGATTATGTCTATCAAAGTTCTTAACTTTGTATGGATGTTTTGTTCTACTAAAATTATGTGGTTTTTGTGGACTAAAAGAAATTTGCATGTGTTCCAAGGTAGATGTAAGGAAATTGCTAACTTCTCAAAGGAAATTATTATTTGTCTCATTTCCATGCAAGTTTGTGACCAAGTGAACCTAACTAATTCAAAGATCCAACAAGTTATTTGAAGTCGTCTCTTAATTAAAAACATAAGCAAAGGAAACGCTAAAGCAGGTGAGAGTGTTGTTGATTTTGGCTCTAGTTCTAATAATGATCTTGATATTTTTATCTTAATGGTTATGATAATGTTCCTATCTCTACTTTCCTAGAATGGTGGGTTAGGAAGTGCTTGAAGTGCAAATTTCAAGACCTAGCTAAGAAGGTTAGCAAGTTAATTGAAGATGAAGAGAATTCTAAGAAGGCTATTGTTGATTAAAGTGATGTTTCGTTATATTGGATATGTTATGTGGCTCGTTGCCACTAATAGATAAATTTTATGTTCGACATCATCTTATTAATTTGTTCTAGTGAAATAGTCATGTTGGTTTCTCAGTCATAAAGTTGTTATATGATGAATACATAGTCTAGATGTAGCTTCTTTTTGTTTGTTGCACGATTATAGTCTTATTACGTGTATTCAAAGTTGAATGATGCTCTTCGAGCCATATTTGTAAACATTCTCAATATAAGAATAAGCTCCAACAATAATCTAGAATCTCTAGCAAAACCTATAATTCCACTTCCACCATGAACAAACTTCCAAACACACTTGCAATAGTCAAAGGAATGAACTAAAACCACCATAGAATGGGGACCAACCCCACACAAGTTGACCAAAAGCAACATATAACCTTCCTTGAGTCTCCCATCTCAAAAAATGAGAGACCAATCAACAAACTAGAAGATCAAATGACAAAAACACTTTGCATTCCACATTTTGTTTGCAAAATGATGAAATTGTTTGTTTTGTTGGAATAAAATTGTTGGGGTGTTCCTACATTTGCCACTTCATCTAAGAAATCCTAATAATCATCATTTTATTCTAAGCATTTGTTAGTGTTTACTAGATTGTCATTAGAATCATAGCGATCATCATTTTGTTCTATGCATTCATAAATGTTTACAAGATGGTCATTGGAGACCCCCACACACACAATTTTCCATGACATTTGCACGTTCACTACCTATGACAAACAAAAAGCTTGCTAAAACAACTTTTTTGGATCATTCTAAGGTCTACAACTTTGACCAAAGACTTCCAGAGTTGTCCTATACCATCCATAAACCATCATGGCAGCCCTTTTTCTATTTTGATAACAAATTCCCTTTCCTAGCTCCTCATCGATGCCCTGACAAACTTGAATGCCTTGACCCCAACGTTGCAATTGATTTTGACCTTGTTTTTTGGACCAGCAACGAAACAGTATCTTAGCCCTTGGAATAGTGAAATATTTTGTATAAATTATTAGACATTTTTTATTAGGATAGTGATCCCAAGTTAAATAAATTCATAACCAAATATTGTCATTTCTAAAGTTCGACCATACAAAAAGTCATCATCCTTTACCAACATCTGAGTGTGTCAACATGTGAGCTTTGGAGCAAAGTATTGGAACTCTAAAAAAGTGAAAATGAGCTTTTCAGAGATCTACACAGCCATCAAGTAGGCATTTGAACACAAATGTGAACGTATTCTTCTTTGTGCAATGTGCCAAAACGCCAAATGTCTTTGCATAAGCATGGACATAAACATAAAGGAAAAATAATATGCAATAGCCTTCCTTAGAGCACACTCGCACCACCCTCCAGTAAGAGGTTTTCAAGGAAGTTCTTAGGGGAATGGATCTCCTCCGGCAATACCAAACCTGAATGCTTCCAAAGTTCAAGTTGACACAAAAGCGGCAACACCAGGGGAGGTCGAGGAAGGCCAAGGTGAAAATTCCATCGACTTTGAGCGAATGGAAGAGTAAGGGTCTGTGCTTACAATTTTTTCCTTTTGTCCAATCAATATCACCACTTCTACAAAATCCTTGTGGTAATATCAGATAATATGCATAATGTTAGCTATTACGCATATTGGGTGATTTGAGTTATTTTTTACAAGAACCCATCCACAATACAAAGCAATGTATATCAGCTGTAAAGGGTGGGGGATGCAAGTTTTTTGTAAAAACCAATCCCAACTGCAAATGTAATGAATATGTAAAATGGACTGGTTGGGAAATTTCCTCCTGGGAAATGTTTTTTGGCAAAGCAGAAACTATAATGTAAATGTATGGATCTAGCTCGCCTCAGCCACTCTATTGGCAGACAACAAGCTCTTATTTTGTGCTACTTGACAAACTGTCAACCTTCAAAAAGGCAGTCATACTTTGTAATACACCCTTAAAATTAATATAATCTTTACAGGCTCTATGCCTTTTTATCAAAAAAAAAAACCAGTATGGTTATCTATAAAGAATAAATGTCAAAATTTGTGGTTGGGACTACTCTGCTAGTTTAACAAGCTTGGAATGGCACAAGACACAACCCCACATCCTTTTCTAAGGCAACAATACGTACATAAAATTCAGCCTACTATGGCCAGCAAAAGAAGTTGGATTCAAGCCCAAAATAAAAATCAGAATTCTTTAGCTCTCAAGCAGCAATTCAAGGTATTTCAAAAAATGTTAAAGAGGAAGAAGAGCCTGATGAAGACCTTCTACAGCAACAAAATTGCTGCAATGAGTTGTTAAAAGCTTTGCCAACGAAGAGGCTACATGGAGGTTGAAATCTAGAATGATATAGCTTGTTGAAGGGGACCACAATACAAAATATTTCTTCAGGAAGACCCAGCAG
Organism: Sequoia sempervirens; assembly: GCA_007258455.2. Classification (NCBI taxonomy): domain Eukaryota; kingdom Viridiplantae; phylum Streptophyta; class Pinopsida; order Cupressales; family Cupressaceae; genus Sequoia; species Sequoia sempervirens. The sequence goes on from VDFB02256132.1 coordinate 105,988,753, forward strand.
AGAAGAAATTACAACATAATATCTAGACTAAAATCCTCAGTCATTTTATCAGGTCAGTGCAGGAAATTAAAAATCAAGCTTTTGCCTATTTTGAGCAAATATACCAAGAAAAATTAGAGACAAACTTCCCATTTGAAAAAAATTATAGCTAAGTAAAAATGATGATAACAGCTTAGTTATGACAATCGAGAAATTGAAGAATACCATTTTCAACATGAAACGTGACAAAGCTCCTAGACTAGATGGATTAAATGCAAATTCAAGATTTATAGGCTATAATCAAAGATTACCTCCCATGGAATCTAGACAACAGCACAAGTTACATGGAGTGATCAATTCTCCATTCCTAGCATTGGTGCCAGAGGAAGCTCAAGAAGCAAGCATAGAGAGGTATAGGCCCATTTCACTCTGCAATACATCATATAAAATTATCACAAAGATAACCTCTAAGAGATTTGAGAAAATCACCCCCAATCAGAAGAAAATTTTGGTTTTGTCCCAGACATTTCTTAAGGGATTATCCTCACTCAAGAAGCCATCTATTTTTGTAAGTAAGACAATAAAAAAATTGTGTCCATTAAGCATGGCATAGCCAATGCCTTTGATAGAATAAGTCATTAGGTGATCATTGGATTGCTCCCTTGGTAAACGGCAGCCCAACTTCATTCTCCAGGCTTTCAAGAGGCTTGAAGCAGGGGTGCCCTCCCTCCTCTTTCTTGTATAATTTCTCAACTAAACTTCTTGGAAGGAAACTTAAGCAACAAAGGTTACCAAGATCATTGTTGAACATCCCTCCTTATCATGGTGGAAAGGAGACCAATCACTTACAATTCACTGATGACACTCTCTTATTAGAAAGAGCATTACCTCATATTGCTAGGGGATTTGGCAATAGCCTCAAGGAATTCTCTGAAGCTACAGGTAGTAAGATCAACAACATATAATTTGTTATCTAGAACTCCCACTCTCTTCAGAAGGAAGTTGCAAAAATATCTAGAATCGTTGGCTTTAAGTTTAGTAATGAACAAAAAATTTCACATATCTTGGGGTGCTAATCTCTTTCAATACACCCAAAGCTCAGCTTCAGGAGAAGATCCTTGTTTAAATGAAAGCTAGGTTTGACAATTGGTCAAATTGCTGGTTGACACCACCAGCAAGGGTCTTGCTCATAAGCACAGTTCTTGCAGCCTCCCTATTTATCAAATGGGTATTCTATGTTCCCCTACAGAAACCATGAGAAAGATGTAACAACCTCTTAGAAAATTCATGTGGGGAGGAGGTAGACAAGACAACAAAAGAAATACCACTTTGTCAACAGGGAGAAACTAATTAAAAGCAAGAAAGGACAACTTGGATTGAGAAGTATTCTTGACCAACGTAAAACTTTGGCTGCCAAAGTTTTATGGAGTAAATGGTGGGCCAGCCTCCTTGTAAGGAAATGCAATTGTCAAATACAGAGGGAAGCATAACCTACAATCTCAAGGGAAGAAATCCCAAATCTGGAAAAATATTGAAAGGGCTATTGACATAATATCCATCCACATTTCTTGTACACCTGGTAATAGCAAACAGATCCTTTTCACGGAAATTAAAATAATGGGAAATTTAGTGCCACAATTTCAAAATGTTAAGGGCTTGGCTAACCTCTAATAACGTAACTAGACTTAAGTGATGAATTTTGAAAACTCCAAGCATAAAGATAGACTAATACTTCAGGATTCCCACAAAACAGAAAGACATCTTTGTTGCCTCCATGATGAGGACACCTCTGGATTCTAAGCAAAGGATGAATTAATTTGGGGAAGCATCAAAGGCTCGGGCTGCTATTCAGTTAGCAAAGGGTATAAGACAATAAGAGATTGCTCTCCTCCGCTATCCAAATGGAAACACATCTGGCACAAAGGAGCAACTTAAAATATTATTTTTTTATGTGGTTATCATAGAACCAACAGCTTACCTTGGATAATCTTTGAAAGCAAGATTTTGAGGGCCTGAAATGGTGTGCCTTGTGTCAACACAATTAAGAAAACAGGGTTCATCCTTTTGCTTGGTGTGGATATGCCAAAGAAATTTGGAAGCTTTTTCTCACCAATGCCATTCCAGTTGTTTCATCCCCTAATTATTTTCAAGAAGCTATTGCAGGCCTATCTTTGTAGTTAGAGAAATATTTCTATTAGTTATATTTTACTTCTTTTGTAGTTGGCGTGATTAGTTTTTCCTTACGAGATGTAAGCGGTTGCTCTTGTTAGTTGCTGACTCTTGGAAGTTCTTAGCAACCACCGGCTAATTTATATACTCCTATTGTACTTGAGAAAGGGGACCGCATATTATGATATTTCCTTAAACTATTTTGTATAAGCACATGAATGAAATATATCGACATATCTTTTTGCAATATCTAGTATGAATTTCTTATAGTTCTGATATTAATTTATCTTGTTTACTCGTTTATGTTCAAAGCATATTGAATTAGGCAGTAAACATTTGGCATCGTTTCCTACAAGAAGTTGGGTTGAATACAAAGTCAAGTTGGTGAAAATGGCCATATAAATGGGGCAGCCAGTGAAAGAACTAGTACAATCTAACGAAGAAAGAGAAGACAACCTTACACAAGATCTTGTATATTTTGGGACATATCTGTCAAGGAGCACATATGGAAGGAAGCTGCGAGGAAACAAATACCATGGGGATGCAATTTGGGATAATTTGCAAGCAAACGAAGAAGTAGATCACCGCATGAACCATTTACCAAGATTCCTTGCATGGCATTTCTTAATTTTACAAGATCTGCACACAAAACAGAACAAGAACAACGTCATCAGCAAATACTCCAATGTTACGAAGAAGGGAATTGACGAGAAGAAGAATGTAGCACTAACCGACAACGTACCTCTCAGAATTAATGCCCTTATATCTTAACAAGGACGAGAAAAGATTACCAAGTGGTCACGAGTCATTAGAACAAAAAGTTAGATAGTCCGTAAGAATAAGGGAACAAAGGGAACAAAGAAGACTGAGGGGAATACTTGAGGAAACCAAAGGGTTATTGATCAAAAGTCTGAGTCCATTTTGAGAAAGAAGTAAAAGCCAAAGTGTCAGTCAGAGTCATAGTCAGGAAGAGAAAGACTTCCACGACAAGAGAATACACAAAGGTAGAGTGGGAAGAAATAGCAAGGCATTTTCTGCTCCCTAACAAAGCATACGTGGACCTTGTCAACCAAGCCAAGAAATCATCAGTACAATCACCACCAAAGGAAGAAGAGTGGGAGGGAGAGTACATGGACTCACTAACAAAACATACAAGAACAATATCTACAACATTGAAGAATTACTACTTGCAAAAGAGCCAATAATTTAAGGATCTGAGCCTAAAACTCCAAGACAAAGGGAGCACAAGAAATATTTCAAGGAAAACTTGAGCATGCAAAATGTTGAGATACGATGAGTAGAGGATTCTTATGTGGCCGAGAGTGCAAGAGAAGCACAGCTCCCCAACCAAGTTCCAATCACAAAGGTTACATCAAGGAAGAAAGATGTGACTCCCCCACCAAGTTCGAACATGGAGAGACAAAAACTCTTGAAATTCACAACAAATTGAAGGATCCTGTACAACATTGTAAAACTTGCAAAACAATTTGGATAGCTAATGGCCAAGATGAAAGATCTTACTAGTTGAGATCATTTTCAGCAACCTCGAGGGGAATAGCGATAGATTGGTACATAGGGCTCAAAGTAGCCTCCAAAGCTACATGGGAATTGTTAAGTAAAGCATTCAAAGAAGGATTCAAACTTCTCTGAGATGACAATGAGATTGTAGCAGAAATCTACAATACAAAGCAAGGAAAGCATGAAAAAATGAGAGCTTACAATCGTAGGCTCAAAGAACTCCTAGTAAAATTGGAAAACAACCAGTTGACCCCTTCTATCTCCCCCCACCCACCAACTAGAATTCCCGCCTAGAATTATAGATCAGTAGTTGTGTTCTTGGTCAACGGTCAATTAGAACTGCAGTTGATTCGTAGTCTAGAAAAGTGGTGGTTCATTGAAGGGCTACTTACTTCACTAAGGAAAAAGATGAAAGTAGTGTCACCCTACTCCTATGCTGATATACTTATAATCAAGTAATGGACGTAGAGAGCGAGGATAAAACATCCTATTGAGGGAAAAGGAAGACAAAAGAAGATGAGAGTTTAGACGATAGTGATAATGAATCTAAAATTGTCCAAGCTTTGAGGAAGGATATGATGAGAATGATGAAAGAATTGAAGGCTGAAAAGGAAGCCACTAAGGAAGAGCTATGGTGCATTGAATGCAAAAATGAGGATAATATTAAACAAATTACCCTAAGAAATTATTCTCTAACATCTACCAAGTTTTAGGATATTCTATCAAGGAATGTCCATACAATTTAAAAACAAGAAGCACACATGTGCTCTTTACACAAGGCGTACAATCTACCTCACCAAATACACCACTAAAGCAATACAATAATGATAACAAAAATGCATCACTTGGCAGTTAACAAAATAGAAGAGAGAATAATAGATTCAACAATAATAGTGGGGTGAGAAGTCGAATCCAGTACGATGCAAAAGGCCAACCTATGATACAATGTCAACAATGCAATGAATGGGGACATTTCACCAAAGAATGCCAAAGTAACTAGAACAAGGTAGGGATGTTGTGCAAATGGTGCGGTCCAAGTGACCATGAAGGCACCAACTATCCAAAACAAAAAGGCGGCATTAATATGATTGATGTAGAAGACCAAGATAAGGCAATTATGGCCATCACCCTAACACAAACTAAAAAGGCTACATATCCAAACCCTTGCATGGAGAAAGAAAGGCTTTGAGAAGTAAAGGTGTAGATAGAACAAGCCATGGCAAAGGAATGGAGTTCCAATGAAAAAGAAAGTACTTCTACATAGTTTGAATCCAATAAAATCATTGCAAGATAGGTGTTACAAACCACTGTACCAATAAGAATGGAAAATATTTTGCAAAGTATGCCACGACTAAGAGTGGCAACCACCAATATAGTGGAGTATGACCAAAATCAAAATCAGGTAAGATAAGGTGCAAACAAAAATGCATATATAATAGAACCACCACTACACAACGAACAAGTCATTGACCCAATGCTACTAGCAATAAACATGGGGAAGAAATCGACCATCGTACATATGCAAATTCTAGGGAAAAGTTTGACAAACATAATTGTTGACATTGGATCCGAAGTAAACATATCGCCAGAAGAAGTTTATCGCTTGCAACAAACCATCTTCTAGCAATCCACTCCATCTTCATGGGTTTACACACCTCCAAGGACGTCTTCTCAACCAACCCCTCAATGATGTATCGTTTTGTTCTTTACAGTCTTCCAATTTTGTTCCTCTATTCATCTAGAAGATGACTCTTTTTTGGGGGGGAACTGATGTAGTTAGAGAAATATTTCTATTAGTTATATTTTACTTCTTTGATGGTCGACATGATTAGTTTTTCCTTATGAGATGTAAGCAATTGCTCTTGGTAGTTAACTGCCAACGGTTGGAAGTTCTCAACGACTGTCGACTATTTTATATACTCTTATTGTACTTGAGAAAGGCACGTTCTGAGATTTCCCTGAACTATTTTGTATAAGCATATGAATGAAATATATTGAGATATCTTTCTGCAATAACTGGTATGAATTTCTTATGGTTCTGGTATTCATTTATCCTATATACTCAGTTATGTTCAAAGCATATTGAATTAGACAGTAAACAATATTGATCCAGGGTGCACATAAAGGACCTTCATGGTCTTTAACTATTAAACAACTCATACTTAGAAACCTTTTCTGGGAAATTTGGAAAGCATGGAATGCTTTTATACTAAGTAAACAAAGAACTCCTCCTTGGGCTTCTAAAATGAACATTCAATCTCTCCTCCTCCAAGAGACAATAAATTTTAATCTTAAACCTCAAAATGAGAAGAAGCACAACTACCAAGATGCTGATCCAATTCTCTCTACAGGTTACTCTCCCTTTTTCAACAAGGCCTCAAAGGGGAACTGAGGATTAACAAGGGGTGGGGGAATTATTCATTACAATGGAAAAATCTGCCTTAAGTGTGCAACAAGTCTGGGCCATTCAACAAATAATGATGCAGAAGCACAAGCTCTGAAATTGGGCCTTCTCTTAGCAAAAAAGCGAAAGAAAAAAGTATTGACTCCTTAAAAGATTATGGGGACTCCCAATTGATGGTCAGTGCACTATTCAAAGGTCACTGTAAGTCAATTTATGTTGTTTACATATTTAAGGTCATCCAGATCCTTATCAACCAGTTTGAACAGACAGATATTCAAACTGTCAAAAGAAAGCACAATAAGGAGCCAAAAGCTGGCTAAAGATACAGTTAGCCTAAGCACTAGAATTTGACAAATATGGCATGCCCCCGTTCAGCAAATCAGACCACAAAGGTCATTAGATTTGACAAAACAAGCTACAGCCATGAACTACCTCATCTCCTGCCCGTGCAATAAAGATGTGAAAGTCACTATGCCTGGCCCTTTTTACTTACAGACCTCTTCACCCTCCTGTAGGCTTTGTGAGCTGTAGGTTTGCAATTGGTATGTTAGCTCTGTGTTGCAAATCCTTTTGCTTAGTCTTTAAGCTGTTTTGCTCTGTCAAGTGTCAATCCATGGGCTCTCTGTTACAAGACAGCATAGTTTGTAACAGCTGGTTTCCCCAGCCGACATCATTTGTATAATATGTAATAAATCTCAGATTTTAAATATATAATACCAGTCATAGCTTACAGATACTAAACAAAGAAATATCTTTTATGCAGCCACATAAGCCATATCATTATCTACCACAAAAGCAACATAGATTTAGTTGATAAATCTCAGAACTAGAATACAAAAAACATAATATTACCTTTAGATAGCGATTATAATTAAAAGATATGTTGAGATACAACACATGCAAACATTGTAATTTCAACTGAAAAACTTAAGGCCACTACCAGCCCAAATGTGTTGAACTTACTCATTAATCACTGATGTAACTTTTCCCAGGATATGAATACCTCAAACAAGTGCCCTAACAATGCATGTAGAATCCCATTCTAATGCCACAATCCCTTAAATTTAGTGAAAAAGTTGCACACTTGTACAGAAGAAAGGCAAGCATAAGCAATCAATGATCCTAAGAAAAACATAATATGTATCTCGTGTTCTTTGAAAGTGAGTTTCATCTTTTACATCTGCTGGACCTCATGTCCCATGGGGAAGTAGCTGTAATCCCAAGATAGCCTCAAACGCAACCTCCACAACTTGTCAGCTGCTTGAGTTTCTAAGATTAGAAACAGCAGATTTATTTCTCATTATGTCTGATATGAACCGAAAACACAGCAGCATTTTTTTCAACAGAATGTTGCTCCTTGTATACAGCACAAAGGGCACAAAGGAAGCGCCATTGCAGCCAAGAGGAAACAGACTGACTCGGTCAGCCAGAGAAGTTTTCCAAGGCTTGGAAGATGGGAAAGCAGACTTAAGGCTGCTTCTTCTGGAGCTGCCTTCAAAAAATGAAATAAACAGTCTGCAACCAGGTCTGAATTTGAGATTCATGATTTCCACATACCTCCAAAAAGACGCCAATATAACTTCCATGTCAGTGATGTCACTAGTTGCACCCTCTTAGATGTTCATATTGTGAAAAAAAGGATAAAACTTTACACTGAAAATATGTTGAATATTTTAAGCATCCAAGTAAATAGATAGTGCTAAATCATAGATGAACAATAAACTGATTACAAAAATAGATGCAACCCATAATTCAAGAATTACGTAGAGAAACCCCTACAGGAAAAAACCCAAAAACATCCAAGACTTGTATTAATACTTCAAATGAGTTATACCAATACAACTTCTCTCTCTCGATTTCTACAACACTTCACTACTTCAACAGCTTGCTGAAATTTTTATTTTTCCTTCAATTCAAACACTTAAAATATAGGCATGAGGAAAACCACAAATCATGAATGGTTTCTAAAACCATGTGCAAGAAACCATTAGTTAATTTAGGCATTTTTACCCACGCAAAAATCACAACACCTAAATCAAGAGTGGTTAAATAAGAATCTTCCTCTTCCAACTTGTTATTTTATTTGCCTTTTTGTTAATGTGCACATGCGAACCAAAGATCTCCCTTATCTTCTCCATGTTCACATTTAGCTTCCCCTTTTCATGCTTTTTCTACCTAGCAACTAAAATACACATTACAAGTTGTCATAGTTGCATTTGGTAACTTTCATTACAACTAAGTGATGATTACAAATTGCCAAAATACAATTAAATACAAATATGGAAATAACAAGGTTGAGACATTTTTCCCAACATTATCCCACTTGTTGAGCACCTTGTAAGAGCATAAGGGGAAACTAAAAGAATAAACAATCTCTTGAAGAGGTAAGGCCCATGGCCTTTGCACCAACTAAACTTCTTTGTACTTATTGGCTTAGGGAGAGAATCTACAACATTCTCTAAAGTGTCCACTTTCTATTATAATATGACTTTGCCACCCTCAACCGTTTCTCAAACAAAATGATATTGAACATCTATATGCTTTGTGCAGGCATGATACATTGGGTTTTTTTTCCAAACAAATAGCACTTTGACTCTCACATCTAATTCTAACTTGTTTACACTAAAAGCCAATACCTTAAACACAATCTCTATAACCCAAGGTTACCCGGGGACGCGCCCCCCCCCCCCCACAAAATCCCCCGTCCCGGGTACTGGAGGACGGCAAGGGGACGGCAGGGTACCGTCCCCCTTTTTGCAAAATTTTTAGGAAATGTCCCCGAAACGGGGGGACGGCAAGGGGACGACAGGGGACGGCCAGGGGACTTGGGGACGGCCAAGGGACAGGGGACAGGGACGGCCAGGGGACTTGGGGACGGCTAGGGGACTTGGGGATGGCCAGAGGACTTCTAGGAGTCCCCTGGCTGTTCTCGGGATAGTTAGCCATCCTAGAAGTCCCTTGGCCATCCCTAGGATGGTCAACCGTGCCCCGCATCAAAGCATGGTCAAAACAAAATATAAAACACATTTTCATAGCAAGGGAGTGTGAACTTAATTATGTCCACCCATTAAATAAATTGGTGCCACTGCTTGTTGTCTTGAAACTTTGGATAAGTGTAACTGATACAATTATTCAAGAATCAATATTGGTTTATGTACTGAGGTGCCAAGATGAATTCCAGTGAATAACCCAACACTCAGTGCTCTACTGTGCCTCATAAATAAGTCTCACAGGTCTTACTCTATTGTGAAGATGATACATAGCGGGCCTTGGGACATCTGATCATGCAAAACAATAACATGGTAACTGTGCAGATTATTTGCCTAATGCAACTCACTATCATTCTCAAAAGGCTGCACTCCCTTGTTCCAGTTATCAATAAACAAAAAAATTATCATCAGAGTATCTGTTTTCTTAGTTCAAAATCAAGCTTTCCATTGAATAAATTCTAACTTATTCATTAAGATCGATGCATACCCAATAAACCATATCAACTTGAACACAAATGTTATATGTGAATGTTCTATAATGTATATTATGCATGCCTTATCCATGTTATCTATTGAACATTTAAAATTTTCCCTATATTTTTATATAGCCGTCCCCTGCCGTCCCTAAATTTGGCCTCAAAAATCGGAAACTTGGGGACTCGTCCCACCGTCCCCTGCCGTCCCCGTCCCGGAAACTTGGGGTAACCTTGCTATAACCACATTGCCTCCTTACAAGCATGTGTCATAGCCATGTACTCTACTTCTATAGAGATAAATGCAACCCTAGGTTGTCTTTTTCTCAATTAACTAATTGTTCCTCCAAACAAAGTAAAGACATAGCCACTTGTGGACGATCTAGCCCAATCTAAATCAACAAAGCCTTGCAAATCAATCACCCTACTCACATCATTAGATCCATAATAACGAATGCAAAGGTTAGAAGTCCCACATAGATATTTGAAAACCTGTTTCACATAAGTCCTATGTTCTTTACCAAGATTTTCCATAAATCTATTGAGACTCTTGCTGCTTGAGCAATGTCGTGTCTTGTACAGACCATGGCATACATAAAGGCTTCCTATAGCACTAGTATATGGAATTTTATACATCTCTTCAAGTTCGTCAACTGTTTTAGGACATTATTCTTGTAATAGCTTAGTGCCAACTGGAAAGGGAATATTAACTAGTTTACAATCATCCATGGAAAAATGCTACAAAATAGTGTTGACATACTTTTTTTGATTTAACCATAATTTTCTATTAACTCAATCCTTGTTGATTTCCATACCCAAGATATATTTTGCAGCTCCTAAATCTTTCATATCAAAATTACCAAATAACTAACACTTAAACTCCCTAATCATTTCCAATAAAAACATATGTTCAATATATAGACAATGAATAGCAACTAATCATCAATTAATTTAAAATAAACACAATGATCTTCACTTCTAATAAATTCATGATTCAACGCAAACGCATCAAGTTTTTGATACCACATTGTTGGTGACTACTTCAAACCATATATAGATCTTTTTAACTTGCAATCCAAGTGTTCTTGTCCCTTCACAATAAAATTATCAAGTTGTTTCATAGATATTTCCTCATCAAGATCCCCATGTAAAAAAATTGTTTTAAAATCCATTTGCTGTACTTCTAAATCAAAAGTAGAAGCAATAGATAAAGAAGAATCTACTAGAGGTTAGTTTAGCCATGGGAGAAAAAATCTCACTGAAATCCACTGCCTCAACTTGGGAGTAACCTTTTGCCACTCACTGAGCATTGTACCACTCCCTTAACTTGCAAGTAACCCTTTTCCACTAATTGAGCCTTGTACCACTTCAACTTGCTAGTTACTTTGAACTTTCTTTTAAATACCCATTTGCATCAATTGACTTCCCTCTCCTCGAGCAGCTCAACTAGATCCCATGTGTCACATTTGTCCAAGGCCTTTATTTCATCTTTCATGGCATCTAACCATAACTCATGCTCATTTGAAGACAAAGCCTCTTTCACAAATCTAAGTTCATTGTTAGCACAAGATAAAGAAAAAACGCCATGAAAATCAAATGGACTATATCCATACCTATTAATGGGTTTATATTGTCTAGTGGATCTTATTAGAGGTGTAACAAAATGCTCTAGTTATTCCTTTTCAAAGCTCTCTTCTAAGCCTTCTTCTTCCCATTCATTTCCATCATGTTGTTATTCTACATGTGTATATTTCTACAGTTCAACTTTAATAACAAAATGCATTGTTTTGTTAGGCTTTATATGAGGTTGTTCACCATTTTTAAATTCCCTAAGCTCCTTGATAATAACATCCTTAGAATATAACATTTTCATTGATATAGGATTCCAAAGCTTATAACCCTTAATGTTCTCGCTGTAACTCACAAATATACACCTATTAGCCCCAAAATCAAGCTTAGAACATTTTTCTTTAAGAATAGGAACATATGCATCATTGTCAAAAACTCTAAAATGAGAAATTGATGGTTGTTTACTTTTTCATACCTCAGAGGGAGTTTTATCAACAAGAGAAAAAATGTTAAATAGATATCAAGCAGTGTAAACTGCTTCAACCCAAAAATGTTGCTTTGCAAAACTCAACATGCTGCTAGCTCTATCCGATAAAGTCCTATTCATCCTTTCTACCACTCCCTTTTGTTGTGGGGTATATGGTGTTGTTTTTTGTTTTAACAAATGAAACTGACCACCTTTATCCATTCTTAAAACCTTTATTTTCCATTTGTTTGTTTCTTAACAAGTGTTTTAAATTCTTTAAAAATAGAAAATACAATAGATTTTTCCTTCAAAAACTAAACCCATGAATATCTAGAATAATCATCAATAAAGGAAACATAGTAGTGAGACTCTCAAATAGAAGGCACATCCATGAGACCAAAAAACAGCACTATGAGTAACCTCGAAAAAAAAATTAGACCTAGTACTTTCTAATTTAAATAATACTCTGTTGTTTTCCATACACAGTGTTCACAAAAATCAAAATCAACAAAGTAACCAAACAAACCATCAACCATATATTTATTTATGAGGGTTTTGAGACATTCCTCACCAATGTGACACATCCTATGGTGCCACAACTTACAAGATACAGAGTTATCAGTTACATTAAAAGAATTACAAAATGTAAATGCATCAAGCCTAAACAGGGTGCCACACCTAGTGCCCCTAGCTAACACCAAATTCCCTTTGTTTAAACAACAACCACTCTTTCTCAAAAGTAACATGCACCCTTAAATCATCCATTTTAGATACAAAAAATTAATTCCTAGCTAAACCAGGGATATGCAATGGATCTGTAAGAGAAACCCTCTCATCACTAAAAATCAATTTTACCTCCCCTCCGCCTACATTTTTTCATGTGTTGTCCCTAAGGAAACTCCCCCACCATCATAAGTTGAATATATTGAAAGCCACTCCTTATGAGGAGTCATGTTGTAGGATGCACCTAAATTTATCAGCCAAGAGTTGTCCAAAGTAATTTTAGTAGATATGATAAAGGCATTAGTAGCTTCATCATGAAAGGATTTGTTCGTAGGCAAATCATCATTATTTTTCTTCTTATTCTTACATTTCTTTTTGAGATGCACCCATTTGCCACAGCTCCAACACCTCAAACACTTAAAACATATGCACAAGGGAAACCATAAATCATGAATGATTTCTAAAACAATGTGCTAGAAACCATTAGTTAATTTAGGCATTTATGAATGATTTCTAAAACAATGTGCTAGAAACCATTAGTTAATTTAGGCATTCTTATCCATGCACAAATCACAACACCTATCAAGAGTAGTTAAATAAGAAACTTACTCTTCCAACTTGTGATTTTATCTACCTTTTTGGTAATGTGCACATGCGAACTAAAGATCTTCCTTATCTTCTCCAAGTTCACATTTAACTTCCCCTTTTCCCCTTTTCATGCTCTTTCTAATATGGCAACTAAAAAACATCTTACAAGTTGTCATAGTTGCATTTAGCAACTTTCATGACAAGTAGGTGATAATAACAAATTGCCAAAATAAAATAAAATAAAATATGGAAAAAATAAGGTTGAGACATTTCTCCCAACACATATCGCCAAACTGTGTAGTTGTATCATTACCAGGCATTCTCAGCATGCTTCCAGGTTTACTTCTTTCAGCATGACTCGGAAAAAGACTAGCATAAAGATAAAGTTAGGTCCAAAAACTCTTCCAACTCATTTGCATTGACACATGCTTCCAGGTTTTCTTCTTTCAGCACGACTCAGAAAAAGACTAGCATAAAGATAATGTTAGCTCCAAAAAATCTTCCAACTCGTTTGCATTGAGAAACTCAAGTAAGACTCCAACCCTCATTGCTGCTTTCAGCTGTTGAAGAATTTGTGTCCCCACTTCAAGAGCAGATGCCAAAAGAAAACACAGTCCAAAGATCTTCGGAAATAAATTCAAGTAACTGCGACACCAATTTAAGTTGAAGATTTCATTAACTCCTATGTATTTCAAATCCAAAACTATAGCAAGGAACTTTTGAGCATACATTGGAATAGGATCCTCATCTTCAACAAATGTTGTATATAGAGGCAAAAAATGTTTTCCTGCTATTGATTTCAGATCCTTCACTCTTGTGTCATCTTCTTTTCATGAGTCTGATATTTCATCCAGCAACAGTACAAGCACATCAAACAAAATTTTCAAGCATAAGAAGCGTGCATCTGCATCTGTATTGTTTTTATATAAGATAGCAAGGCTAGGAATGACTTGTCCTGAGTATTCAATCAGAATAGAGGACTCCTGCATAACCAATTCAACTATGCGCAGCAGAGTTAACTGAAAATCCTCTCTACCCTGTACCATTGAAAAATGAAAAAAGCAATTGTCAAAAAATAATTTTACATTTAACTGCCCAAAAAAATTGCATAATGCATATGGTTTTCTTGCCTACCTGAAACAATGCGATCTCATGATGTTTAATATAAAATACAAGCTGTTGCAAGACATGCCCACTGAAAATCCTTTGCTTGAACACAGGATCATTGAAAAGATGGAATACAACAGGAAAAAGATGAATACTGCTTCCAGGGTGAGTCCGACCTGCATGTGGAGTGGCAGCCCCTACCTGCTTACTATCAGACAACTGTTGAATATCAGCGGTAATGTTGTCCAGTATACCTGGCACAATACCAGCTATCTGTACAAGACACCATGCGTTGTTGCACATACAAATCTTTTCTATTGTTGTTCTTTTCTACTGCAGGTAGCACTTTGCATTGCACACCGAGGGTTACCATCTGCAATTAGCCTTACAAAGAAAGGCTGCGCAAAAAAATGCCTTACCACGAAGCACCTCAGCCTGCTCCAGTAGCGACACAAGATTACAAGGATTTTCTCCTATAGTAGATAAAGCATATGCTAACCCATGTTGCTGATCATATTACTTCCAAGAAGGGCTGTGTTAATGAGATTTATATTAATTTGTTGCTCCCTTTGACTTCCCCTACCTAAGCCTGTCAAGGTCCTTGAATGTCAACTTTTCTAAAACTGACTGAATGTTTGGTGGGCTGAAACGAACTGAGCATACAAGACAACGACCAGCTGTTATGCATAAACCTTTTTTTTTCTGAGGCTTTGAACATATCACATGGGTTCCCAATTACTTTATAACTTGTGAAGTGTGCAGCCCACTCATCTCCTTGGCTAGCAATGTTTTCAATGGTTTTCAAGGCATGTAGCTGTGTAGCATCATCCTCCCCTTTACATAAAATCTAAGTAGCCGAATCGCTCTGTTTAGGGCATCGTTTCCAGAGTCGAAACGATTCGGACACGGGTACGGAAACGAATCGCTTTGGAATCGGTCAGGAATCGATTTTTTCCCTGTGGGTACGATTCTGGATTTGGAAAACGATTCGAGTCGTTTCTGGTAATGATGTGGCGATTCAACCCCGTTTTTAGACCGTTTTGGAAACGTGTTTGGCCATTTTCATCGAATTTCGCGTGATTTAGGGCAAAAACGTTTGACGAAACGCTGATTTCGCATGTTATCAACTGCAAAATTTATTATTTCGTTTTTCACTTCGGCTTTTACCTGCACGCGCCTCAGACTCTCGGTTTCCATTTTCCATGCTTGCACAGACGCGCGCCAGTTGTAGAGAGTTTTCTTCGACAGCATAGTCAGGAAGAAGCATAAATGCGACACAGAAAGAAGCAAAAACCCCCGACGGCAGAGACAGGAAGAAGCAAAAACGTGACACGGGAAAAAAACACGCGGCCACAAGCAAGATTTTTATTTTATTTTATTTTTATTAAAATAAAGGAAAAATTTCGGGTCTTCAACCCATATAATTTATAAACTGTATTTTTTATTTTTTGTTTAAATTTAATTTTTTTTAAGTTTTAGCCTTTTAGGCTTTAGATATTTCATATATAATTATATTTCATAATGTTAAATTTATAATAATTAAATAATAGATTATTAATATATATAACTTTTGAAATAAAAAAATAATCTTCATATTTATAGTTTTACTATTTACTATTTTAATTGTTTTCATAATATTATATAATTTATAATTTTACAATTTTACTTAGTCTTATATAATTAAATTATTAATAATATATATAATTTTTAAAATATATTCATATATTATAATTATTTATGTTTCAAAAATTGAAATTTGTCATGGTTTTGTTTATCATATGTATTGGTATATGACATTATAAACTTAATTTTGTTTCTAGGTTGCATATTTTATATATATATATATATATATTTTATTATATTTTATTATATTTTTGTACGGACGTACCGGATTCCGTACCCAACCCCTCAAAAAAATTTGCCGTATCCACGTACCGTACCCACGTACATGTACCCGTGCCCGTACCCGATTCGGCAATTTAGCATAAAATAGATGATATAAGCCCAATCAATGCACTGGGAATTTGCCATGAGTACCAAAAGTTGAATAATGTTTTAAACTAGTGAGTTATTTAACAAAAAAGTAATCCTATGCACCGAAAAATACAAGAACAAAACATCCTGACAATACTGAAACAAGGAAGCCCCACTACTTACAATTAACAAATTTTTGGGTTGTGACAACCTCAGAGCAAGGATAATTGTGAAACAAGAAAAATTTATAAGGCATACACACAAAAAACTTTCCAATTGGGAAGGAGGCTAGAGGGCAAAAACCTCAAGAAAAGTAGTAGATTCACTAAAAATCACCATTCCTACCTCATACTAACAAATGCATAGAGATGCATGTGTGCTTTTTGGATCTCCTTGCCTTGTCACTATTCATGAATGTATGAGTTAATAGGTCATAGAGCAATGGCTATTCATGGAAAACAGAAATCATGTTGATGACCTAGTACCAAAAATACACCTATATAACAAAAAATCCAAAAAGAAAAATCTAAACAATAATCCATTGAAAAATACATCCTCATGTCCTCTCCACTGCCCTCGCGCCACACCCCCATACTTACAATTAATCAAAATATTTCAATCCTGACCAAACACTCCATGCAAAAATTGAATGGACACAAAATTTAGGGGCTAACCTGCCAGGTAGATGGTGATGACCAGCTATCTTTTGCTGGACTTTCCAGATCAACAACAGCCTTTGGAGAGTTTTCACTTTTCACTGACTGGAGATATAGAACAGAAGTTCATGTAAGGCTACCATAGCAAATTTTATTACCTTTTCTTTTTTATCTTGAAGAAGATCATTTATCACTGAAATTATATCTGAAATTGCCATTTCATCTTCAGTAATAATTGCATGCCGAATCAACCAACGCATCACAGAAACAAGCTGAACATACAGAGAAGTCAGTTTTGATATTCTCAATTTCTTAACAAGCATGGACAATTGGTTAAGATGTTGGTTGCATCTGCATTGCTACTTAGGGTTTCCAAGTATCTTAAGGTAGTAATGTCCCCTCTGCTGTTTTTTTTTTTGTTTCCAGCTATGTTTTGAGATGTATTTTGCAACAGTTTGAGAAAGACAAACATAGTGCAGGAAATAGAGAGATTTGCAGCAATAATCAACTCAAATAAAATGCTATATTCAAGAATATAAGAGGCTGAAATTTCCGAATTTATACTCTGAGCAAAATATACAATTTTTTCCAAAACTAGGAGCAACCCAATATCTTAAAATGCATTACATATCTTTTTCTAACATACCCAGAATATTTCAAGAACTTTGACCATGTGCTGTAGCTGCAACCAGCAAGCTGGTAACTCCAAAAATCGCCTGCAAATCACCAACACCTCGCTCCTCCCCCGTGATGCACAACAATATCTTCACCCTAGACGCCTAAAATGGGAATGATTACAACCACAAACCCTAGGCATTTAGCCTAGGAAAAGCCACCCGCCTCTGCTGAAGTTGTATGGCCTGCCAGTAGGGTGCAATGCCTTTAGAAAATAAGCTGCCACTATAAAGTCTTCAAATCCTTTGCAAGAGGGTCGCCTGGATCTAATGAAGCCTTTGAAATGATACCCACAACACCAAACTCATCATATAAACCTAGAATTCCGTTCTAGAGGGTACGGCTTGCCTGGCAACTTCACACAGCAAACAATTCTGAAATTTGTTCATAAACCTCAGTAAATACTTTTACTCTAAAATAATGTTCAATATATCTGCAAGTTTTCTGATTAATCCTTCAAACCCTAAGTTTTGAAAGTTTTTCCTGGAATCGTGAATGTGCAATGCATAAACCCTAAATGAAGTTATCAACAAGCAGCCTTGGGAGATTTTTCACTTCCGTAGCATACTAGTCCTCATGAGGGTTTTCATTCTCAAGAAGCCAAGATTTTCAGATTGTCCAACCAGCAAACCCTTAACAATTTTCTCCAAAACATGAATGTCCAAATGAGCTCACAAAAGGGCTTTTATATGTCCCTCCAATTCTCACACCCAAGTTCGCAAAATAAAATTACTTCATTTATTTTATTTTCCCACCTTATATCTCCCTCAAGTTGGTGTCCACCTTTATATTATAGAATAATCTTTTAAAACTCCTTATAACGCCTTTTTATCATAAATCATTAAAATATATAAATAACGCAATAAGTTGAATATTTAATTTAACTTTATTATTAACGTTATTTAAAATTAATACTCATAACTGCCTAGGAAAAGGGGACATTACAAAGGCATTCTGTTTTCACCAAGAGTTGTGCTGTTACGGATACTAGAAACTATATAACCAAAGAAACCTTCAAGTTGATCTTGTGAGAGTTTCAAGAACTCAGAAGCAGGGAGGGCATCAGATGGAAGGATGAGTGCATTGAGTACAGGTTCAGTGGCCTTATCGTTTTTCCTGCTAACCATGATCAGCTTCACAGATAAATCAATGGATGCCAAAGTGCTCATGAGAGATTTATGAAGAATTTTAAAGGATCAACGTGAGCTGGAGACACAGAGACCCCTTCAACCATCTCAACAGCAAAACCTGCAGGCCTCTGACCTCTTCTTTGAAGATCAACACAAGAAGGAGTTGCAGCAACATCATGATATTCCAAGCTTAAGCAATTTCCCACATCTTTTGAGGAATGAGGCTCAATAATTTAGTATCCTGTGAGTTATCAGTTGACACCTCACAGGCATGGTTTTCTTGTTGTTCCCGGTCATCTTGTATATCATCAGCTGAGTGAGTTTGCATTTGACACTTAACTTCAGGAGTAGAAACTCCAGAAACCAAAGAGCCAACAACTTCATTCTCTTCTTGAGTTTCAGTTTCAGCATTTTCTGCAAAATCCAATTCCAGGTCATGGTTTTCTATTTTAACATCACTATTGTTTCAAGAGTTTTTAAGTAAAGGGTTCCTGTAATTTTCACCCTTGCTCTCGCTCTCGCTCTCCCTCTGTAGGTTAGTCTTCACTGTCTTGGATACATAAGTAAATTTATTCCTGCATTTTTTTGGCTAGACAACTCTTAACCCTGCTTGAATTTTTTATGCGATGATTTTGAGTATTCTCCATATTGAGTTTGTCTTTAGTAGGAGCTATCAGTCATTTTGCCCGTAGTGCTTCACTTTCATTTTGCTTATAAGTTCGGTGTATGCCTTGCTTACAACCTTCACAAACTGAAATCTTTCTGGTAAAGAATTTTCTGCATTTTTGTCTCAAGGTTGAGGTGCAGCTGACTTTGACCTCATCTGAAGTAAATTGCTGAAGGCAGTCTCAGAAGGTAAAGGTACTACTTTGAGTGTCATTCTTCAGAAAACATGCTCTTGAAGCTCAGACCACTGCATTCTCTCAGCTGGATCCTTAACCAATGAACAGGTAATAAAGTCAAGCAACTCTTTGCTTGGGTTATTTAACAAGTGGTGGTGCTGAATCAGATATTATAGATTTAACCAATTGAGTAAATTATTTAGCAACAAACATTGGATTTCGCCCGTAGCACTAATACAAGACGCAACCTAGTGCCCAAAGGTCCAATGCAAATGAGTGGACACCTCCTTCCTGAAACAGTTCCAGGGCCATGTAGCAAAAAGTACCTTGTTTTGCTTGTGGCAACTGCATAAACCACAAAAATATGCAAATATGAATGTTCAGGTTAATCCATGATGAACAATAAGTGAAAACAAAATTATATGTGTTTCTGTTATTTTTTACCCTCTTGGGAAGCTACAGAGCAATACAATAATAGAGAAAATCTAGACGATGGTCTGAATCATAGAAGCATAAATCGCCAAAAAATCGGCTAAATCGCGATTTTGAAAAAATCTGCAGGGTCGCCGATTTTTTGGGCAGTCAACGCTGTCAAAAAATCGTTGAAAATCGGCTAAAAATCGGGGTTTTTTCGACCAAAAATCTGCAAAAAATCGCGAAAAAATCGCGTTTGAAAAAAAACCCTAAAATACACGCGTTTTCACTTTTATATCTCGCGTTTTTCTCCTTTTTAGAACACGAGTCGAGGGTTTTTAATGTGCTAAAGGCGGCTGAGTCGAGGGTTTTTCTGGGCGCGAATTTCTGGCGTTTTTCTGGGCGCGAATTTCTGGCGTTTTTCTGGGCGCGAATTTCTGGTTCTTTTTCTGGGCGCTGACTCTCAGGTAGGTACTGTTTGAAATCTTATTTTTTGTCTTGCTCTTACACATTACCACAGATTACTAAAAAAAGCATTCGCCTTTTATATTAAAATTTTTTTATTAAGCCAACAGAATGCATTCAACGTATACATAGGGCCATTTCCAGTTATTTCATATGACAAATAGCTTGATAGCTTGATATTCCAGATGGGTACATCCTCTCACATGGTTGGTTTCTTCATTATGGTGTCTGTATTTTTTTAGTTGTATTCGAAGCAGTAAAAGTGTAAAAATACAGACACCATAATGAAGAAACCAACCATGTGAGAGGATGTACCCATCTGGAATATCAAACTATTTGTCACTTATTCAACCTAATCTTTTAAAATTTTAGTCATTTTATGTCACGCCAATCCATTGCCTTGTGACATTTGGTCTGTGAAGTACAGAAGCCAGTAATGAGCCGCACAAAACTGTAAAGCAATATGCTGTAATCCTTAGGTTTGTGAAAATAACTCTATGTGAAAATAACTCTGGCAACCATTGCATTTAGCCATTTACAGCATCAGCAGTAGCTGGTATCCATTCAATACTAGCTTAATTCTGTTAGGAAAATTGTCACAAAAATAACCTCAAGAACAAAGAAACCAAAATTTTAAATATACAAAAACATTAAACCACCAAATAAACATAAAATTCATTTCACAGTTCAAAATATGTGAAAAAACAAATAGGGATCTAACACTAGGTATTGTAATAATATAGTATATAAAAACAGCCATAGATAATACCTCAGAACCAATGCCTTCGTTTAAAACAAAAAATGATCTGGCTGTTTACAGATTCCCATGAATACTCACTGAAACCATGGCAAGTGACTTACCTCAAGATTCTGCACAAATTGTGTCATGCTGTCAGTGATCCTGATGAGAAAAAATGGGCAGAGTTTGCAGGAAAATATTATGAAACCCTACCAAAGCAGATTTTTTTTTAAAATGAGACAAACCAAAACCAATCCCCCTACAGCTGCTGCTTCAATCTATTCACAATAAATGAAAAGTAGATTTAAAAATAAGGGATATTAGTTTAAACTTCTAACTTATCAATATTATAAATAGAGGTCAAAATTTATACATTAGGTGCATTGGTTTTCTTTTTCTGTCTTCTCTCCTAACTGTCCACAAAGTAGACTGAATTAAAAATGTTTATTGCAGATTTGATCATAATGCCACGTCAAAAAGACTTTGCATGGTCACATTGTACTTCAGTCAAGGGTACAACGAAGGTTAAATGCAACTGGTGTAAAACTGATATCAATGGGGGCATTTATCGTTTCAAATGGCACTTGGCAAAAGAGCCAGGGAATAACAGCAATCCTTGTCCTGGATGCCCTGCAGATGTCACACACCAGGCACTACTAGCTCTTCATGCGATTCCTGAGAACAAGGCAAAAAAGGCAAGAACCGGGGTTGAAATAGGTTCTAATTCTACAAATAGTAGAGGGAATCAAGGTCAGGATGATGATGCAAATGAGTTTTTGAGGGAATCAGGGTCAACACCTCCTTCTACAGCGCGTGGCCCAAACACAGGTGGAGGAAACATTAATGCTTTCTTTGCACCTCGTACTACACCAGGAGCACAAACCACTTTGGAGAGTACAGGATGGAGGAAGAATGTCCATGAACAAGCAAGGAAGGCGATTGGAAACTTTTGGTACTACTCTAGCTTGCCATTTCATGTTGCTAGATCGCCATATTGGCAAGGTATGGTGGATGCTATTGCAGGTGCGGGTCCTGGGTTCAAAGCCCCATCTTACGAGAGCTTGAGGGTTGGTATGCTCAATGATGCAGTACGAGATGTTAAAGATGTTGTTACAGAGCATAAAATAGAGTGGGAAAAGACTGGTTGCACCATAATGTCAGATGGATGGACAGATAGAAGGAATCGAACCCTCATCAACTTCCTTGTCTCTTGTGAGATTGGCACTATATTTTTGAAATCCCTGGATGCATCTGATACTATCAAATCTGCAGCTGCATTGTTTCAGATGTATGATCTTGTGGTAATAGAAGTTGGGCCACAAAATGTGGTTCAATTTATTACAGACAATGCTGCAGCTTGTGTAGCCGCTGGTAGACTCTTGACAGACAAATACCCGTCTATATTTTTTACCCCATGCGCAGCACATTGCCTTGATCTAACCCTTGAGGACATTGGAAAACTTGAATGGGTTAAGGAGGTATTGCAAAAGGCCCGCAAGGTTACAAAATTCATTTATAATCACACGAGGGTTTTGTGCATGATGCGTACTTTCACAGAAGGCAAGGAGCTAGTTCGCCCAGGGGTGACAAGATTTGCAACACAATTCCTTGCACTACAGACTCTATGCCAACAAAAAATGAATTTGAAACGAATGTTTGTTTCAAATGAGTGGGAGTCGTCTGCCTTCGCAAATCTAGTAGAAGGCATAGCAGTGGCAGGCTATATGTACTCTTCTAGTTTTTGGGATGCAGCTGAACGAGTTGTAGAGTTTTCAGAGCCTCTAGTAAAAGTCTTAAGACTAGTGGATGGGGATAAATCCCCCATGGGTTATTTGTATGAGGCCATGGATAGGGCCAAGGAGGTGATGAGGGGTAGGATGCAAAATGACAGGGACACTTATATGCCGTTATGGGACATAATTGATAGAAGATGGGATCAGCAGATGCATTCTCCTCTCCATGCTGCAGGATATTATCTTAATCCAAGTTTGTTCTATGACTCTTCATTTAGAAATGATGATGGTGAGGTAACACAGGGCTTGTTCATGTGCATGGAAAAAATGCTTTCTAGAGAACAATTAAAGGGAGCTATGGGAGAGTTAGCAACGTACAAGCAAGCAAGGGGTTTTCTCTCATCTATAGCCGCCATCGAAGGCAGAAATACCTTGCTACCAGGTAGATTCTATAAACCTGTGATAGTCTCTATTTTGTGGACACGATGATTATTTTAAGATATTCTTACATGATATCATCTCCATGTAATGTGTTTTTGCAGCACAATGGTGGGATTATTTTGGTCATGAAACCAAAAACCTTAGATGGATGGCGAGACGCATTTTGAGCCAGCCATGTAGTTCATCTGCTTGTGAGCGTAATTGGAGTGTTTTTGAACACATACACTCCAAGAAACGCAACCGGCTAACACAACAACGAATGAGCGACTTGGTGTTTGTTCACCACAACCTCCGCTTGAAGATGAAGAAAGCTCAAGGTTAGACTTTCAATATACTTGTAGTTAGTTGAAATTGTATTCATTATCTTTTTCACTTGTAAGGCCAAGACTAATTCCTTCATGGGCTGCAACAGGTACTGTTGAGGATGATGACCCAATTGACCTTGATGAGATTGATCCAGATAATGAATGGATTGCTGCTGACGAAGATTCAGATTCTATTGCACCTCAGGATTTCGATATACTAGAGGAGGCTGGACTGCCTGGTCAAATATATGAGGATTTGGTTAGAAGCACTGCAGTAGGAGCTTCATCATCAAGGCCTACTACCCTCTAGCGTTGTTGTCATTGGCTACATTTTTTTTTGTCACTTTGTACTTAGATTAGAGGTTGATTTTGTACAAAGTTACACACTATTGTAATTGACATTTTGTCATATGTCAACATCTACTTTTATTTATGAGAACTGAGGAGTATATTTTGTGCAATGCAATGTAATCAGCGATATGAATATATACAAAAAATATCTATTTTCTATTTAAAATCTCTGTTTTATTTGCTCTCTATATCTCTATGCTATGGAAATGACCTTGAGTTTTTAGAAAACATAGGTTTTGTCTATTTTTCTACATTCCTTTACATTTTTTTTCAAATCCGATTTTTTCCCGATTTTTTCCCGATTTTTTCACGATTTTTCAAAAAATCCTGATTTTTTGGTTTGCCGATTTTTTCCCCAAACGATTTATGCTGCTATGGTCTGAATAACAAAAAAATATAAATATCACCGAGCCACCTTGCCAGACCAAAATCACAAAGCTGAAGCATGTAAAAAAGCATTACAAATCATCATTCTGATTATACCACACAAGCAAATCATAGAATTGCATTAAACAGAAAGCATAAATAATGCATATGCAATAATCAAAATGCAAAGACAAGAAAAAAATTACCTTCAGACGTCCATTTTCATCCAGCGATATATTTGATGCCTCTAGATCACAATATATTACACCTTTAAATGTAAAAACCTGAATGTGATGGATTATCAACATTAGCAAAACTCATTTGAAATAGACCCAAATTGTTGTACAGGATGCAAGCTCAATATGCATTACTGTAAAGCTTCGATCATGTCACGTGCAAAGTCATGTATAGATTCCTCTGGAAGCTGGCTATCCTGCACGGAACAAGTTGTAGCACCCTGTTATTTTGGGTGAATACAAAAGGTTACATTGTTGAGTATTTTTATTTTTTAAATGCCTCTGCTACAGAAAATTATAAGTCCATAACAGTGATTAAAAGCCAAAATTAAAAATCTTTATGTCCCTATCATCAATATTCATAATCTACATTGAGATAAAGAGGAGGGGTTTGACCCGATGGTCAAACAAGCTTGGAACGGCACAAGACCCAACCACACATCGTTTTCCAGGGCTGCAATGGGTACATAAAATTCAGGCTACAAGGGCCAGCATAAGAAGTTTGATTCAAGCCCAAAACGAGAATCAGAATTTTTTAGCTCCCAAGCAGCAATTGGCAAAACTTCAAAAAATGTCAAAGAAGAAGAAGAGCCTGATGAAGACCTACAACAACAAAATTGCTACAAAGCTACATGGAGGTTGAAGTCTGGAATGATATGGCTTGCTGAAAGCAACCACAATACAAAATTAATTACAACACAATATCTACACAACAGTCTTCAGATGTAATTTTATCAGATCCATGTAGCAAATTAAAATCCAGGTTTTTACCTATTTCCAGCAAATATACCAAGGAAAATGTAGTGGCCCCAATATAATCTTATGCAAATATCTTGGCTATTTAAATTTCTGGGCTTCAATATTTAACTATAACATCCAAAACCCCTAGATTATATTAATGTTCACATAGCAGCTTTAATGACTCAATATTATGCTTCAGACTTCATTATTTAACCCTACAATAACAAACCCTAATCTATTCCACTTGGATCTAGCAAAATCCAAAAGTTTCTCATTACATTCACATAAATAACAAAAACCCTAGTATTGTCAATTGCGTTCACAAACATATTAGAGACAGCAGATTTAAATATTTTATGCTAATCTACTAAACCCAAATTACAAGCACAATCCATGCCTTAGCATAAATTACCCAAATCACAGTTGAGGCCACAAGGATGAAAAATAAATCACAAGCATTTCTTCATCATACAGGTTTATTACAAAATGTTGCACATCATCAAATAGTATATAACTATTGTAAACGATTGTACTCAAACCCACAACAACAACAATAGTATAAATTTCGTGCAGCTTGAGTTCTTGTAATAAACAGGTCTAAGTGTAATATCCCCATTTTGTGCAATTTTGATTTGTGAACAATTAGCTAGTTTCCTAGCTTTTCTGAAGGCTGATTGGTGTGTTGGGGGAACTCCAAAGTTCTTGGAGTGCACAGGGTTATCATTTCTAGATTTCTAGTTATGGCATTGAGCTCAATTGGTGTTATGGATCGTAATGACACCTTCAAAAGTGTTTTCAAACCCTTGGGGTGTTCTCCAAACTTCTTGGAGAGCACGTCTATTTTTAATAAGTCACAAAGTTGACTCCAAACATCTTCCTACTACTTCAATTTCATCATGGTGTGGTTAGAATTGGATTCCGATGACGTTATAGTACTTTTCGCAACTTGGGTGAGTTATTTAAGTTATTTAATTAATATTTCATAAATGTTGTTTAATGTTGAGAAATAATTTAAAGGCAACTTAGTGTAATAGCTCGTTGGAAAGGTGATTAAATGTTTGAAAAGTTGGACTCCTGAGCATAAGGGGGTCTTCTACACATAATGAATTATTTAATTTAAAACAAAAAGTAGTTTTTGGGAAAAAAACAGTGAAAAAGCAAAAAAAGTGCTTTTTGAAAATGCAGAGAAAAGCAAAAAAGCAATTTTTTTCAAAAAAGCGGCAAAAAACAAATAGCGTTTTTCAAAAAAGCAAGGAAAAATCTATAAAAGGAGGTTTTGGGGGGCTCATTTGTATATGCTGAAGATTTCTCATATTGTTATGCTGTTGGATTGACCCTGCAAGTTCTTCCATAATCTATTGAGGACAAAACCCTCATTCAATTTCTAGTTTTGGATTTGAGAGATAATCCCTAGCTAGATTGGTGTGATTTCATTCCAGAGATCATCATTGTGCTTCAAATCGAGTTTCAGTTTTGGATGTTGTTGAGATGAAGATCTATTCAGCGTTTTGCAGTGTGTAGGTGGAGTTTGAAGGGAGTTTCTAGTATTTTTCTTGTGGGTGTGTTTGTATGCTCCTATTTGGAGTTTCCAAAGCATCAATAGCAGTGTTTCAGTTCTGATTTGTCCAAAGTATAGCAGCAAAAAGGGTGTTTTCAGACTTGTACCTGCCTTCTAATTCATCCATTCAAGGTATTAAGTTGCTCTTTCATAGTTGGGTTATTGGGTACGTGTTATCTGGTGCTATTGTGGGGTGTTTTAACAGTTCTTTACATCAGCAATTCATATCAGCAGCTAATCCTCTTATTTTGGTATTCACAATGCATATGTGCTAACCTTGTAATGCTTCAA
This sequence comes from Sequoia sempervirens, assembly GCA_007258455.2. Taxonomy (NCBI): domain Eukaryota; kingdom Viridiplantae; phylum Streptophyta; class Pinopsida; order Cupressales; family Cupressaceae; genus Sequoia; species Sequoia sempervirens. The sequence continues at coordinate 106,015,656 of VDFB02256132.1, forward strand.
ATGGTTATACCACGAAAAGCTTCAATTTCTATGCACTTTATTTTGTAAGCACTGGATGGTAGTACCACCAATGGGTTTAAATTTGTTATTCCTGATGTACGTACCCCACTGAACAAGTTGTAATATTGTAATAGCTTACCACTAGATAGGAGGAAGAAGTTGTTTTTCATCTTCAAGTATTGTATAAGCTTTCCGAATGAATAAGTGGATGTACCCTTGTAATTCCCACTGAATAAGTGGATGGTTATTTCTTTCAGTACTAATTGTGCAATCCACTGGATAAGTGGTATTGGTTGGCTTGCCATCTAGTGCCTTACTTTCAGTTGCTGACTTGGTTTAATTGTAATCTGGAACACCATATGCTCCCATCTTGCCCACATTGGGTTGTAGGTGATCAAAAAGTGGGAAGGAAATTGATTTACATCTCTATTTTCGTTGATAATATTTTCAAAAAAAAAAATCTAGGGTGGTTATTACACTACGATTCCATACACTACACTGCTACACAAGCAATAACAGCCCAAAAATGCAACTCTTACACGCACTACTCTCTACAAATCGAACAAGCTTGACATAGTTGAAGATCCACCAATTGTCAAAGATTTGCATGAACTCTAGATGATATTCATTCTTTCAAGTCAAAGGGGTTGGTCCTCCGAATTGCAAGATCAAAGGGTTTTCCTCCATTGTTCTCAAGCAAACCCAAGGGTTTTCATCCTTGAATCTGGGTGTTTGAATACAAGTGCTTAGACCAAGTTTTCAATTAGGGATTTTGTAATAGAAAGTTGAATGAATCCTCCTAGAACACATCCACCTTTTGATATTCTTGAAATCCTTTTCAAATTTATGGCTAGAAATTAATCCCGCCTCAAATGTGTGGTTCATATCACGTGAGGGTCCCACGTTGTTGATTTGCTAATCTCATTAATGGTGTTCAAAGGAGTAGATGGTGCATAGCTAAACAGGTACCTTTTTCCCCACTTCAAATTGAATTGGTGGAATTGGTCGGCCTTCTTCATCATTTTCCTGTAGACATTTGTGAATCTGCACCATTGAGATTTGACTATTGTTTTTGGGCGAAAAAAATACTTTATGTGGTATTTGCACTATCAAACTGGCCATTAATGGCACTCCCGATCATGTAGGGGTAGGTAGGAATGAGTAGTGCAAAAAGGTAGGAATGTTGGAGTTTGAAGTTTGGGGATACTACATGACGAATGCCACAGGTCAAAAGTCAAGGAGTCAAGGGAAGGCATTTGAGTAGGGAGAAGTCGGAAACTCCGATAGGGCGAGGGAAAAGGGCAAGGGTCGATGGCAAGGGATATCAAGGAGGATAAGTTCTATACTCTGACAAGAATAAAGGAAAGGTAGAGTTGGAACAAGAGGCATGCCAATAAGGTTAACTCCAACACTCCTACAACTTGCAAGCTTAAAACCCTTTGGAACCTTAGCAACTTTCAAACCTAATAGGCACATGGGGGAAGGGGAGGAAGAACACATAAGCAAAATTGGACCAAGGGGAATACCAAGAATAGGAACTATGCCCTCAATCCATAAACACAAATTAATTGAAACCGAGACATTACAAATCTGCCCTTCACAAAATTTTCTTGCCCTCACGCAATGCAAACTCAGACATTTTGGTATTCTTGATTCTTTCCAAGTGGTAGCTTTTATGGGTAGGTTACTCTAATGAATTAGATACTCTATGATCTTGACCCTGTCACTCTTGTGACCATGACGGTACCTATTATCCATGCGAGTGACGCTCCACTATATGTGCACATTGTGAAATGACAAAGTCAATGCCAACAACTAACAATTCCGCTATTTTTATTGCTTGCCATTTCCTTAGGCAACCCTTGTAGCTTAATCACTTTTCTTATAAATAACTCATGCTCCTTGGGAGGACTCATGATGGAATCTAGGAAGACATCTTCCAAATCTTGATGAGAGATTAGCAAAATCTGCAACAGACTTGAAGGAAAGACATGTTCTCCTTCATTTTGATGGTAGGTAGTGTACTCGCTAATATGCTTGATAAGAGCCTCATGGAAGCACTTCCAAGTGAATCTCTTCCCTTTTCCCTACCAATTTTGTAGGATCTAGAGTGTACCACCCTAGGTGTATAACGCAATGCCTTAAAAGTATTATGTTCCATCTTAAAATCAGATACAATTTTTTTTTGTCTTTGTACCCCATGAGACCATTTGTTCTCCCTTATTTATCATCCTTCTCATCTCCATCTAGGCTATTAGCAATGCATGTACTCTCAACATTTTCTACCCTAATAAAACTCATTTGATCACCAAGCATGATAGAAATAGGATAAGGAATCGATATAATGGTTGCATTCCCTTTTCCATTAACATGAAAGTCATCTTCTTGGCTTTTCCTTACCCATTCCAGTCGTGGTAATTTACAATTTCCCATTCACAATCCTTCTTGTGAGGTAGTTGGCTTCTACTATGCTATTATAATATTATCACACGCTAAAAAACTTGAACTAGAGCATGTCCCTACATTCATCACAAAGGGTGGGTTTATTAGCAACCTAATGGAAGGTAGAAAAGGATTGAAAAATATTTGTGTTTCATTGTTTAACCTATTCTTCATGCTGGCCCAAATTTGTGCAGTTGTCCTAAAGTTGCTTTGTTTGTTTTCCTCCAATTCCTTGCCCAACTGTCTTAGTCACACCCAACTTTGTGCTTGCAACCTCAAGTATTCTTGGAAATTTTTCAAATCAAAATCCTCTTGAAGCTAATCAAGCTCTTCAACTACTTGCTTAATTTCCTTGTCCATTGCTTCAATCTCTTGCTCCATGAAAAATGCTACAACTAGTTGTTTCTCTGCCTCTTGGGGTGCCATTTGGGTTTTCTCTAACGAATCCTTGTGTTAGAATTGGCTATGGCTGCCAAGATCTTGAAACCAAATGGAAAGCACAAAAAGAGAGAATAGAATGTGACAAGAATAAACTGTATTCTTATCAATATGATTCAATGATATGATTGTGTTATACAATGTAGTAGAGACCCCTTGGTTATATAGCCAAGGTGAGATGCAAGATGTCATAGGATTATGACAAGTGTCTTAATCATATGACATGAGACAACTAATCACACTTACTTAGGTTCACATGTGTTACAAGTCAAAAGATAAGATAACAACTAATGAGAACTAACACCTTCTAGAAAGATTCTTTCCTAGGACCTAAGTAAACTTAACATGTGTAAATAAGTCCCCTAGTAATGAATTAACTAGGTACAAGACTTTATTTACACCAACACATTGGTTGATTTAAGCTCAAAGGTGAGTTCATCAACCTTTTCCTTTCTTTCCTGAGATGCATTTATGACTAGCTCTACAATTCTAATGACCAAATCCTAGTCTTTAATCAAATGCAAACATTCTAATTTCATCCTTTCAAAGGCATTCTACACTACTTGCAAGTCTGCAAGAGTGACCGTACATTTACCCCAACAACATTTACTTTATTTGACTCATGTGCCCTCTTAAAACTTAGAGTGAGCTCTTCAATGAGACTTTTTGTGCTATACAACTCAACTAGGACTTGCACTTATTTCTCTATTGTTATCAACAACTGCTCTTTCCACTCATGTAACTCTATAGACCTTTGTGCAACATTGGTGAGATGAAATTTCTTGTCTTGCTCTTGGCTGATCCAATGTAATTCTAATGTTCTTGTCTCATGTGCTCCTCTTGAGTTAAGCCCAGAGATAGTTTTGAATCATCAACTGTTTACCTTTCCCCATGGAAAGTTGCATTATTGATATTAGGCCTCAAGGGTTTGACTATCAACTAACTCCTTCAAAGTCTTATCTTTTGCAGCCTTGAGAGTTGCATTGCAATCTCCTTGATTAGCACCACAAAACATTAAAAGAAACCAACAATTAAGGCATCATGGAAGGACCCAATGCCAGCTCTACCTCAACTCAATTTTAAGTGTTTCATAATATTTACTCGAATCCCATATTCTTTTGCTTTAACAAAATTTAGTGAAAGAATTTGTGTAGTCTTGGCCGAAAGTGGTGACTTTGGCCATTTCGTCATACTTATAACAACAAAACTCTTGCAACAGTATCAATTCTCTATTAGAATTAATAATTTAATGTCTTAAACTATGATTATGGAGATAGTCAATCTGAATATTATCAATCATTGGTCTGAAAATTTCAGCAAGATGAAAACCAACATTAGTGCCCATTGAGGCACTCTTCTCCCATGCATGCTTCTCAGCCCAACCATCCTAGAACTCCACCTCATAGGCTTCTCGATTTTCCAACCTAAACTTGTAGGGATGCTCAAAAGCATATTTACCTTAGTTGAAGCGTTTGTTAACTCAGCTCTATAATTCTTCTTATCTCCATTTTTACAAGTGTTTGCAAATTTCCCTCGAATGACATAGATTCAGCCATTTGGGCATTGATGGGTGTGTACAAAACAAGAGCCTCTTTCCTACTTGTGAATTCAACTAGTGATACTTACACCTGGACTATATGAAGGTATACAATTTGCTAATCTACACTATTAGAGGTCGAAAGGGTTATCTTTTCTCCATCAAATCTCATGCCTTTCACTTGCATTGCAAATTCCTCCAAGGTTTGCTTCCTTTCAAATCCCTGAAACTTTAAATTTTCCTCTTCCTTGTGCTAATCTCTCATAATTTCTTATTTATATAAAGGATTTATATACTATATACTGAGAGTTGTGTCCCTTTCCATTTTTGCTTCTTAGATAGGGCTTGTTGCATCCTCGTATAAGGGATTTATGTATTCCTTTTTCTCCTCTATGGTAGTTGAATCTCTATCTCCATGCTCTCTTCTTTTTCTTCCTCATTAGGTACATGGTCCTATACATTCACAATTACTTCAAGCTCATTTGGGTCCAAACTCTCATCTAACACTACCTCGGTTTAGTGCCTTTGTTCCTTGCTTAAGCACCTATGACCAAGGGTCCATGACTCCCTACAAGAAAAACAAAGTTGCTTCCTCTTGAGCTCGTTTCATGTGTCTTCCTCCATCTTCTTGTGTGGGGCTCCCTTTGATTTGTTGCAATAGGGTGGCTTTAAAAATCGTTTGTCTGTGGTTGTTTGTTGTGCCTTTGGTTCTAATTGTTCTTCATTTTACAAAAACATTTTTTTCCCTTGCTCCATGTCCTCCCTAGCAGCCTTTGTCAGTTTTGACTTTTCATCTTCCTCAACTTTTTGATGTAGTTATACAAGCCTCTTCTATTTGGATGCTTGTTTGCGAGTAGGTTCAAGTAGCTATCAAAGGAGAAAATAGAAGTGATAATGTTAAACATCCTCTAATATTTGTCAAGGATTCTAGGGGCTTGCAACTTGTACCCTTATATGTCCTATCTTTTCATAACCTCTCTTTGAAGAGGATCTACATATTCTTCTTCTTTTGGTAAGAACTTCATTTAAAGGATGATAGGTCTCTCAACAGATCGAATTGTTCTCTAGGAATTGGCATCATCACCTTTGTTCCCATCACTATTTGCTCTTGGTGAACTCGTTCCACTATACATCATGTTGGAGCCCACTTTTATGTGTTTAGTTTTTGCCTTATTGTGCTCTGTAAGGTTGTATTTTTGACCCTATCTACCCTTCGTTAATAACTGATCTAAAAAGTCTTCAATTGGGTCCCCTATGTTAAGTAATTGTCTAAGGGCATTCAGTCAAAGTGTGTTTATCAAATATCCTTAGTAAAATTTGTTACAAGGTGCTTTTGTGGTCAATGCCTTGAAATTTTTCTTTTCTTTGGGCCATTTTTGCAAAATTTCGGGATTTCAAAGTTTATCATACCGTCATGCTAGTCTAACCTATCATCCTTGGCATGCCATCCCCAACAAGTTAGATTTTCCCCCTTTAAGCCCATTTTCCTTGAAATCCAAGGTTTTGGGTTTGGTCATTCATGCATCCTTCCTCAACTACCAACTTTCCTTCCCAAAATTCCACTTTGAAAAATTTCAGGATTTCGGGGTTTCTCATATTGTCATGCTAGTCTAACCTATCATCCCTGGCATGCCATCCCCAACAAGTTCGATTTTCGCCTTTACACCTATTTTCCTTGAAATCCAAGATTTTAGGTTTAGTCATTCATGCATCCTTTCCTCAACTGCCAACTTTCCTTCCCAAAATTCCACTTTGCATAATCTCAGGATTTCAAGGTTTCTCATACCATCATGCTGGTTTAACTTGTCATTCCTAGCATGCCATCCTCAACAAATCCGCTTTTCCCCTCTAAGCTCATTTTCCTTGAAATTTAAGATTTTGGGTTTGGTCATTCATGCATCCTTCCCTCAACTGCCAAAATTCCACTTTGCAAAATTTCAGGATTCCGGGGTTTCTTATACCGTCATGCTAGTCTAACCCATCATCCTTGGCATGCCATCCCTGACAAGTCCAATTTTACCCTCTAAGTCCATTTTCCTTGAAATTTAAGATTTTGGGTTTGGTCATTCATGCGTCCTTTCCACAACTACCAAATTTCCTTCCAAAAGTTCCACTTTTCAAAATTTTGGGATTTTAGGATTTCTCATACATGTTGGTCTAACCTATCATCCTTCGCATGCCATCCCCGACAAGTTTGATTTTCCCCTCTAAGCCCATTTTCCTTGAAATCTGAGATTCTGGTTTGGTCATTCATGCATCCTTTCCTCAACTACCAACTTTCCTTCCCAAAATTCCACTTTGCAAAATTTTGAGATTTCAGGGTTTCTCATATCATCATGCTATTCTGACCTATCATTCCTAGCATGCCATCCCCAACAAGTACGATTTTTCCCTCTAAGCCCATTTTCCTTGAAATTTGAGATTTTGAGTTTGGTCATTCATGCATCCTTTCATCAACTGCTGACTTTCCTTCCCAAAATTCTACTTTGCAAAATTTTGAGATTTCAAGGTTTCTCATATCGTCATGCTGGTCCAACCTGTCATCCCTAGCATGCCATCCCCGACAAGTATGATTTTCCCCTCTAAGCCCATTTTCTTTGAAATCCAAGATTTTGGGTTTGGTTACTCACGCATCCTTTCCTCAACTACCAACTTTCCTTCCCAAAATTCCAATTTGAGAAATTTTGAGATTTTGGGGTTTCTCATACTATCATGCTAGTCTAACCTATCATCCTTAGTATGCCATCCCCGCAAGTCCAATTTTCCCCTCTAAGCCCATTTTCCTTAAAATGCAAGATTCAAGGTCTATGTCATTCATGCATCCTTTCCTCAATTACCAACTTTCCTTCCCAAAATTCCACTTTGCAAAATTTTGAGATTTCAGGGTTTCTTGTACCATCATGCTAATCTGACCCATCATCCCTGGCATGCCATCCTCGACAAGTCCGATTTTCCCCTCTAAGCCCATTTTCCTTGAAATTTGAGATTTTGGGCTTGGTCATTCATGCATCCTTTCCTCAACTGCCAACTTTCCTTCCCAAAATTCCACTTTGCAAAATTTTGAGATTTTGGGGTTTCTCATACTGCCATCCTGGTCTAACCTTTCATCCCTAGCATGCCATCCCCGACAAGTCCAATTTTCCCCTCTAAGCCCATTTTCCTTGAAATCCGAAATTCAAGGTCTATGTCATTCATGCATCCTTTCCTTAACAGCCAACTTTCTTTCCCAAAATTCCATTCTACAAAATTTTGGGATTTCGAGGTTTCTCATACTGTCATGCTGGTCTAACCTGTCATCCTTGGCCTACCATATCCGACAAGTCTAATTTTGGGATCTCAAGATTTCTCATACCCTCACACCTATTGAAATTTTGGGGCATTTTTTTCCCTTCTTCCCCCTTGGCATGCAAAGTCTCGAAACTCCACCGTTCAAATGAAAAGCCCTACCTACCTTCCTACACAACCCAGGACACCATTAATGGTCTCAAAATGAACATGATTCGACAAGTGAGGATTATCAGAGGCCTCTTGGTACTTTTGGCCCCATCTACGACATTGTTAGTACACAAAAGCTTATGGCTGATGATGTAAGGGGCATAGCTTCATGTGTATGGCCATGTGAAGGTGATGCAAGCAAACCTGGGAAGCCTATACAATTTTAGATGACCATGGTACTTTCCCCAAGGTCTCTAGTTGGTGTTGAAATATATATTTTCCCAAATGAACAAAAAAAAAAAAGAGGATAACATTTTAAGAGAGGAGCAATTGCAGAGCCAACAGAAAATAAATATTCATAGGATTTCGATTTCTAGTTCTAGGTGTAGCTATTTTTGCATTGTAAAGATCTGGGTTTTTTTCCCAAACCTGTAATAACACTGGTAAGCTTTGAAGATTGACTGATTAAAGGTAAAATCAACCTTAGCTAAGTGTCTCCTTATGTATGCTATGCATTTCTGGGTGTATGTTGTTTAGTTTTTCAACTAGAAGCCTGTGAAATCTTTGCAAAGCTTTTGCAAGGTATATTTTCAACATAACAAAGGAAGTGTATGGGTATGCTTAAGGATTACTAAGTAGACTCTCTTAATATTTTGCAACCATCTGTTATTTTTTTTAATGTATGTGTAAAGCCTAACTTACTTGTGCATTCTAAAAAGAATAGTCATTTGTAATATCTTGATTAAGATATCACCTAAGTTTCTATTATCATGTGTTTGACCAAATTCAAAGACTCTGTTGCCCAATGGATAAAACCACCAATCTATGACTAGCTTTCTCTCTCGTCATCCTCAACACACACTAAATACATCAACTCAAATACCTTTTAGTTTTATTTGTCAATGTGTTCCATTGCCATGTCGAAATGAATATAACAACACAAGAGTGTATCATAAACACATTCTTAGACACTTACATGGAAAATTATCTATTAATAAGGTGTTATGCCTTGCATGTCCAACTAACACATAGGTATATTGTGACACCAATATTGGGATACACTGTGTAGTGGGTATAGTTTGTTGTAAGGAAGTGTCCAATCACAGTTTCAATATCCAATCCAACACCTCAACGAAACCCCTCCTTAGTATTGCAAAGTCAAAAGTGAAGGAGGTCTTACCCACATCAAGCATTGGTCCTTAGATATCCAACTTGAAGACAAGTTTGTGGTGATCTTTCTGGGTTTGACACCCATGGCACTTGGAAGATTACCAAACCTTAGGGATTTGGGGCTTGCAGCTCAAATCACCAACACATCAGAGCTGTAAAGAATCACATGATTCATAGGATGGTCAAAAAACTAGCTCTAATACCATTGTAATGGCCCCAATAAAATTTTATGTAAATATCTTGGCTATTTAAATTTTTGGGCTTCAATATTTAACCAAAACCTCCAAAATCCCTAGATTATATTAATGTTCACATAGCAGCTCTAATGACTCAATATTATGCTTTAGACTTCATTATTTAACCCTACAATAACAAACCCTAATCTATTCTCTTTGAATCTAGCAAAACCCAAAAAAATCTCATTACATTCACGTAAATAACAGCAAACCCTAGTATTCCTAGTGCCCCTGCGTCTGGAAGATTTGGGAATGCCCCTTACGATTCCCCTATTCAGGATGAAATTAATTCGGCCTTGAATAAGCTCAATCCTGAGGACATTGTGGGTGTGGCGGAGAAAAGTACGGATGGTCTTTTCACTGTTCTCAAGTGGACCCAGAAGGAAATCTGTGATTTGAAAGGCAGTAATATGGACCTAAGCAACAGGGTCATGGATTTGGAGCAGAAGATGAGCTGGAATTGTAAAGAGACTGATGGACAGGAAACCCCCTTACCAAGGAAAAGACAGCTTTCGCAGGAGGAAAGATTGACCAGTATCGAGTGCAATATATCCAAGATAGGCCAAAATATTAGGGCCACGGTGGTGAACAATCACAAAATTGCCAGGCATAACACCATCATCATCAATGCTATGGTGGAAAAGCTCGAAAAAAATCAAAAGGGTTCGCTGGTTGTGGATTTGGACGCGGACAGAGGTGGCTGCAGATCTGCTGGTGAAGGGATTTCTACTCGTATCCGGGCTAACACTAAGAGGAATACCCCGACTTCGTCACATATGGCTCAAATCCTCAAGCAAGGGTTACAGGATATGAAGGATGTTGAAATGGAGGCTGAGGAGTTGCTAAACACCTTGGAGTAGTGCGGTCGTTGTTGTTTCTGGTTTTTTTGGGTGGTCCTTTTTTGGACCCAGCTGTCTTTTTTGCTGTCGTTTCCTTTGTGGGACAGCTGTCTGTTCGTTTGGACTTCTTTTGTTATCTTTTGTTGTTTAAACTCTGCAGTTTCAAGTCCCTGTAAAACCTGTTTTTTCCTTTTCAAAAATAGCAAACCCTAGTATTGTCAATTGGGCTCACAAACATAATAAAGATTTTGTTCTAATCTACTAAACCCGGATTACATGCACAATTCATGCCTTAACATAAATTACCTAAATCACGATTGAGGCCACAAGGATGAAAAATAGATCACAAGCATTTCTTCATTGCACAAGTTTATTACAAAATGTTGCACATCAACAGAAACAACTATTGTAAATGGTTGTACTCAAACCCACAACAACAATATAAATTTTGTGCCACTAGAGTTCTTGTAATAAATGGGTCTCAAATTCCATACACTAAGCTGCTATAGTAGCAATTAAAGGCTAAAAATGAACTCTTACACCCACATCTCTCTACAAATCGAACAAGCTTGACATAGATGAAGATCCACCATCATGAAAGCTCTACATGAACTTTGGATGGGATTCATCCTATCAGTTCAAAGGGGTTTTGTCCTCCAACTCATAGGATCAAAGGGTTTTTGTCCTCTAATCTCAAGCAAACCCAAGGGTTATCATTCTCAAATATGGGCATTCAAACACAAAAGCTTAGAACAAGGTTTCTATGGTAGAAAGCTAAATGAATCTTCCTAGAACACATCCACCTTCTGATATTCTTAAAATCCTTTCAAATCTATGGCTGGAAATGAATCTCACCTCAAATGTGCGGTTCATATCGTGTGAGGGTCCTAAGTAGCTATTGATTCATAAACAACATTAATGGTGTTCAAAGCAATACATGGCATGCAACTAAACGGATCCGTTTTTCCCCACTTCAAATTGAATTGGTTGTCTTGGTCAGCCTTCTTCACCCTTTGCTTGTAGACACTTGTGAATCCACAACCATTGAGATTTGACTATGGTTTCTAGGTGGGAAAATAGTTTTTGTGGTAGTTGCAACGTCAAATTGACCATTAATGGCATTCTTGGTCATGCAGAGGTGAGTAGGATTGAACAATGCAAAAAGGTAGGAACATTAAAGTTTGGTGTTTGGTGATACCACAAGCGAAAAGGGCAGGGATCGAAGCAATGGGATGTTGAGAAGGATAAGTCTGATACTCTGAAAGAATAAAGGAAAGGTAGAGTTGGAAGAAACAACATGCCAAGAAGGGTAACTCCGACACCTACAACTTGCAAGCTTAAAACCCTTTGGAACCTTAGCAACTTCCAAAAGGGGAAGAACACATAAGAAAAATTGGACCAAGGGGAATGTCGAGAATAGGGAATAGGCCCTTAGTCGAAAAACACAAATTAATTGAAAGGGCGACATTACAAAATAATTATAGACAAAACTCCCAATTTGAAAAAAATTACAACAGACTAAAATGATGATTACAACTTAGCTGTGAAAAAACCATATTCAACATGGAGCATGACAGCTCTTAGACCAAATGGATTCAACGCAAATTTTTATCAAGATTTATAGGCTATAATCAAATATTACCTCCTAGTGGTAAAGGATTCTAGACAACACCAGAATTTACATGGAGTGATGAACTCTCCATTCCTAGAATTGGTGCTAAAGGAAGCTCAAGCAGCAAGCATGGAGAGGTATAGGCCTATTTCGCTCTACAATACCTCATGTAAAATTATCACAAAGATAATCTCTAACAGATTTGAGTAAATCACCCCCAATCTGATTTCAAAAGAAAAAACTAGTTTTGTGCCGCATAGACACATTTCTCAAGGGATTATCCTCACTAAAGAAGAAGTCTCTTCCAATAAGCAAGACGATAAAAAAATTATGCCTTTGATAGAATAATTCATGAAGCGATCATTGGATTGCTCCCTTCGTAAATGGCAGCCCAGCTTCATTCTTTGAGCTTTCAGGAGGCCTGAAGTAGGGGTGCCCTCTCTCCCCTTGCTTGTATATTTTCTTCATTGAACTTCTTGGAAGGAAACTTGAACAAAGGTTACTGAGATCGTTGCTAAGCATCCCCACAAATCATGGTGGAAAGGAGATCAATCACTTACAATTCATTGATGACACTCTTATTAGGAAGAGCATCAAATCAAATAGTGGATTTGCCAATAGCCTCAAGGAATTATTTGAAGTTGTAGGCGGTAAGATCAATAGCATATAATTTGTTATCTAGTTCTCCCACTCTCTTCAAAGGGAAGTTGCAACAATATCTAGGATCATCGGCCTTAAGGTTAGTAATGAATAAACCTTCACATATATTGGGGTGCCTATGTCTTCATTAAACCCAAAGCTCGGCTTTGGGAGAAGATACTTGATAAAATGAAAGCTATGCTTAACAAGTGGTCAAATTGTTGGTTGACACCACTAGCAAGGGTCTTGCTCATAAACATAGTTCTTGCAGCACTCCCTTTTTATCAAATGAGTATTCTATGTGCCCAAGTATTGGTGCTCAGAGTTGTACGTCCCAAACCCCTAAAATCAAGCCATTCTCTAAGTGTAGGGGGTGTCAACCTCAAAGCAACAAACCTCTAACTTATGATTAGGTGGGGCAACACTAGGCCAATTTACTAAGGCGAGTACGACCTTCAACTTCAGGCTCAACTAGACCTAGGGGGGCTTCCCTAGAGGTATCCTAAATAGGATTAAACACAATTGAAGATAGACAAGTTCATAAACTAGTGCAATAGTACCCAATGTACGCTTGAACCCAAAAGTTATCACTAGGCTAGGGACTAACCTATTGCTATAACCTCTATTGAGTTGATAAACACATCATTGTATAACAATAGAATTTGGGTATGCACAAAATGAATCTCTAGGATGATAATTGCTATGGATTGCTAAAAATGTTTTCCTTGGTTAAAACACTAAATCATGAAGTGCATAAAATCTACTTCCTAATCCTACTCTACTAGTGAATGATGTTTTCAATTTGTGCATGGTGGATCATTTCTTCTAGGACCAATGCCTATTCATTGGGTTATAGAGTCGAAGTATGCCATGAGAAAGTACAAATTGAAATTACAAAGGAACATGAGCTATGCATACACATACACCAAAAATTACGATATCAAGCAATTGAACGTTCTTGGTTATACATCTTAGACTACAAAAATTCATATGGAATGAAGAAATCACCATTACAAAGCTTGTACTACATTTGAATGTTGTCCCATTTATCAAATATGCATTACATTCATACCAAAGAAGTGGCAAGAGAAACCCTAACCTATAAATTCCTAAAAATACCATAAATGGAACCACAAAGACATTCAACTGCAAAAATCATTTACAATATTAACCTCCTTAAGATTTACAAACATATATTGCTCTAATGGCAACTAGATTTGCAAGAGTTGAAACCCTAGAAGCTCCTTTGGCTTGCAATCACGTGGAAGGGCAAAAAGAATGACCTTTTTGGAAATCAAACCAGCATATATGGTGCTTTGTTGATTGCCCTATCACTTCAGGAATCAAGCAACTAGCAACCAATGGATGAGGTGTGCAA
>VDFB02256132.1:106042762-106254046 GCA_007258455.2 Sequoia sempervirens
AGTTAGAGAAATATTTCTATTAGTTATATTTTACTTCTTTGATGGTCGACATGATTAGTTTTTCCTTATGAGATGTAAGCAATTGCTCTTGGTAGTTAACTGCCAACGGTTGGAAGTTCTCAACGACTGTCGACTATTTTATATACTCTTATTGTACTTGAGAAAGGCACGTTCTGAGATTTCCCTGAACTATTTTGTATAAGCATATGAATGAAATATATTGAGATATCTTTCTGCAATAACTGGTATGAATTTCTTATGGTTCTGGTATTCATTTATCCTATATACTCAGTTATGTTCAAAGCATATTGAATTAGACAGTAAACAATATTGATCCAGGGTGCACATAAAGGACCTTCATGGTCTTTAACTATTAAACAACTCATACTTAGAAACCTTTTCTGGGAAATTTGGAAAGCATGGAATGCTTTTATACTAAGTAAACAAAGAACTCCTCCTTGGGCTTCTAAAATGAACATTCAATCTCTCCTCCTCCAAGAGACAATAAATTTTAATCTTAAACCTCAAAATGAGAAGAAGCACAACTACCAAGATGCTGATCCAATTCTCTCTACAGGTTACTCTCCCTTTTTCAACAAGGCCTCAAAGGGGAACTGAGGATTAACAAGGGGTGGGGGAATTATTCATTACAATGGAAAAATCTGCCTTAAGTGTGCAACAAGTCTGGGCCATTCAACAAATAATGATGCAGAAGCACAAGCTCTGAAATTGGGCCTTCTCTTAGCAAAAAAGCGAAAGAAAAAAGTATTGACTCCTTAAAAGATTATGGGGACTCCCAATTGATGGTCAGTGCACTATTCAAAGGTCACTGTAAGTCAATTTATGTTGTTTACATATTTAAGGTCATCCAGATCCTTATCAACCAGTTTGAACAGACAGATATTCAAACTGTCAAAAGAAAGCACAATAAGGAGCCAAAAGCTGGCTAAAGATACAGTTAGCCTAAGCACTAGAATTTGACAAATATGGCATGCCCCCGTTCAGCAAATCAGACCACAAAGGTCATTAGATTTGACAAAACAAGCTACAGCCATGAACTACCTCATCTCCTGCCCGTGCAATAAAGATGTGAAAGTCACTATGCCTGGCCCTTTTTACTTACAGACCTCTTCACCCTCCTGTAGGCTTTGTGAGCTGTAGGTTTGCAATTGGTATGTTAGCTCTGTGTTGCAAATCCTTTTGCTTAGTCTTTAAGCTGTTTTGCTCTGTCAAGTGTCAATCCATGGGCTCTCTGTTACAAGACAGCATAGTTTGTAACAGCTGGTTTCCCCAGCCGACATCATTTGTATAATATGTAATAAATCTCAGATTTTAAATATATAATACCAGTCATAGCTTACAGATACTAAACAAAGAAATATCTTTTATGCAGCCACATAAGCCATATCATTATCTACCACAAAAGCAACATAGATTTAGTTGATAAATCTCAGAACTAGAATACAAAAAACATAATATTACCTTTAGATAGCGATTATAATTAAAAGATATGTTGAGATACAACACATGCAAACATTGTAATTTCAACTGAAAAACTTAAGGCCACTACCAGCCCAAATGTGTTGAACTTACTCATTAATCACTGATGTAACTTTTCCCAGGATATGAATACCTCAAACAAGTGCCCTAACAATGCATGTAGAATCCCATTCTAATGCCACAATCCCTTAAATTTAGTGAAAAAGTTGCACACTTGTACAGAAGAAAGGCAAGCATAAGCAATCAATGATCCTAAGAAAAACATAATATGTATCTCGTGTTCTTTGAAAGTGAGTTTCATCTTTTACATCTGCTGGACCTCATGTCCCATGGGGAAGTAGCTGTAATCCCAAGATAGCCTCAAACGCAACCTCCACAACTTGTCAGCTGCTTGAGTTTCTAAGATTAGAAACAGCAGATTTATTTCTCATTATGTCTGATATGAACCGAAAACACAGCAGCATTTTTTTCAACAGAATGTTGCTCCTTGTATGCAGCACAAAGGGCATAAACGAAGCACCATTGCAGCCAAGAGGAAACAGACTGACTCGGTCAGCCAGAGAAGTTTTCCAAGGCTTGGAAGATGGGAAAGCAGACTTAAGGCTGCTTCTTCTGGAGCTGCCTTCAAAAAATGAAATAAACAGTCTGCAACCAGGTCTGAATTTGAGATTCATGATTTCCACATACCTCCAAAAAGACACCAATATAACTTCCATGTCAGTGATGTCACTAGTTGCACCCTCTTAGATGTTCATATTGTGAGAAAAAGGATAAAACTTTACATTGAAAATATATTGAATATTTTAAGCATCCAAGTAAATAGATAGTGCTAAATCATAGATGAACAACAAACTGATTACAAAAATAGATGCAACCCATAATTCAAGAATTACGTAGAGAAATCCCTACAGGAAAAAACCCAAAAACATCCAAGACTTGTATTAATACTTCAAATGAGTTAATACCAATACAACTTCTCTCTCTCGATTTCTACAACACTTTGCTACTTCAACAACTTGCTGAAATTTTTATTTTTCCTTCAATTCAAACACTTAAAATATGCATGAGGAAAACCACAAATCATGAATGGTTTCTAAAACCATGTGCAAGAAACCATTAGTTAATTTAGGCATTCTTACCCACGCAAAAATCACAACACCTAAATCAAGAGTAGTTAAATAAGAATCTTCCTCTTCCAACTTGTGATTTTATTTGCCTTTTTGTTAATGTGCACATGCGAACCAAAGATCTCCCTTATCTTCTCCATGTTCACATTTAGCTTCCCCTTTTCATGCTTTTTCTACCTAGCAACTAAAAAACACATTACAAGTTGTCATAGTTGCATTTGGTAACTTTCATGACAACTAAGTGATGATTACAATTTGCCAAAATACAATTAAATACAAATATGGAAATAACAAGGTTGAGACATTTTTCCCAACATTATCCCACTTGTTGAGCACCTTGTCAGAGCATAAGGGGAAACTAAAAGAATAAACAATCTCTTGAAGAGGTAAGGCCCATGGCCTTTGCACCAACTAAACTTTTTTGTACTTATTGGCTTAGGGAGAGAATCTACAACATTCTCTAAAGTGTCCACTTTCTATTATAATATGACTTTGCCACCCTCAACCGTTTCTCAAACAAAATGATATTGAACATCTATATGCTTTGTGCAGGCATGATACATTGGGTTCTTTTTCCAAACAAATAGCACTTTGACTCTCACATCTAATTCTAACTTGTTTACACTAAAGCCAATACCTAAACACAATCTCTATAACCACATTGCCTCCTTACAAGCATGTGTCATAGCCATGTACTCTACTTCTATAAAGATAAATGCAACCCTAGGTTGTCTTTTGCTCAATTAACTAACTGTTCCTCCAAACAAAGTAAAGACATAGCCACTTGTGGACAATCTAGCCCAATCTAAATCAACAAAGCCTTGCAAATCAATCACCCTACTCACATCATTAGATCCATAATAACGAATGCAAAGGTTAGAAGTCCCACATAGATATTTGAAAACCTGTTTCACATAAGTCCTATGTTCTTTACCAAGATTTTCCATAAATCTATTGAGACTCTTGCTGCTTGAGCAATGTCGTGTCTTGTACAGACCATGGCATACATAAAGGCTTCCTATAGCACTAGTATATGGAATTTTATACATCTCTTCAAGTTCGTCAACTGTTTTAGGACATTATTCTTGTAATAGCTTAGTGCCAACTGGAAAGGGAATATTAACTAGTTTACAATCATCCATGGAAAAATGCTACAAAATAGTGTTGACATACTTTTTTTGATTTAACCATAATTTTCTATTAACTCAATCCTTGTTGATTTCCATACCCAAGATATATTTTGCAGCTCCTAAATCTTTCATATCAAAATTACCAAATAACTAACACTTAAACTCCCTAATCATTTCCAATAAAAACATATGTTCAATATATAGACAATGAATAGCAACTAATCATCAATTAATTTCAAGGATACATGGGGATGTGTCCCTAAGGTTTTGCCCTCGTTCCAAGGGACGTTCTAGGACGAGGGGCTTGTAGACATTTCCCTGGGGTCCCAAAAAAATAAAACAGTTTGAAATTTTAAATATTCATTTTTGCTCTTCTAAGCGGGACCCACACCCTCCCAACCCTAAAATGAAACATAAAGCTTTCTTTCAAAGCCCAAATTGATGTTGATCCAAAGGATGCCACCCAAATTGATGACGAGGAGACATAGAGGGATTGGTTGGAATTCCATTAGATGAGCCAGCCTCTCATACTCATAGTGGAAGTGACTCAAAGTCTGATTTTGATGCAATGTTGCAGATGCCGATTAGAGGCAGCCATCATACTTTCTATTACTATGTTTTTGACATTTGTGACTTTGTCATTTGGACATTTGTAGTGCAAACTTGTAGCCTTTGGGCATTTTTATTTTTAAAATTTTATATCATATGCACATTGACTGTTTGACATGAATTATGGAAGCAATTAAGTAGCTGCAGTACTATTAATTTGTTCGACTCTCATCACTTATGTGAACTCTATTGTTGTGTTTTACTAAGTACTTTTGATTCTATAATGTATATGTCAATATGATTGCATTTGCAACTTTATCAATGTTCATTGTTATCATTATTCATATGAACATCTGAAATTTGAAATTTCCCTATATTTTTAATATATATATATATATATATATATATAGCTGTCCCCGCCCAAAATCCCTAAAAAATCCGTCCTAAATCGTCCCTCGCTCGGAAACTCAATGGAACATAGATTAATTTAAAATAAACACAATGATCTTCACTTCTAATAAATTCATGATTCAACGCAAACGCATCAAGTTTTTGATACCACATTGTTGGTGACTACTTCAAACCATATATAGATCTTTTTAACTTGCAATCCAAGTGTTCTTGTCCCTTCACAATAAAATTATCAAGTTGTTTCATAGATATTTCCTCATCAAGATCCCCATGTAAAAAAATTGTTTTAAAATCCATTTGCTGTACTTCTAAATCAAAAGTAGAATCAATAGATAAAGAAGAATCTACTAGAGGTTAGTTTAGCCATGGGAGAAAAAATCTCACTGAAATCCACTGCCTCAACTTGGGAGTAACCTTTTGCCACTCACTGAGCATTGTACCACTCCCTTAACTTGCAAGTAACCCTTTTCCACTAATTGAGCCTTGTACCACTTCAACTTGCTAGTTACTTTGAACTTTCTTTTAAATACCCATTTGCATCAATTGACTTCCCTCTCCTCGAGCAGCTCAACTAGATCCCATGTGTCACATTTGTCCAAGGCCTTTATTTCATCTTTCATGGCATCTAACCATAACTCATGCTCATTTGAAGACAAAGCCTCTTTCACAAATCTAAGTTCATTGTTAGCACAAGATAAAGAAAAAACGCCATGAAAATCAAATGGACTATATCCATACCTATTAATGGGTTTATATTGTCTAGTGGATCTTATTAGAGGTGTAACAAAATGCTCTAGTTATTCCTTTTCAAAGCTCTCTTCTAAGCCTTCTTCTTCCCATTCATTTCCATCATGTTGTTATTCTACATGTGTATATTTCTACAGTTCAACTTTAATAACAAAATGCATTGTTTTGTTAGGCTTTATATGAGGTTGTTCACCATTTTTAAATTCCCTAAGCTCCTTGATAATAACATCCTTAGAATATAACATTTTCATTGATATAGGATTCCAAAGCTTATAACCCTTAATGTTCTCGCTGTAACTCACAAATATACACCTATTAGCCCCAAAATCAAGCTTAGAACATTTTTCTTTAAGAATAGGAACATATGCATCATTGTCAAAAACTCTAAAATGAGAAATTGATGGTTGTTTACTTTTTCATACCTCAGAGGGAGTTTTATCAACAAGAGAAAAAATGTTAAATAGATATCAAGCAGTGTAAACTGCTTCAACCCAAAAATGTTGCTTTGCAAAACTCAACATGCTGCTAGCTCTATCCGATAAAGTCCTATTCATCCTTTCTACCACTCCCTTTTGTTGTGGGGTATATGGTGTTGTTTTTTGTTTTAACAAATGAAACTGACCACCTTTATCCATTCTTAAAACCTTTATTTTCCATTTGTTTGTTTCTTAACAAGTGTTTTAAATTCTTTAAAAATAGAAAATACAATAGATTTTTCCTTCAAAAACTAAACCCATGAATATCTAGAATAATCATTTGTGTTACACAGGGACACATCCCCACCCCTCAAACCCCTGTCCCGCCCCCCCGAGGGGTTTCTGGGCTGATGAGGGGGCTAGAGGCCCCTCAGCCATCCCCCAAATATGGAAAAATGGCGGAAACGTATTTTCCAAACGTGCGGTTCCCTGCAAAAAAATCGACGTCGAGCATAGGGACATCTGGCTATCCCTTGTGGGACTAGGACGCCTCAAAATATCCCCTTAACTGTCCTAGAACACCTAGTATCCCTTTGTTGAAAACACTTTAATAATGTTTTTAAAAATAATTGTTCATAACATTAAAAAAAGACTGTTAAATATATCATGACAGCATTATAACAGCAGCAATAAATATATCATGAGAACACTATAACAGCAATATAACAACAATTAAATTAATCATGACAGCAGTGACAGCAACAACTATAGTATAACAGCAATAAATATATCATGATTCAGATTCATAGTTAATGATATAAGTTATATAACAGTTAATATTAACAGAAATAATTTGGATTTCTGATTTTAATGTTTCATTGTTCAAAAAAGCATTAAAATTCAAAATTCTTCATATGGTATTAGAGTGCAAAAGAGATTAAAGGTACATTTGCCATGGTTTGGTATAGTGTGGTATTGTGTGAGAAGTACAAACAAACAATTTCCTTTTGGAATGTGGTTGGCAAGCAAGCTCCTATAGACGTCATCCAACATCATTTTAGCATTGTCATGTTATATTGTTGCTCTTATAGTGATGTTATTAGATTGTAGAGATTTGACTCTCTTTGTGTGTGTGTGTGTGTGTGTGTGTGTGTATTGTCGCCTCCTCACCGCCCCTCAAAAGGTCCGTCCTCGAATCGCCGCTGCCCCTCGCTCGAAATGTCGTAAGAACATAGAATAATCATCAATAAAGGAAACATAGTAGTGAGACTCTCAAATAGAAGGCACATCCATGAGACCAAAAAACAGCACTATGAGTAACCTCGAAAAAAAAATTAGACCTAGTACTTTCTAATTTAAATAATACTCTGTTGTTTTCCATACACAGTGTTCACAAAAATCAAAATCAACAAAGTAACCAAACAAACCATCAACCATATATTTATTTATGAGGGTTTTGAGACATTCCTCACCAATGTGACACATCCTATGGTGCCACAACTTACAAGATACAGAGTTATCAGTTACATTAAAAGAATTACAAAATGTAAATGCATCAAGCCTAAACAGGGTGCCACACCTAGTGCCCCTAGCTAACACCAAATTCCCTTTGTTTAAACAACAACCACTCTTTCTCAAAAGTAACATGCACCCTTAAATCATCCATTTTAGATACAAAAAATTAATTCCTAGCTAAACCAGGGATATGCAATGGATCTGTAAGAGAAACCCTCTCATCACTAAAAATCAATTTTACCTCCCCTCCGCCTACATTTTTTCATGTGTTGTCCCTAAGGAAACTCCCCCACCATCATAAGTTGAATATATTGAAAGCCACTCCTTATGAGGAGTCATGTTGTAGGATGCACCTAAATTTATCAGCCAAGAGTTGTCCAAAGTAATTTTAGTAGATATGATAAAGGCATTAGTAGCTTCATCATGAAAGGATTTGTTCGTAGGCAAATCATCATTATTTTTCTTCTTATTCTTACATTTCTTTTTGAGATGCACCCATTTGCCACAGCTCCAACACCTCAAACACTTAAAACATATGCACAAGGGAAACCATAAATCATGAATGATTTCTAAAACAATGTGCTAGAAACCATTAGTTAATTTAGGCATTCTTATCCATGCACAAATCACAACACCTATCAAGAGTAGTTAAATAAGAAACTTACTCTTCCAACTTGTGATTTTATCTACCTTTTTGGTAATGTGCACATGCGAACTAAAGATCTTCCTTATCTTCTCCAAGTTCACATTTAACTTCCCCTTTTCCCCTTTTCATGCTCTTTCTAATATGGCAACTAAAAAACATCTTACAAGTTGTCATAGTAATACCTATCAAGAGTAGTTAAATAAGAAACTTCTCTTCCAACTTGTCGGTAGGCGAACAAACAAACACACATTCTTTCTTAACCCATCTAGTATAGAAGATAGTTGAACCCACAAAGTTTGGGTCTACTGACTGTGAAAGTGACCCAAAACGCCATAGAATAGTAGGGCTTCCGGGGTGTTCATGGGGAAAGAGCCCTCTTGGCGACCTAACTACCTCTGAACTAAGATACCCTATAGTGTCTTCGAATTTTATCTACCTTTTGGTATGTGCACATGTGAACTAAAGATCTTCCTTATCTCCTCCAAGTTCACATTTAACTTCCCCTTTTCATGCTCTTTCTAATTTGGCAACTAAAAAACAACTTACAAGTTGTCATAGTTGCATTTAGCAACTTTCATGACAAGTAAGTGATAATTACAAATTGCCAAATAAAATAAAATACAAATATGGAAAAAACAAGGTTAAGAACATTTTTCCCAACACATACGCCAGACTGTGTAGTTGTATCATTACCAGGCATTCCCAGCACGCTTCCAGGTTTTCTTCTTTCAGCACGACTCAGAAAAAGACTAGCATAAAGATAATGTTAGCTCCAAAAAATCTTCCAACTCGTTTGCATTGACAAACTCAAGTAAGACTCCAACCCTCATTGCTGCTTTCAGCTGTTGAAGAATTTCTGTCCCCACTTCAAGAGCAGATGCCAAAAGAAAACACAGTCCAAAGATCTTCGGAAAGAAATTCAAATAACTGTGACACCAATTTAAGTTGAAGATTTCATTAACTCCTATGTATTTCAAATCCAAAACTATAGCAAGGAGCTTTTGAGCATACATTGGAATAGGATCCTCATCTTCAACAAATGTTGTATATAGAGGCAAAAAATGTTTTCCTGCTATTGATTTCAGATCCTTCACTCTTGTGTCATCTTCTTTTCATGAGTCTGATATTTCATCCAGCAACAGTACAAGCACATCAAACAAAATTTTCAAGCATAAGAAGCGTGCATCTGCATCTGTATTGTTTTTATATAAGATAGCAAGGCTAGGAATGACTTGTCCTGAGTATTCAATCAGAATAGAGGACTCCTGCATAACCAATTCAACTATGCGCAGCAGAGTTAACTGAAAATCCTCTCTACCCTTTACCATTGAAAAATGAAAAAAGCAATTGTCAAAAAATAATTTTACATTTAACTGCCCAAAAAAATTGCATAGTGCATATGGTTTTCTTGCCTACCTGAAACGATGCGATCTCATGATGTTTAATATAAAATGCAAGCTGTTGCAAGACATGCCCACTGAAAATCCTTAGCTTGAACACAGGATTCTTGAAAAGATGGAATACAACAGGAAAAAGATGAATACTGCTTCCAGGGTGAGTCCGACCTGCATGTGGAGTGGCAGCCCCTACCTGCTTACTATCAGACTACTGTTGAATATCAGCGGTAACGTTGTCCAGTATACCTGGCACAATACCAGCTAGTATCTGTACAAGACACCATGCGTTGTTGCACATACAAATCTTTTCTATTGTTGTTCTTTTCTACTGCAGGTAGCACTTTGCATTGCATAATGAGGGCTACCATCTGCAATTAGCCTTACAAAGAAGCGCTGCACAAAAAAATGCCTTACCACGAAGCACCTCAGCCTGCTCCAGTAGTGACACAAGATTACAAGGATTTTCTCCTATAGTAGATAAAGCGTATGCTAACCCATGTTGCTGATCATATTACTTCCAAGAAGGGATGTGTTAATGAGATTTATATTAATTTGTTGCTCCCTTTGACTTCCCCTACCTAAGCCTGTCAAGGTCCTTGAATGTCAACTTTTCTAAAACTGACTGAATGTTTGGTGGGCTGAAACGAACTGAGCATACAAGACAACGACCAGCTGTTATGCATAAACCTTTTTTTTTCTGAGGCTTTGAACATATCACATGGGTTCCCAATTACTTTATAACTTGTGAAGTGTGCCCACTCATCTCCTTGGCTAGCAATGTTTTCAATGGTTTTCAAGGCATGTAGCTGTGTAGCATCATCCTTCCCTTTACATAAAATAGATGATATAAGCCCAATCAATGCACTGGGAACTTGCCATGAGTACCAAAAGTTGAATAATGTTTTAAACTAGTGAGTTATTTAACAAAAGTAATCCTATGACCGAAAAATACAAGAACAAAACATCCTGACAATACTGAACCAAGGAAGCCCCACTACTTACAATTAACAAATTTTTGGGTCGTGACAACCTCAGAGCAAGGATAATTGTGAAACAAGAAAAATTTATAAGGCATACACACAAAAAACTTTCCAATTGGGAAGGAGGCTAGAGGGTAAAAACCTCAAGAAAAGTGGTAGATTCACTAAAAATCACCATTCCTACCTCATACTAACAAATGCATAGAGATGCATGTGTGCTTTTTGGATCTCCTTGCCTTGTCACTATTCATGAATGTATGAGTTAATAGGTCATAGAGCAATGGCTATTCATGGAAAACAGAAATCATGTTGATGGACCTAGTACCAAAAATACACCTATATAACAAAAAATCTAAACAATAATGCATTGAAAAATACATCCTCATGCCCTCTCCACTGCCCTCGCGCCACACCCCCATACTTACAATTAATCAAAATATTTCAATCCTGGCCAAACACTCAATGCAAAAATTGAATTGACACAAAATTTAGGGGCTAACCTGCCAGGTAGATGGTGATGACCAGCTATCTTTTGCTGGACTTTCCAGATCAACAACAGCCTTTGGAGAGTTTTCACCATAGTTGCCGGGAGACGGTAGGGTACTGGTACGGGGACGGGGACGCCAATCAAATTAGGGTATGTGAGTTAAATGAATAAGGAGACGGCTATTTTATATGTAAATGATTCACTGGAAATTTTGGGTACGGGGACTGGTACGTTGTCTATGTTCCCATAATGGAGTTTCCGGCAACTATAGTTTTCACTTACTGGAGATATAGAACAGAAGTTCATGTAAGGCTACCATAGCAAATTTTATTACCTTTTCTTTTTTATCTTGAAGAAGATCATTTATCACTGAAATTATATCTGAAATTGCCATTTCATCTTCAGTAATAATTGCATGCCAAATCAACAAACGCATCACAGAAACAAGCTGCACATACAGAGAAGCAATTTTGATATTCTTAATTTCTTAACAAGCATGGACCATTGGTTAAGATGTTGGCTGTATCTGCATTGCTACTCAGGGTTTCCAAGAATCTTAAAGCATTCTGTTTTACTACCAAGAGTTGTTACTGATACTAGAAACTATACTGAAAAGGAAACCTTCGAGTTGATCTTGTGAGAGTTTCAAGAACTCGGAAGCAGGGAGGCATCAGATGGAAACATGGAGTGCATTGAGTACAGGTTCAGTGGCTATCATTTTTCCTGCTAACCATGATCAGCTTCACAGATAAATCAATGGATGCCAAAGTGCTCGTGAGAGATTTATGAAGAATTTTAAAGGATCAACGTGAGCTGGAGACACAGAGACCCCTTCAACCATCTCAACAGAAAAACCTGCAGGCCTCTGACCTCTTCTTTGAAGACCAACACCAGAAGGAGTTGCAGCAACATCATGATATTCCAAGCTTAAGCAATTTCCCACATCTTTTGAGGAATGAGGCTCAATAATTTAGTATCCTGTGAGTTATCAGTTGACACCTCACAGGCATGGTTTTCTTGTTGTTCCCGGTCATCTTGTATATCATCAGCTGAGTGAGTTTGCATTTGACACTTAACTTCAGGAGTAGAAACTCCAGAAACCAAAGAGCCAACAACTTCATTCTCTTCTTGAGTTTCAGTTTCAGCATTTTCTGCAAAATCCAATTCCAGGTCATGGTTTTCTATTTTAACATCACTATTGTTTAAAGAGTTTTTAAGTAAAGGGTTCCTGTAATTTTCACCCTTGCTCTCGCTCTCCCTCTGTAGGTTAGTCTTCACTGTCTTGCATACATAAGTAAATTTATTCCTGCATTTTTTTGGCTAGACAACTCTTAACCCTACTTGAATTTTTTATGCGATGATTTTGAGTATTCTCCATATTGAGGTTGACATTAGTAGGAGCTATCAGTCATTTTTCCCGTAGTGCTTCACTTACATTTTGCTTATAAGTTCGGTGTACGCCTTGCTTACAACCTTCACAAACTGAAATCTTTCTGGTAAAGAATTTTCTGCATTTTTGTCTCAAGGTGGCAGTCTCGGAAGGTAAAGGTACTACTTTGAGTGTCATTCTCCAGAAAACATGCTCTTGAAGCTCAGACCACTGCATTCTCTCACCTGGATCCTTAACCAATGAACAGGTAATAAAGTCAAGCAACTCTTTGCTTGGGTTATTTAACAGTGGTGGTGCTGAATCAGATATTATAGATTTAACCAATTGAGTAAATTATTTAGCAACAAACATTGGATTTCCCCCATAGCATTAATACAAGATGCAACCTAGTGCCCAAAGGTCCAATGCAAATGAGTGGACACCTCCTTCCTGAAACAGTTCCAGGGCCATGTAGCAAAAAGTACCTTGTTTTGCTTGTGGCAACTGCATAAACCAAAAAAATATGCAAATATGAATGTTCAGGTTAATCCATGATGAACAATAAGTGGAAACAAAATTCTATGTGGTTCTGTTATTTTTTACCCTCTTGGGAAGCTACAGAGCAATACAATAATAGAGAAAATCTAGAAGATGGTCTGAATAACAAAAAAATATAAATATCACTGAGCCACCTTTCCAGACCAAAATCACAAAGCTGAAGCATGTAAAAAAGCATTAAAAATCACCATTCTGATTATACCACACAAGCAAATCATAGAATTGCATTAAACAGAAAGCATAACTAATGCATATGCAATAATCAAAATGCAAAGACAAGAAAAAAATTACCTTCAGACGTCCATTTTCATCCAGCAATATATTTGATGCCTCTAGATCACAATTTATTACACCTTTAAATGTAAAAACCTGAATGTGATGGATTATCAACATTAGCAAAACTCATTTGAAATAGACCCAAATTGTTGTACATGATGCAAGGTCAATATGCATTACTGTAAAGCTTGGATCATGTCACGTACAAAGTCATGTATAGATTCCTCTGGAAGCTGGCTATCCTGCACGGAACAAGTTGTCGCACCTTGTTATTTTGGGTGAATACAAAAGGTTACATTGTTGAGTATTTTTATTTTTTAAATGCCTCTGCTACAGAAAATTATAAGTCCATAACAGTGATTAAAAGCCAAAATTAAAAATCTTTATGTCCCTATCATCAATATTCATAATCTACATTGAGATAAAGAGGAGGGGTTTGACCCGATGGTCAAACAAGCTTGGAACGGCACAAGACCCAACCGCACATCGTTTTCCAGGGCTGCAATGGGTACATAAAATTCAGGCTACAAGGGCCAGCATAAGAAGTTTGATTCAAGCCCAAAACGAGAATCAGAATTTTTTAGCTCCCAAGCAGCAATTGGCAAAACTTCAAAAAATGTCAAAGAAGAAGAAGAGCCTGATGAAGACCTACAACAACAAAATTGCTACAAAGCTACATGGAGGTTGAAGTCTGGAATGATATGGCTTGCTGAAAGCAACCACAATACAAAATTAATTACAACACAATATCTACACAACAGTCTTCAGATGTAATTTTATCAGATCCATGTAGCAAATTAAAATCCAGGTTTTTACCTATTTCCAGCAAATATACCAAGGAAAATGTAGTGGCCCCAATATAATCTTATGCAAATATCTTGGCTATTTAAATTTCTGGGCTTCAATATTTAACTATAACATCCAAAACCCCTAGATTATATTAATGTTCACATAGCAGCTTTAATGACTCAATATTATGCTTCAGACTTCATTATTTAACCCTACAATAACAAACCCTAATCTATTCCACTTGGATCTAGCAAAATCCAAAAGTTTCTCATTACATTCACATAAATAACAAAAACCCTAGTATTGTCAATTGCGTTCACAAACATATTAGAGACAGCAGATTTAAATATTTTATGCTAATCTACTAAACCCAAATTACAAGCACAATCCATGCCTTAGCATAAATTACCCAAATCACAGTTGAGGCCACAAGGATGAAAAATAAATCACAAGCATTTCTTCATCATACAGGTTTATTACAAAATGTTGCACATCATCAAATAGTATATAACTATTGTAAACGATTGTACTCAAACCCACAACAACAACAATAGTATAAATTTCGTGCAGCTTGAGTTCTTGTAATAAACAGGTCTAAGTGTAATATCCCCATTTTGTGCAATTTTGATTTGTGAACAATTAGCTAGTTTCCTAGCTTTTCTGAAGGCTGATTGGTGTGTTGGGGGAACTCCAAAGTTCTTGGAGTGCACAGGGTTATCATTTCTAGATTTCTAGTTATGGCATTGAGCTCAATTGGTGTTATGGATCGTAATGACACCTTCAAAAGTGTTTTCAAACCCTTGGGGTGTTCTCCAAACTTCTTGGAGAGCACGTCTATTTTTAATAAGTCACAAAGTTGACTCCAAACATCTTCCTACTACTTCAATTTCATCATGGTGTGGTTAGAATTGGATTCCGATGACGTTATAGTACTTTTCGCAACTTGGGTGAGTTATTTAAGTTATTTAATTAATATTTCATAAATGTTGTTTAATGTTGAGAAATAATTTAAAGGCAACTTAGTGTAATAGCTCGTTGGAAAGGTGATTAAATGTTTGAAAAGTTGGACTCCTGAGCATAAGGGGGTCTTCTACACATAATGAATTATTTAATTTAAAACAAAAAGTAGTTTTTGGGAAAAAAACAGTGAAAAAGCAAAAAAAGTGCTTTTTGAAAATGCAGAGAAAAGCAAAAAAGCAATTTTTTTCAAAAAAGCGGCAAAAAACAAATAGCGTTTTTCAAAAAAGCAAGGAAAAATCTATAAAAGGAGGTTTTGGGGGGCTCATTTGTATATGCTGAAGATTTCTCATATTGTTATGCTGTTGGATTGACCCTGCAAGTTCTTCCATAATCTATTGAGGACAAAACCCTCATTCAATTTCTAGTTTTGGATTTGAGAGATAATCCCTAGCTAGATTGGTGTGATTTCATTCCAGAGATCATCATTGTGCTTCAAATCGAGTTTCAGTTTTGGATGTTGTTGAGATGAAGATCTATTCAGCGTTTTGCAGTGTGTAGGTGGAGTTTGAAGGGAGTTTCTAGTATTTTTCTTGTGGGTGTGTTTGTATGCTCCTATTTGGAGTTTCCAAAGCATCAATAGCAGTGTTTCAGTTCTGATTTGTCCAAAGTATAGCAGCAAAAAGGGTGTTTTCAGACTTGTACCTGCCTTCTAATTCATCCATTCAAGGTATTAAGTTGCTCTTTCATAGTTGGGTTATTGGGTACGTGTTATCTGGTGCTATTGTGGGGTGTTTTAACAGTTCTTTACATCAGCAATTCATATCAGCAGCTAATCCTCTTATTTTGGTATTCACAATGCATATGTGCTAACCTTGTAATGCTTCAAATGGTTATACCACGAAAAGCTTCAATTTCTATGCACTTTATTTTGTAAGCACTGGATGGTAGTACCACCAATGGGTTTAAATTTGTTATTCCTGATGTACGTACCCCACTGAACAAGTTGTAATATTGTAATAGCTTACCACTAGATAGGAGGAAGAAGTTGTTTTTCATCTTCAAGTATTGTATAAGCTTTCCGAATGAATAAGTGGATGTACCCTTGTAATTCCCACTGAATAAGTGGATGGTTATTTCTTTCAGTACTAATTGTGCAATCCACTGGATAAGTGGTATTGGTTGGCTTGCCATCTAGTGCCTTACTTTCAGTTGCTGACTTGGTTTAATTGTAATCTGGAACACCATATGCTCCCATCTTGCCCACATTGGGTTGTAGGTGATCAAAAAGTGGGAAGGAAATTGATTTACATCTCTATTTTCGTTGATAATATTTTCAAAAAAAAAAATCTAGGGTGGTTATTACACTACGATTCCATACACTACACTGCTACACAAGCAATAACAGCCCAAAAATGCAACTCTTACACGCACTACTCTCTACAAATCGAACAAGCTTGACATAGTTGAAGATCCACCAATTGTCAAAGATTTGCATGAACTCTAGATGATATTCATTCTTTCAAGTCAAAGGGGTTGGTCCTCCGAATTGCAAGATCAAAGGGTTTTCCTCCATTGTTCTCAAGCAAACCCAAGGGTTTTCATCCTTGAATCTGGGTGTTTGAATACAAGTGCTTAGACCAAGTTTTCAATTAGGGATTTTGTAATAGAAAGTTGAATGAATCCTCCTAGAACACATCCACCTTTTGATATTCTTGAAATCCTTTTCAAATTTATGGCTAGAAATTAATCCCGCCTCAAATGTGTGGTTCATATCACGTGAGGGTCCCACGTTGTTGATTTGCTAATCTCATTAATGGTGTTCAAAGGAGTAGATGGTGCATAGCTAAACAGGTACCTTTTTCCCCACTTCAAATTGAATTGGTGGAATTGGTCGGCCTTCTTCATCATTTTCCTGTAGACATTTGTGAATCTGCACCATTGAGATTTGACTATTGTTTTTGGGCGAAAAAAATACTTTATGTGGTATTTGCACTATCAAACTGGCCATTAATGGCACTCCCGATCATGTAGGGGTAGGTAGGAATGAGTAGTGCAAAAAGGTAGGAATGTTGGAGTTTGAAGTTTGGGGATACTACATGACGAATGCCACAGGTCAAAAGTCAAGGAGTCAAGGGAAGGCATTTGAGTAGGGAGAAGTCGGAAACTCCGATAGGGCGAGGGAAAAGGGCAAGGGTCGATGGCAAGGGATATCAAGGAGGATAAGTTCTATACTCTGACAAGAATAAAGGAAAGGTAGAGTTGGAACAAGAGGCATGCCAATAAGGTTAACTCCAACACTCCTACAACTTGCAAGCTTAAAACCCTTTGGAACCTTAGCAACTTTCAAACCTAATAGGCACATGGGGGAAGGGGAGGAAGAACACATAAGCAAAATTGGACCAAGGGGAATACCAAGAATAGGAACTATGCCCTCAATCCATAAACACAAATTAATTGAAACCGAGACATTACAAATCTGCCCTTCACAAAATTTTCTTGCCCTCACGCAATGCAAACTCAGACATTTTGGTATTCTTGATTCTTTCCAAGTGGTAGCTTTTATGGGTAGGTTACTCTAATGAATTAGATACTCTATGATCTTGACCCTGTCACTCTTGTGACCATGACGGTACCTATTATCCATGCGAGTGACGCTCCACTATATGTGCACATTGTGAAATGACAAAGTCAATGCCAACAACTAACAATTCCGCTATTTTTATTGCTTGCCATTTCCTTAGGCAACCCTTGTAGCTTAATCACTTTTCTTATAAATAACTCATGCTCCTTGGGAGGACTCATGATGGAATCTAGGAAGACATCTTCCAAATCTTGATGAGAGATTAGCAAAATCTGCAACAGACTTGAAGGAAAGACATGTTCTCCTTCATTTTGATGGTAGGTAGTGTACTCGCTAATATGCTTGATAAGAGCCTCATGGAAGCACTTCCAAGTGAATCTCTTCCCTTTTCCCTACCAATTTTGTAGGATCTAGAGTGTACCACCCTAGGTGTATAACGCAATGCCTTAAAAGTATTATGTTCCATCTTAAAATCAGATACAATTTTTTTTTGTCTTTGTACCCCATGAGACCATTTGTTCTCCCTTATTTATCATCCTTCTCATCTCCATCTAGGCTATTAGCAATGCATGTACTCTCAACATTTTCTACCCTAATAAAACTCATTTGATCACCAAGCATGATAGAAATAGGATAAGGAATCGATATAATGGTTGCATTCCCTTTTCCATTAACATGAAAGTCATCTTCTTGGCTTTTCCTTACCCATTCCAGTCGTGGTAATTTACAATTTCCCATTCACAATCCTTCTTGTGAGGTAGTTGGCTTCTACTATGCTATTATAATATTATCACACGCTAAAAAACTTGAACTAGAGCATGTCCCTACATTCATCACAAAGGGTGGGTTTATTAGCAACCTAATGGAAGGTAGAAAAGGATTGAAAAATATTTGTGTTTCATTGTTTAACCTATTCTTCATGCTGGCCCAAATTTGTGCAGTTGTCCTAAAGTTGCTTTGTTTGTTTTCCTCCAATTCCTTGCCCAACTGTCTTAGTCACACCCAACTTTGTGCTTGCAACCTCAAGTATTCTTGGAAATTTTTCAAATCAAAATCCTCTTGAAGCTAATCAAGCTCTTCAACTACTTGCTTAATTTCCTTGTCCATTGCTTCAATCTCTTGCTCCATGAAAAATGCTACAACTAGTTGTTTCTCTGCCTCTTGGGGTGCCATTTGGGTTTTCTCTAACGAATCCTTGTGTTAGAATTGGCTATGGCTGCCAAGATCTTGAAACCAAATGGAAAGCACAAAAAGAGAGAATAGAATGTGACAAGAATAAACTGTATTCTTATCAATATGATTCAATGATATGATTGTGTTATACAATGTAGTAGAGACCCCTTGGTTATATAGCCAAGGTGAGATGCAAGATGTCATAGGATTATGACAAGTGTCTTAATCATATGACATGAGACAACTAATCACACTTACTTAGGTTCACATGTGTTACAAGTCAAAAGATAAGATAACAACTAATGAGAACTAACACCTTCTAGAAAGATTCTTTCCTAGGACCTAAGTAAACTTAACATGTGTAAATAAGTCCCCTAGTAATGAATTAACTAGGTACAAGACTTTATTTACACCAACACATTGGTTGATTTAAGCTCAAAGGTGAGTTCATCAACCTTTTCCTTTCTTTCCTGAGATGCATTTATGACTAGCTCTACAATTCTAATGACCAAATCCTAGTCTTTAATCAAATGCAAACATTCTAATTTCATCCTTTCAAAGGCATTCTACACTACTTGCAAGTCTGCAAGAGTGACCGTACATTTACCCCAACAACATTTACTTTATTTGACTCATGTGCCCTCTTAAAACTTAGAGTGAGCTCTTCAATGAGACTTTTTGTGCTATACAACTCAACTAGGACTTGCACTTATTTCTCTATTGTTATCAACAACTGCTCTTTCCACTCATGTAACTCTATAGACCTTTGTGCAACATTGGTGAGATGAAATTTCTTGTCTTGCTCTTGGCTGATCCAATGTAATTCTAATGTTCTTGTCTCATGTGCTCCTCTTGAGTTAAGCCCAGAGATAGTTTTGAATCATCAACTGTTTACCTTTCCCCATGGAAAGTTGCATTATTGATATTAGGCCTCAAGGGTTTGACTATCAACTAACTCCTTCAAAGTCTTATCTTTTGCAGCCTTGAGAGTTGCATTGCAATCTCCTTGATTAGCACCACAAAACATTAAAAGAAACCAACAATTAAGGCATCATGGAAGGACCCAATGCCAGCTCTACCTCAACTCAATTTTAAGTGTTTCATAATATTTACTCGAATCCCATATTCTTTTGCTTTAACAAAATTTAGTGAAAGAATTTGTGTAGTCTTGGCCGAAAGTGGTGACTTTGGCCATTTCGTCATACTTATAACAACAAAACTCTTGCAACAGTATCAATTCTCTATTAGAATTAATAATTTAATGTCTTAAACTATGATTATGGAGATAGTCAATCTGAATATTATCAATCATTGGTCTGAAAATTTCAGCAAGATGAAAACCAACATTAGTGCCCATTGAGGCACTCTTCTCCCATGCATGCTTCTCAGCCCAACCATCCTAGAACTCCACCTCATAGGCTTCTCGATTTTCCAACCTAAACTTGTAGGGATGCTCAAAAGCATATTTACCTTAGTTGAAGCGTTTGTTAACTCAGCTCTATAATTCTTCTTATCTCCATTTTTACAAGTGTTTGCAAATTTCCCTCGAATGACATAGATTCAGCCATTTGGGCATTGATGGGTGTGTACAAAACAAGAGCCTCTTTCCTACTTGTGAATTCAACTAGTGATACTTACACCTGGACTATATGAAGGTATACAATTTGCTAATCTACACTATTAGAGGTCGAAAGGGTTATCTTTTCTCCATCAAATCTCATGCCTTTCACTTGCATTGCAAATTCCTCCAAGGTTTGCTTCCTTTCAAATCCCTGAAACTTTAAATTTTCCTCTTCCTTGTGCTAATCTCTCATAATTTCTTATTTATATAAAGGATTTATATACTATATACTGAGAGTTGTGTCCCTTTCCATTTTTGCTTCTTAGATAGGGCTTGTTGCATCCTCGTATAAGGGATTTATGTATTCCTTTTTCTCCTCTATGGTAGTTGAATCTCTATCTCCATGCTCTCTTCTTTTTCTTCCTCATTAGGTACATGGTCCTATACATTCACAATTACTTCAAGCTCATTTGGGTCCAAACTCTCATCTAACACTACCTCGGTTTAGTGCCTTTGTTCCTTGCTTAAGCACCTATGACCAAGGGTCCATGACTCCCTACAAGAAAAACAAAGTTGCTTCCTCTTGAGCTCGTTTCATGTGTCTTCCTCCATCTTCTTGTGTGGGGCTCCCTTTGATTTGTTGCAATAGGGTGGCTTTAAAAATCGTTTGTCTGTGGTTGTTTGTTGTGCCTTTGGTTCTAATTGTTCTTCATTTTACAAAAACATTTTTTTCCCTTGCTCCATGTCCTCCCTAGCAGCCTTTGTCAGTTTTGACTTTTCATCTTCCTCAACTTTTTGATGTAGTTATACAAGCCTCTTCTATTTGGATGCTTGTTTGCGAGTAGGTTCAAGTAGCTATCAAAGGAGAAAATAGAAGTGATAATGTTAAACATCCTCTAATATTTGTCAAGGATTCTAGGGGCTTGCAACTTGTACCCTTATATGTCCTATCTTTTCATAACCTCTCTTTGAAGAGGATCTACATATTCTTCTTCTTTTGGTAAGAACTTCATTTAAAGGATGATAGGTCTCTCAACAGATCGAATTGTTCTCTAGGAATTGGCATCATCACCTTTGTTCCCATCACTATTTGCTCTTGGTGAACTCGTTCCACTATACATCATGTTGGAGCCCACTTTTATGTGTTTAGTTTTTGCCTTATTGTGCTCTGTAAGGTTGTATTTTTGACCCTATCTACCCTTCGTTAATAACTGATCTAAAAAGTCTTCAATTGGGTCCCCTATGTTAAGTAATTGTCTAAGGGCATTCAGTCAAAGTGTGTTTATCAAATATCCTTAGTAAAATTTGTTACAAGGTGCTTTTGTGGTCAATGCCTTGAAATTTTTCTTTTCTTTGGGCCATTTTTGCAAAATTTCGGGATTTCAAAGTTTATCATACCGTCATGCTAGTCTAACCTATCATCCTTGGCATGCCATCCCCAACAAGTTAGATTTTCCCCCTTTAAGCCCATTTTCCTTGAAATCCAAGGTTTTGGGTTTGGTCATTCATGCATCCTTCCTCAACTACCAACTTTCCTTCCCAAAATTCCACTTTGAAAAATTTCAGGATTTCGGGGTTTCTCATATTGTCATGCTAGTCTAACCTATCATCCCTGGCATGCCATCCCCAACAAGTTCGATTTTCGCCTTTACACCTATTTTCCTTGAAATCCAAGATTTTAGGTTTAGTCATTCATGCATCCTTTCCTCAACTGCCAACTTTCCTTCCCAAAATTCCACTTTGCATAATCTCAGGATTTCAAGGTTTCTCATACCATCATGCTGGTTTAACTTGTCATTCCTAGCATGCCATCCTCAACAAATCCGCTTTTCCCCTCTAAGCTCATTTTCCTTGAAATTTAAGATTTTGGGTTTGGTCATTCATGCATCCTTCCCTCAACTGCCAAAATTCCACTTTGCAAAATTTCAGGATTCCGGGGTTTCTTATACCGTCATGCTAGTCTAACCCATCATCCTTGGCATGCCATCCCTGACAAGTCCAATTTTACCCTCTAAGTCCATTTTCCTTGAAATTTAAGATTTTGGGTTTGGTCATTCATGCGTCCTTTCCACAACTACCAAATTTCCTTCCAAAAGTTCCACTTTTCAAAATTTTGGGATTTTAGGATTTCTCATACATGTTGGTCTAACCTATCATCCTTCGCATGCCATCCCCGACAAGTTTGATTTTCCCCTCTAAGCCCATTTTCCTTGAAATCTGAGATTCTGGTTTGGTCATTCATGCATCCTTTCCTCAACTACCAACTTTCCTTCCCAAAATTCCACTTTGCAAAATTTTGAGATTTCAGGGTTTCTCATATCATCATGCTATTCTGACCTATCATTCCTAGCATGCCATCCCCAACAAGTACGATTTTTCCCTCTAAGCCCATTTTCCTTGAAATTTGAGATTTTGAGTTTGGTCATTCATGCATCCTTTCATCAACTGCTGACTTTCCTTCCCAAAATTCTACTTTGCAAAATTTTGAGATTTCAAGGTTTCTCATATCGTCATGCTGGTCCAACCTGTCATCCCTAGCATGCCATCCCCGACAAGTATGATTTTCCCCTCTAAGCCCATTTTCTTTGAAATCCAAGATTTTGGGTTTGGTTACTCACGCATCCTTTCCTCAACTACCAACTTTCCTTCCCAAAATTCCAATTTGAGAAATTTTGAGATTTTGGGGTTTCTCATACTATCATGCTAGTCTAACCTATCATCCTTAGTATGCCATCCCCGCAAGTCCAATTTTCCCCTCTAAGCCCATTTTCCTTAAAATGCAAGATTCAAGGTCTATGTCATTCATGCATCCTTTCCTCAATTACCAACTTTCCTTCCCAAAATTCCACTTTGCAAAATTTTGAGATTTCAGGGTTTCTTGTACCATCATGCTAATCTGACCCATCATCCCTGGCATGCCATCCTCGACAAGTCCGATTTTCCCCTCTAAGCCCATTTTCCTTGAAATTTGAGATTTTGGGCTTGGTCATTCATGCATCCTTTCCTCAACTGCCAACTTTCCTTCCCAAAATTCCACTTTGCAAAATTTTGAGATTTTGGGGTTTCTCATACTGCCATCCTGGTCTAACCTTTCATCCCTAGCATGCCATCCCCGACAAGTCCAATTTTCCCCTCTAAGCCCATTTTCCTTGAAATCCGAAATTCAAGGTCTATGTCATTCATGCATCCTTTCCTTAACAGCCAACTTTCTTTCCCAAAATTCCATTCTACAAAATTTTGGGATTTCGAGGTTTCTCATACTGTCATGCTGGTCTAACCTGTCATCCTTGGCCTACCATATCCGACAAGTCTAATTTTGGGATCTCAAGATTTCTCATACCCTCACACCTATTGAAATTTTGGGGCATTTTTTTCCCTTCTTCCCCCTTGGCATGCAAAGTCTCGAAACTCCACCGTTCAAATGAAAAGCCCTACCTACCTTCCTACACAACCCAGGACACCATTAATGGTCTCAAAATGAACATGATTCGACAAGTGAGGATTATCAGAGGCCTCTTGGTACTTTTGGCCCCATCTACGACATTGTTAGTACACAAAAGCTTATGGCTGATGATGTAAGGGGCATAGCTTCATGTGTATGGCCATGTGAAGGTGATGCAAGCAAACCTGGGAAGCCTATACAATTTTAGATGACCATGGTACTTTCCCCAAGGTCTCTAGTTGGTGTTGAAATATATATTTTCCCAAATGAACAAAAAAAAAAAAGAGGATAACATTTTAAGAGAGGAGCAATTGCAGAGCCAACAGAAAATAAATATTCATAGGATTTCGATTTCTAGTTCTAGGTGTAGCTATTTTTGCATTGTAAAGATCTGGGTTTTTTTCCCAAACCTGTAATAACACTGGTAAGCTTTGAAGATTGACTGATTAAAGGTAAAATCAACCTTAGCTAAGTGTCTCCTTATGTATGCTATGCATTTCTGGGTGTATGTTGTTTAGTTTTTCAACTAGAAGCCTGTGAAATCTTTGCAAAGCTTTTGCAAGGTATATTTTCAACATAACAAAGGAAGTGTATGGGTATGCTTAAGGATTACTAAGTAGACTCTCTTAATATTTTGCAACCATCTGTTATTTTTTTTAATGTATGTGTAAAGCCTAACTTACTTGTGCATTCTAAAAAGAATAGTCATTTGTAATATCTTGATTAAGATATCACCTAAGTTTCTATTATCATGTGTTTGACCAAATTCAAAGACTCTGTTGCCCAATGGATAAAACCACCAATCTATGACTAGCTTTCTCTCTCGTCATCCTCAACACACACTAAATACATCAACTCAAATACCTTTTAGTTTTATTTGTCAATGTGTTCCATTGCCATGTCGAAATGAATATAACAACACAAGAGTGTATCATAAACACATTCTTAGACACTTACATGGAAAATTATCTATTAATAAGGTGTTATGCCTTGCATGTCCAACTAACACATAGGTATATTGTGACACCAATATTGGGATACACTGTGTAGTGGGTATAGTTTGTTGTAAGGAAGTGTCCAATCACAGTTTCAATATCCAATCCAACACCTCAACGAAACCCCTCCTTAGTATTGCAAAGTCAAAAGTGAAGGAGGTCTTACCCACATCAAGCATTGGTCCTTAGATATCCAACTTGAAGACAAGTTTGTGGTGATCTTTCTGGGTTTGACACCCATGGCACTTGGAAGATTACCAAACCTTAGGGATTTGGGGCTTGCAGCTCAAATCACCAACACATCAGAGCTGTAAAGAATCACATGATTCATAGGATGGTCAAAAAACTAGCTCTAATACCATTGTAATGGCCCCAATAAAATTTTATGTAAATATCTTGGCTATTTAAATTTTTGGGCTTCAATATTTAACCAAAACCTCCAAAATCCCTAGATTATATTAATGTTCACATAGCAGCTCTAATGACTCAATATTATGCTTTAGACTTCATTATTTAACCCTACAATAACAAACCCTAATCTATTCTCTTTGAATCTAGCAAAACCCAAAAAAATCTCATTACATTCACGTAAATAACAGCAAACCCTAGTATTCCTAGTGCCCCTGCGTCTGGAAGATTTGGGAATGCCCCTTACGATTCCCCTATTCAGGATGAAATTAATTCGGCCTTGAATAAGCTCAATCCTGAGGACATTGTGGGTGTGGCGGAGAAAAGTACGGATGGTCTTTTCACTGTTCTCAAGTGGACCCAGAAGGAAATCTGTGATTTGAAAGGCAGTAATATGGACCTAAGCAACAGGGTCATGGATTTGGAGCAGAAGATGAGCTGGAATTGTAAAGAGACTGATGGACAGGAAACCCCCTTACCAAGGAAAAGACAGCTTTCGCAGGAGGAAAGATTGACCAGTATCGAGTGCAATATATCCAAGATAGGCCAAAATATTAGGGCCACGGTGGTGAACAATCACAAAATTGCCAGGCATAACACCATCATCATCAATGCTATGGTGGAAAAGCTCGAAAAAAATCAAAAGGGTTCGCTGGTTGTGGATTTGGACGCGGACAGAGGTGGCTGCAGATCTGCTGGTGAAGGGATTTCTACTCGTATCCGGGCTAACACTAAGAGGAATACCCCGACTTCGTCACATATGGCTCAAATCCTCAAGCAAGGGTTACAGGATATGAAGGATGTTGAAATGGAGGCTGAGGAGTTGCTAAACACCTTGGAGTAGTGCGGTCGTTGTTGTTTCTGGTTTTTTTGGGTGGTCCTTTTTTGGACCCAGCTGTCTTTTTTGCTGTCGTTTCCTTTGTGGGACAGCTGTCTGTTCGTTTGGACTTCTTTTGTTATCTTTTGTTGTTTAAACTCTGCAGTTTCAAGTCCCTGTAAAACCTGTTTTTTCCTTTTCAAAAATAGCAAACCCTAGTATTGTCAATTGGGCTCACAAACATAATAAAGATTTTGTTCTAATCTACTAAACCCGGATTACATGCACAATTCATGCCTTAACATAAATTACCTAAATCACGATTGAGGCCACAAGGATGAAAAATAGATCACAAGCATTTCTTCATTGCACAAGTTTATTACAAAATGTTGCACATCAACAGAAACAACTATTGTAAATGGTTGTACTCAAACCCACAACAACAATATAAATTTTGTGCCACTAGAGTTCTTGTAATAAATGGGTCTCAAATTCCATACACTAAGCTGCTATAGTAGCAATTAAAGGCTAAAAATGAACTCTTACACCCACATCTCTCTACAAATCGAACAAGCTTGACATAGATGAAGATCCACCATCATGAAAGCTCTACATGAACTTTGGATGGGATTCATCCTATCAGTTCAAAGGGGTTTTGTCCTCCAACTCATAGGATCAAAGGGTTTTTGTCCTCTAATCTCAAGCAAACCCAAGGGTTATCATTCTCAAATATGGGCATTCAAACACAAAAGCTTAGAACAAGGTTTCTATGGTAGAAAGCTAAATGAATCTTCCTAGAACACATCCACCTTCTGATATTCTTAAAATCCTTTCAAATCTATGGCTGGAAATGAATCTCACCTCAAATGTGCGGTTCATATCGTGTGAGGGTCCTAAGTAGCTATTGATTCATAAACAACATTAATGGTGTTCAAAGCAATACATGGCATGCAACTAAACGGATCCGTTTTTCCCCACTTCAAATTGAATTGGTTGTCTTGGTCAGCCTTCTTCACCCTTTGCTTGTAGACACTTGTGAATCCACAACCATTGAGATTTGACTATGGTTTCTAGGTGGGAAAATAGTTTTTGTGGTAGTTGCAACGTCAAATTGACCATTAATGGCATTCTTGGTCATGCAGAGGTGAGTAGGATTGAACAATGCAAAAAGGTAGGAACATTAAAGTTTGGTGTTTGGTGATACCACAAGCGAAAAGGGCAGGGATCGAAGCAATGGGATGTTGAGAAGGATAAGTCTGATACTCTGAAAGAATAAAGGAAAGGTAGAGTTGGAAGAAACAACATGCCAAGAAGGGTAACTCCGACACCTACAACTTGCAAGCTTAAAACCCTTTGGAACCTTAGCAACTTCCAAAAGGGGAAGAACACATAAGAAAAATTGGACCAAGGGGAATGTCGAGAATAGGGAATAGGCCCTTAGTCGAAAAACACAAATTAATTGAAAGGGCGACATTACAAAATAATTATAGACAAAACTCCCAATTTGAAAAAAATTACAACAGACTAAAATGATGATTACAACTTAGCTGTGAAAAAACCATATTCAACATGGAGCATGACAGCTCTTAGACCAAATGGATTCAACGCAAATTTTTATCAAGATTTATAGGCTATAATCAAATATTACCTCCTAGTGGTAAAGGATTCTAGACAACACCAGAATTTACATGGAGTGATGAACTCTCCATTCCTAGAATTGGTGCTAAAGGAAGCTCAAGCAGCAAGCATGGAGAGGTATAGGCCTATTTCGCTCTACAATACCTCATGTAAAATTATCACAAAGATAATCTCTAACAGATTTGAGTAAATCACCCCCAATCTGATTTCAAAAGAAAAAACTAGTTTTGTGCCGCATAGACACATTTCTCAAGGGATTATCCTCACTAAAGAAGAAGTCTCTTCCAATAAGCAAGACGATAAAAAAATTATGCCTTTGATAGAATAATTCATGAAGCGATCATTGGATTGCTCCCTTCGTAAATGGCAGCCCAGCTTCATTCTTTGAGCTTTCAGGAGGCCTGAAGTAGGGGTGCCCTCTCTCCCCTTGCTTGTATATTTTCTTCATTGAACTTCTTGGAAGGAAACTTGAACAAAGGTTACTGAGATCGTTGCTAAGCATCCCCACAAATCATGGTGGAAAGGAGATCAATCACTTACAATTCATTGATGACACTCTTATTAGGAAGAGCATCAAATCAAATAGTGGATTTGCCAATAGCCTCAAGGAATTATTTGAAGTTGTAGGCGGTAAGATCAATAGCATATAATTTGTTATCTAGTTCTCCCACTCTCTTCAAAGGGAAGTTGCAACAATATCTAGGATCATCGGCCTTAAGGTTAGTAATGAATAAACCTTCACATATATTGGGGTGCCTATGTCTTCATTAAACCCAAAGCTCGGCTTTGGGAGAAGATACTTGATAAAATGAAAGCTATGCTTAACAAGTGGTCAAATTGTTGGTTGACACCACTAGCAAGGGTCTTGCTCATAAACATAGTTCTTGCAGCACTCCCTTTTTATCAAATGAGTATTCTATGTGCCCAAGTATTGGTGCTCAGAGTTGTACGTCCCAAACCCCTAAAATCAAGCCATTCTCTAAGTGTAGGGGGTGTCAACCTCAAAGCAACAAACCTCTAACTTATGATTAGGTGGGGCAACACTAGGCCAATTTACTAAGGCGAGTACGACCTTCAACTTCAGGCTCAACTAGACCTAGGGGGGCTTCCCTAGAGGTATCCTAAATAGGATTAAACACAATTGAAGATAGACAAGTTCATAAACTAGTGCAATAGTACCCAATGTACGCTTGAACCCAAAAGTTATCACTAGGCTAGGGACTAACCTATTGCTATAACCTCTATTGAGTTGATAAACACATCATTGTATAACAATAGAATTTGGGTATGCACAAAATGAATCTCTAGGATGATAATTGCTATGGATTGCTAAAAATGTTTTCCTTGGTTAAAACACTAAATCATGAAGTGCATAAAATCTACTTCCTAATCCTACTCTACTAGTGAATGATGTTTTCAATTTGTGCATGGTGGATCATTTCTTCTAGGACCAATGCCTATTCATTGGGTTATAGAGTCGAAGTATGCCATGAGAAAGTACAAATTGAAATTACAAAGGAACATGAGCTATGCATACACATACACCAAAAATTACGATATCAAGCAATTGAACGTTCTTGGTTATACATCTTAGACTACAAAAATTCATATGGAATGAAGAAATCACCATTACAAAGCTTGTACTACATTTGAATGTTGTCCCATTTATCAAATATGCATTACATTCATACCAAAGAAGTGGCAAGAGAAACCCTAACCTATAAATTCCTAAAAATACCATAAATGGAACCACAAAGACATTCAACTGCAAAAATCATTTACAATATTAACCTCCTTAAGATTTACAAACATATATTGCTCTAATGGCAACTAGATTTGCAAGAGTTGAAACCCTAGAAGCTCCTTTGGCTTGCAATCACGTGGAAGGGCAAAAAGAATGACCTTTTTGGAAATCAAACCAGCATATATGGTGCTTTGTTGATTGCCCTATCACTTCAGGAATCAAGCAACTAGCAACCAATGGATGAGGTGTGCAACGCAAGCTACGATCCCCCAAAATCTACTAAAATGGTGACCTAGAGCTTGCATGGAAATTATCCACTCTAGAGACGTAACCATCACACTAATGAGGGCATGGTGTTCCTCATCTTATATCCCTTGAAGTACACTGGAATCCACACCCTTAAGATGGACAACTATTTCTAGGTTGAATAATCCCATTGGAGTAGTTGGGGCATCAAGTATGGTCATTAATGGCAACCTGGATCATGCAATGCAAAAACATGGGAGTTTCAAAATTTTAGGGATTGGGGCTCAGGTATACCTCATAAACAATACCATTGTTGTGGAGTAGGGGGATCGAGAGTAACCAAGAATTCATCACTTAAGGCATGCAAATAAGGATAAAACCAAACCAACAAT
This sequence comes from Sequoia sempervirens, assembly GCA_007258455.2. NCBI lineage: Eukaryota > Viridiplantae > Streptophyta > Pinopsida > Cupressales > Cupressaceae > Sequoia > Sequoia sempervirens. The sequence continues at coordinate 106,072,617 of VDFB02256132.1, forward strand.
CCTATTGAGATTCATGGTGAAAAATGTCAAGGATCGAGGTTGATGGGTACCAAGGAAAAGGTTACCTTGAGTAATGGATGGCAGAAACTCCGGCTCCGAAAGGTAACTTCGTAAAAGAATCAAAGAGTCAAGGTTCAAGGGGAATGCATGTCGGTATGTAAAAGTGTGAAACAATGACAAAGGCAAGGGAAAGCAAAGGTTGGAGGAAATGGATGCTAGGAAGGAGAACTTCAAAATCCTGACAGGAAAAGGGGATGACGGTGGGAGTTGGTGGAAAAGTATGCATAGATGGGAAAGTCCAATATCCGGTTGAGGGCAAAGGAAAGAACAGAGTTGAGAGGAAAGGCATATGAGGAAAGAAAACTCTGAAACTCAGACATAAACAGCCAAGAGGAAACAAACTAACTCTGAAAGCCAAAATTTGTCTGCAGAAGCTTTCCAAGGCTTGGAAGATGGGAAAGCAGGCATAAGGCTACTTCTTTTGGAGCTGCCTCAGAAAAATGAAATAAACAGTCTGCGGCCAAGTCTGAAATTTGAGATTCATGATTTCCACATAGCACCCTCCTGGATATTCACTAATGTCACTAATTGCACCCTCCTGCATATTCACATCACCAAACTTTGTAGTTGTACCATTACCAGGCATTCCCAACATGCTTCTAGGTTTTCCTCTTTCAGAACTACAACTCAGAAAAAGACTGGCATAAAGGTAAAGTTGGCTCCAAAAAATCTTCCATCTTATTTGCATTGACAAACTCAAGTAAGACTTCAACCCTCATCACTGCTTTCAGCTGTGAAAGAATTTCAGTCCTTCAGGAGCAGACACCAAAAGAAGACACAGTCTAACAATATTGACATTTGCATTCAAAAGATCTTCAGAGAGAAATTAAAAAAACCATGACACCGAATTAAGTTGAAGAATTTCAGTGGCTTCTATGTATTTCAGATCCAAAACTATAGCAAGGAGCTTTTGAGTGTACATGGGAATAGGATATGCATCCTCAATGAATGTTTTATATAGAGGCAAAAAATGTTTTTCTGCTATTGATTTCATACCCTTCACTCTTGCATCATCTTCTTTTCATGAGTCTGATTTTTCATCCAGCAACTCTACAAGCACATCAAACAAAATTTTCAAGCATACAAAGCGTGCATCTGCATCTGTTTTGTTTTAATATAAGATAGCAAGGCTAGGAATGACTTGTCCTGAGTATTCAATCCGAATAGAGGACTCCTACACAACCAATACAAGTATGTGCAGCAGAGCTGACTGAAAATCCTCTCTACCCTGTACCACTGAAAAATGAAAAATAGCAATTGCCAAAAAATAACTTTATATTCAACTGCCCAAAAAAGTTGCATAATGCATATGGTTTTCTTGTCTACCTGAAAGGATGCGATCTCAAGATGTTCAATAAGAAATGAAAGCTGTTGCAAGACATGGCCACTGACAATCCTTTGCTTGAACACAGGACTGTTGAAAAGATGGATACTGCTTCTAGGTTTAGTCTGACCTGCATGTGGAATGGCAGCCCCTGTCCCCTTACTATTAGACAACTATTGAATAATTATATCAGTGGTAATGCTGTTCAGTATACCTGGCACAGTACTAGCTAGTATCTGTACAAGACACTCCATGCCTTGTTGCACATACAAATCTTTTTTATTTTTTCTTTCTTTTCTACTGCAGGCAACATTTTTGCATTGAACGATGGTGGTAACCATCTGTGATTAACCTTACAAAGAAGTGTTGCACAAACAAATGCCTTACCACAAAGCACCTCAGCCTGCTCATATATTACAATCATTCACTGTGTTTAAGTCTTAGTCTTATATGACTGTTCATAAATTACTACCAATTTGCTGTAGATTCTAGTTTGGATGTGAAAAAATGTGCTTGTGCCTCTTTAGCCATTTTGTTATTTTTGGTTATGTTTATTGTTCTGACTAATATTTCCAGATCAGAGTAACGTCTAACATGTAGTCTAGATAAGTCTCTACATCAGTTTGGTATCAGAGCATTTTAAGGTGCTGGGAATGAAGACTTTGTAAGAAGAGTTTTGATGGTTGAATGAGCAACAATGATTATGGCTGTGAATGCAAATATGGAGTTTTGTCATAATGTAAGAAAGAGGATAATCAGAGCGGAAGAAAAAATAAGACAAAGACAGAGGCAGAAGCTAACAAAAGACCAACAAAAAGAGTCTAAAAAATTAGAGAATGAATTGGAAGAGTTATGGTGGATTTTGAGCAATATGAGACATGCAATAATAAGAAAGCACAAAATAAGAAAATTGTAGCAAAGGCTTTGAAGGGTTGTGAGAAGGCAAAGAAGAATGGTAAGAATAAATATTCACCTTGGGAGCAAGAGATTTTTTCAGAAAGGGAAGCAATAAAGTCTAGGACTAGCCAAGGAATATAACTGTTAGAGCAAGGAAAGATCAAATCCCTTGATGAGTTTACAGAAATGTTAGTGAATGGAAGATCCTTAAAAGTGATTAAGTTTGAGAGAGAGGAGATAGATGAATGGGATGAAGATAAAGAAGATGTGTGGAGTTAAGCTATTGAGTTGTGTCACTCCAAAGAAGGGGAAGGTATTAAAAATTACAATGCAAGAGGAGAAGAGTTTGAAGACTGCAATGAGGAGGAATGTAGCCTATCACAAGAGGAGACCCAAGGTGTTGTAGCAGTAGAAGCAGTCCACATCAGAGATGAAACTACATCAAAGATGGAGATATTTGGGGGCCCCATGTGTGATAAAGCTTTATTGATTTTAGAGAGCACAACCAACAAGAAGCAGCTAGAGAGTTGTCTTGAAAATCCCATAGTCAATGAGAAGAGAGGAGAAGATTATCTCTTTCTCGGACAAAGAATGAGATTGATTGAGAGAAGAGAAATATATATTTGTTGTACAACAAAGGAAGATGGTGCAAAAAAAGAATTGTCTTGTGAGCAATCAAAGTTTTATAGGCATCACATAGAGTTAGGAAACAAAGACCTCATAAAAGATAAAATAGAAAGTATGCCTAGATGACATAATGCAAAGGAGGAAGCACCTATAAAAGAAAATTATTCCCTTAAACTTGATTTTTGTTTTTAAAGGTTTAGGTTTAGGTTTTCAATGGAGGGGAAACACTAAGCCTTCAAGGAGCTGGGAAAAGAGAAAGAGAACCAATTGGTAGAGGAGGAGGATCTCTTATCCAACATGAGGCTAGAAGCAAAAGAAAAAAAAATATGAAGAATTGCAGAGGTATTTAATCTGGTGGAATGGCAAACCTTGGCCTTATTCTTTGGATCAAAAGGTTGGTTCTACCATCTAGCTCAAACTCTTACCTGAATGTCTAATGCAGTAGCATTCTAGGATAAAAGCAATCATGCATCACCTAAAAATAAATAAATAAAAATGTAATAGTTAAGTTCTTAAGTTTCTTATTGAGTTAACTTCTTGAAGTTTGTTTTCATATAAACTAGCTTTGAACCAGGAGGTTCAAAATTTGAAAAGAAGGGGAGAATGATGCAGAGTATCTCCCATTAAAGAAACCATTCGATGATTCACCACCGAATTAGAGGTTAACTGAATAGTAAGGGACAGTTAAAAAAGTATCTCACTTAATGAACAGTCTATAGTGAAGCGGTGAACAGTTACAAAAAGGGCATTTAGAACTTCAGCACAGCAAGGACATTTAAAGTTCCACTACAACAATAAATAAATGATCCCATAACACCTGTTAGAGATGGTTTTCATGCCAGGATTGGATCATGGAGTTAGTGGGTTATTTGCTTCAGTTACAAAATTATTTTGCCACTTGGTGACAGGTGTACCACCACTTATACTAGCGGTTAGCATGATTTAAGGTGGCAGTTACTTATGCAAACAGATTCCCTTGCTCACGATGATGGTATGTGACTGCACCTTTCAAATAGAGAAGATTTTTTCCTGCAGCAGACGGGGGGTGAACTTGGCTAATATGTAGCTTCAGCAATGGATGCTTGTTAGATGGAGAGATTCCTTTTTTTCTGAACAAGTAAACAGGATATGCAATGCACTGCAGGAATTGCTCTTCAACATGTAACTATTTCTAGAGGAATACGTAGGTAGTGAGATTTTAGAGTTGGAAGGAGAATTTGGAATAGAAATAGACCTGAGGTTTATTCTCAACAGAGGTTCGAAGGAATAAGGATGATATTGTATGTCTTTCTGGTTTTGTTTATGAGAGTCATTCGCTGTGTTTAAACCTTGTCTTGTATGACTGTTCATAAATAACAACGAATTTATTGTAGATTCTAGTTTGGATACGAAATGGAGTGTGCTTGCAGTTATGTTCAATGTTTTGACTAATATTTCCAGATCAGAGTAAATGTCTCTGATGAACAACAATTGAAAACAAATCAAATGTGTTTCTATATTTTTAATTTATTTTTCTCTCTCAGGAAGTTACAGAGCAACACAATGATAGAGAACATTTAGAAGATGACATGGGAAACAGATTTTTCTTTAACTATCACTGAGCCGCTTTGCCAGGCCAAAATCACAAAGTTGAAGCATGTAAAAAAGCATTACAAATCATCATCCTGATTAAACCGCACAAGGGAATCCTAGAATTGCATTAAACAGAAAGCATAACTAATGCATATGCAACAATCAAAATACGAAGACAAGAAAGGAAATACCTTCAGATGTCCATTTCCATCCAATAATATATTTGATGTCTTTAGATCACAATATATTAAACCCTTCGAACGAAAAAACCTGAATACAATTGATTATCAACATTAGCAAAACTCATTTGAAATAGGCCCAAATTGTTGTAGATGATGCAAGGTCAATGTGCATTACTGTAAAGCTCGGACCAAGTCATGTATAGATTCCTCTGGAAGCCGGCTATCCGGCATGGAACAAGTTGTAACACCCTGTTATTTTGAGCAAAAACAGATTAAAAAACGTTACATTGTTGATGAGCATTTTTATTTATTGAATATCTCTGCTACAGAAAATCATAAGTCCATAACGGTGATTAAAAGTCAAAATGAGAAAGCTTTATGTTCCTATCATCAATATTCATGATCTACATTGAGCTAAAGAGGAAGGGTTCGAACAGAAGGTCAAAGAAGCTTGGAATGGCACAAGACACAACCCCACATTATTTTCCAGGGCCGCAATGGGTACATAAAATTCCGGCCACAAGGACCAGGATAAGAAGTTGGATTCGAGCCCAAAATAAAAATCAGAATTATTTGGTTCTCAAGAAGCAATTGGAAGAACATCAAAAAATGTTATAGATGAAGAAGAGCCTGATGAAGACCTTAGAGCGCCACAAAGTTGATCTAATGCTACATGCAGGTTGAAGTCTAGAATGATATGGATTGCTGAAGGGGACCACAATACAAAATATTTCTTCAAGAAGACCCAGCAGAGAAGAAATTACAACACGATATCTAGACTACAATCTTCAGATAGCCATTCTATTGGATCGATGTAGGAAATTAACATCCAGGTTTTTACCTATTTCGAGCAAATATACCAAGAAAAATTTATAGACAGAATTCCCGATTTGAAAAAAATTACAGCGGAGTAAAATGATGATTACAGCTTAGCTGTGACAATGGAGAAATTGAAGAATACCATTTTCAGGATGAAGCGTGGCAAAGGTCCTAGGCCAGGTGGATTCAATGCAAACTTTTATCAAGATTTACGGGCTATAATCAAAGATTTCATCCTATATATGGAGAAGTATTCTAGACAACAGCACAAGTTAAATGGATTGATGAGTTCTCCATTCCTGCGTTGGTGCCAAAGGAAGCTCAAGCAGCAAGCATAGAGAAGTATAGGCCACTTTCACCCTGCAATTCCTCATTTAAATTATCACTAAGCTAATCTCTAAGAAATTTGAGAAAATCACTCCCAATCTGACATCGGAAGAACAAACTGGTTTTGCCCCACATAGATACATTTTTAAAGGGATTATCCTCACTCAAGAAGCCGTCTATTCCAGTATGCAAGAGAATAGAAAAACTATACCTTTTAATAGAATAAGTCACAAAGCGATCATCGTATTGCTCCCTTGGTATATGGCAGCCCAACTTCATTCTCCAGACTTTCATTCTCCCTTGGTATATTTTCTCAGCTGAACTTCTTGGAAGGAAACTTGAGCAACAAGGATTAGGGAGATCGCTCCTGAGCATCCCCACTTATCATGGGGGAAAGGAGATTAATCACTTACAGCTCACTGATGATAGTCTCTTATTAGGAAGAGCATCGCCTCATATTGATAGGGGATTTGCCAATAGCCTCAAGGAATTCTCTGGAGCTGCAGGCAGTTAAATCAACAGCATATAATTTGCTATCTAGTTCCCCTACTCTCTTCAGGGGGAAGCTGCAAAAATATCTAGGGTCGGTAGATGTTAGTAATGAACAAACGAACTCACCCCCAGCTAAAGTTAGAACGCCTAGTCAGAAAATAAAGACTACGGTGGAAGGATAAAAAGTGTCGCACCTTAAGGTACAATGAAAGAGGGCGGTCAGTCAAAAAGGAGAGAGAAATAAAGTAGCTCTTAAAGAGCTGCCTCTAAAAAAACACTTGCGAAGTTCAAAAGACGAGAGAAAATAAAGTGGCTCTTAAAGAGCTGCCTCTAAAAAAGCATTTCACAATTCTCAGCAGGTCAAGCTAGGTCAAGCTAGTTTATATGAACGCAGGATTAGCAGCTGGGCTGAAAAAGAGGGGAAAAGAGCAAAAGGTCAAGCTGGTTTTAGGCCCAAGCACTCCACTATTGATCATGGGGTTACCCTTAGATTTTTGATTGAAAAAATTTGGGACATTCAAGGAGACGAAGCCTATTGCTGCTTTGTTGATTTTAAAAAAGCCTTTGACACGGTCCCTCGGAACAAGCTATGGAAGAGAATGGAGGATTTGGGAGTTCCGCATGAGCTTAGGGCGGCTGCTCATAGGCTCTACGAGCAGGTCAAAGCTAAAATCAGAACCAATGATGGTATGTCAGAATGCTTTGGCAGTGACATTGGTGTCAAACAAGGCTGCCCGCTCTCCCCAACGCTATTTGGGCTTTACATTGATAAGCTGGAAGAATGGATTGACAAGGTTGGTGGGGAAGGCATCCTTTTGGCCAACTTTGTAATAAAATTACTGTTATATGCCGATGACCTCATATTAATTGCTAAAACTGCACATGATTTGAGAAAACATTTGAAGGCCCTTGAATCGTTTTGTCAAGAGGTCGGGATGCAAGTGAACACTTCAAAAACCAAAATAATGATCTTCTCACTGCGAAGAAAAAAACAGCAGATTGAATTTATCTTTGAAGGCAAGCCACTAGAAATAGTGGATGAGTATAAGTACCTTGGGCTTGATTTTCACAACAAGCTTAGCTGGGAAACATGTAGAGCAAAAAGAATTCAAGGAGGCTGGAAAGCGTTGTACTCTTTGCAAAATAGATGTAGAAATGCCGAATTATGGGATTGGAAAACTAAAAGAACGCTTTTTGGTCTTCTTGTTACTCCGGTAATTCTCTATGGGTGTGAAATCTGGGGCAGCAGCATGTCAGATCAGAAATGGAGACAAGTGGAAAGGATACAAAAACATCTAATTATATGCAGCCTCAAGCTTAAGACTGCAGTGCCTTATGAAATTTTATTGGCTGAGACCGGTACTTTTCCTCTGGAGGCCTCAGCGATGACCCGGTTATTAAGCTACTTAAAGAAGGTCCAGAATATGGAGGATCATAGATGGCCTAAGCTAATTATGAAAGAGGAGCTAACTAGAAGAAAGAACACATGGATGAAACTTAATATCAAGTGGATGAAGAAATGGGATATTGTGATGCATGAGTGTCCAAACACAAATGGAGAAATAAAAAATTATGTGAGAAAAAATTTAAATATGGTATATGGACGAAAAAAACAGGGCGTAAAAAGGATTATTATATCAAAGAATTCAATCCCACAAGGGACCATGAAGAAAAGGCTTATATAGGAGCGAATATCAAATGGAAAGCAAAAATGTTGATAGCCCAATTGCGGACTAGTTCACACCATCTTAGGTGTGAAACGGGTAGGTGGGAGGTTCCTAAAGAAGAGTGGGAAAATAGAATATGCCGCTTTTGTAACGAAGGTATGGTGGAGACAGAATGGCACTTTATCATAGAATGCTCAGCTTATAAAGACATCCGGGCCAGCTATGGGGATGCGGTGCAGGTTGACAATTTAAATACCTTGTTTGAAGATTCAAGACTCGACAAAATTGCAAACTTCATCATCAAAATTCACTCTCGAAGGGCTGATCTCGAACGGCACCTCCATTGTGTCTAGGGCTGTGCTGTGTGTTGTTCCGGTGCTGATCTTGGGTCCCATAGGCTTCTTTGGCCTCGTGGACGTCATTAAAATATTTCATTTCATTTCATTTCATTTCTCACTTCCCAGCCATAATTCTCTCACTTCCCAGCCATGATGCCTCAGGAGACCGGACGTGTCACGGCATCTGCTGGTTTGTCGTGTTCCGTGACCACTTAACCGGCAAAAATGACCGTAACCGTGACGTTATCGTTATCGTTACCGCGATCGCGAGATAAGGAAATGACTGCGTGCCAGGGAGGACGGGCCCACTAGTGCCCACGTCGTGTTTGTTTAAGAGTAAGGAGAGCCGTGAGACTCGAGAGTGAGAAACAACTCTGTCAAATTAATCGTTGAGAATTGCGTCTCTAGTGTCTGCAAAAGTGCCTCTTGTAACGAATGGCTACTCACGATGGGCTACTTATGCTCTGGAAAGCTGCGGAGGAAATGGAAACTTGTACCGTAGCTAAAAATATGCGTGGAGTTTCTTATAATAAACACAAAAACAAATGGGAAGCCTATACAACGTAAGTATGGTTTTTTTCAAAATATATTTTTCTATTTAAATTACAGATACATTTTTAAGAAAAAGATAACATGGTGAGATGAGGTTTGATTGAAGCTTCTTCCACGGATCTGCCGTCAACGAATTGTTTTAATGGGTTTTGCAGGGAGGATTCAGAGAAAAGACATATTGGCTATTTCTTAACGAAAGGAGCCGCCTCCAGAGCCCATGACAAAGCCGAGTTTAACTTGAAAAAAGATGGACTGAAGCACTTAAACCACCCTTTGAGTGATTACCGTTATAAATCCGTGCTCAAATGGCGAGCATTATCGTGGGATGATTTTAAGGCAAAAATCATTAAGTCTACCGATGACCCGCGAGCAATAGTAGATGTATGTGTTTTTTATAATCAGTTTCGAACAAGAATAGATCTATGTTTTTGAATAATCAGTTCGATCGATGCCCTCAAATGGTAAATGATTGCTGTAGTTTTTGTTGCTGTTATAATGTAGGTATTGATGAAGTCAGCTACTCAAGATCTGCGTCAAGAAATAGACAAAGCTGAGGAAGAAAATACACAAACTCATCAAGTGGGCGCGTACGAAGATGATTGAAGAATCTGTAAGAGAAACTTCCACATTCTTCGCAGTAGGGAAGTGTAAAACATGTAACCAAATTTAATTAAGTACTTCTCATCAACTAGATGCGTACAAGGAGGATTAAGAACCTTTTATTATGGATCTATGTTTAGGGTTGCTTATATATTGTATTTATACAATTTGACCACTGGTTTAAACATTAAGTTGGTTATTATCTTTGTATTTAGACCATTTGGCGTGCTGCTACTAGTTTAAATATTAATTATAAGACAATCTAAGACATGAAAAGCATAAATTGCACGAAATATCGACTAGAATCTGCATGAACACAAGTAACTGTTCGTTGGAAGCACGGATAGAGAGGGAAGCTGAGTTGTGCGTGAACGAGGAGAGATGTGATCTCATATCTTCTGCGTGGAGAGGCAAGGGTTCATAGGGAGTGTTGTAAGACTAGTTTGAAGATTATCGGCCGTGCTCCACTCGAACTTAGTCCAGAAGCAACATGGAGCTCGGCTTGAAAAACTTAAAAGATCAATTATCAGGCAATGCTCCTGCTGCTTCACTAAAGTCTCTTGTTCGTCAAGTTTAGCACATAGTAGCGTTCATGATCTACTATGCCTTGGAAATCTTCTGTTCCAGTCTGAGTTTTAGCTTGCTCGAGCAATGCTGCTTGCCATCCTCGCCGCTATACGTAACCGGCGTTTCTTATAATTACTATAATATTTATTTTATTTTAAAAAAGACAAATAATAAAAAGTTCTTAGGCTGTGGGGCTTCCTAAAAAATTTCAGTTGGTGCTGTTGAGATTTTTTAGGAGTATTTTGAAGTGGGTGGTTTCATGCATATGTAGTGCAGTTTACATTTAAAAGTTCAAGCTTTAAAATTTATAGAAATTGGTGGTCTCATGAATTTTATTATTTTGTATATTCAATTGAAAGAATATATAATTTAAAGGCACCAAATAATTGATAAGTGGCAGAAAAAAATTTACATACATGTAGGAAAGTTCTAGCCCCACCCTCAATGTGCTTGTTTAAAATTACAATCTAAAAAGTAGGGGCTCCTATTTATCACAAAAATTCTAATTAATCTTGTAGCATTTTTATTTTTTTTGTCTCATGGTACCTCCTATTCCATAAAAATAATTCTTGAAGCCCCTCCATGAGACCAAAGCCTTAATCTAGCTTTCATATAAAGCTTTGTATACCTAGTTGTTCCTTAGATAAACCTCTCAATGACTAACAATGAAAAGCATATAAAGTGTTGCATCCTTGTGAATCAAGTTGTTTGATCCCCATTATGTTGTAGAATTTTATTGATGATATGCATGATTATCATCTTAAAATTAGTAGAAATTCAAAATTACATTGTATTCTAAATAACATTTAATTCAGAATTACTTTGTATTCTAAATTTCATTTAATCAACAAACGTGTTGAAATAGACATTGCTATTTAATATTTATATTATCTATATGTTGGAATATTAAGGTTTATCTTAATAAAGTCATCTTAATGACTTGTTTATTTTTGTTTTAAAATAATTAGTTGCATTCACGTAAGTTGGTAGTTTGGAAAGTTATATCACAACCTTAATCTAACTTTGATATAAAGTTTTGTATACCTAGTTGTTCTTCTATAAACATCTCAAATGAATGAACAATAAAAGGCATATAAAGTTTGTGAACCAAATCCCCAACAGTCATCGAATTTTATTGATCATATGCATGATGATCATCTTAAAAATTAGTTGAAATTCAAAATTACATTGTATTTTGAATTTCATTTAATTCAAAATTACTTTATATTCTGAATTTCATTTAATCATCAATGTGGTCAAATAGACGTTGCTATTTAATATTTATAATACCTATATCTTAGAATATTAAGATTTACTGATGTAGTGTCACCTTAATGACTTATATTATTTTTGTTTTAAAATAATTAGTTACATTCTGATAAGAAAGTTATATTTTAGAAACTTTATAAAAATCAATTGTAATGCATTTTGACATGAACCGTCTGTGTGGTGAAGAAATGAAGGCATCCTATCATTCCCGTAGGAGCATATGAGCAATTTGGTGATGCGATTTCTATAATAAAACCTGATTCTCCACCAAAATTTGAGGAGTCAAGAGAACTCTATGAAGGGGGGGGAGAACATTCATATTTGTTATGGTGTAAAGAATTGAGTGCTGCTATGAGCGTGAAAAAATCCCTGTATCTTCTACTAAATAAATGGAGATTATAACGCTTTGAGTTTACTGGTCAGAAGGATTTGATTTGTAGTATGTGGTGTCATACTGTTATTAGGTAATATTTAACGTTTGATATATGTAGCAAGTAAGTTTTACCAAACATAAATTGCAATCTGCAAGAACTCAAAGCCGCTGTTCGTTGGAAAGGTAGTAGCAGAGTTGTGCATGAGCAAGAGGCGGTGTGCAGACCAATTCCGATCTTTGCGTGGAGAGGCAGCGGTTCTCGGGGGAATGTTGCATTTTTAAGACTAGCTTGAGCAGTATCGCGGTGCCCAGTTCGAACTTAGTCCAGGATAAGCATAAGTATTTGTTGAACGAATAAAGAAGCTGTCCATTCCCCGAATTTGTGTATTGCTTTACTTTGCTCTGTATTGGGTTTATGTATTTATTTACGTGGCATTGTATAGGATCTCTATTATGCATTGTTGTTAAATTTTGGCGTGTTTAAACATGCTAGCGCGCACTTCATATTGTTACGTAATTCAACTGTAAATATAAGACAATCTAAGACATCACAAGCGTAAATTGCAATCTGGAAGATCATGAATAAATCAAGGAAAGAGAATTGAACATTCACAATCTTCTGTACAAGTAAATTGGGCGTTGATATATCGCTGTTATAGGAAATTTGTACTCCAACGATTCATAAAATTGAAACTTCTACAATGCAAAATTCACGGAAAGAAACACATTGTTGGTGACTTTACATGAAATTTGCCTGCTAGATTTCCTTCCTGTATTACCCATCTTTCCGTCAAAACAAAACAGAGAAAAATTTGGCCAACATGAGCTCTGCAATCACAGAACAGCTCATGGTCAATGAGGACCTCGCCAAACAGGGCAGTAGTCTTGAAACATGAAAGGGGCTGCTTTCCAGCTGTGCTTTTAAATCAGTTTTCCGCGATCATTTTGAAAAATGCATGTTGAAAAACTGAAAGATCATTTATCAGGCAGTGCTCCGGCTGGTTCCCTACAGTCTGTCGTACGTCAAGTTCAGCACAGAGTAGCGTTCTTGGTCTGTTATGCCTAGGAAATCTTCTGTTCCAGTCTGAGTTTTAGCCTGCTCAAGCGATTGCTTGTCATCCTTGACCTGCAACGTCGCTATCGACGTAGCCAGCATTTACTATAATTACTATAATATTTTTATTTTTGTAAACGGCAAGTAGAAAAGCGTTGAATTCCAATTAAAAATAACTTTATTAAAATTAATTCATGTGTCACTGAATTAAATTTAAAAACAAAGAAAACCTGAAAAATCTCCACCACACACAGTGCACTTTTAAAGGCAAAAGTACTACCGACTTATCCGCGGTGATTAGTACTTGATGCCGTACAAATTCCGATAAACTTTCCTCGTAGAATTGACTGACTCGAGATGTGGAGGAGAGGTGACCACAAATAATATATGCTTTTTAAATGAGGAAAAGTTGAGACCGTCGAATTCAACCCCACGAAAGGTTAATTATTCATTCACTGTAAAGAGAGTTTTAAATTATATAATAACACGCGTCATAGAAAGAAGGCTTGAACATTTTATTAATTTACTCGTTTATTTCTATTCTTTCACAATAATTTCCTTTCACTCCTTGCTAAGGTTTAATAAGGTTTTGATTGAATATTTAAGCCCAAAATTTAATTTTTCAAAATATTTGTCTTAATATTTTTCACAAGGGTATCTAGAGTTGGTTTTGATGAAGTCGAGGAAGAAATTATAGAGCATAATTTAAAAGAAAAAGAGAAGTCAATTGAGAAGGGCCACATTAGTAAGCAAGAACAAAAAGATTTTTCCATACAAATTGAAGGTGAAAGATCCTTGATAGAAAAAGGTATTGCTAAAAACTTATATTAAACAAAATGTCTATATTAATGAAATGAAAGAGAAACAAACATTACATATTGAATGTAAAATGTCTATAATTGAAAAGAATCTTCTAAAGTTTGGGTCCCCACCCTATAAAATAGAATTTTAGAGTCACCATTTTGCTAGGCATGTATTTGAAGAAAATATTTTTAATTCTAGCATTGAAATTATTAATCACAAGGAGGGTTGTCTTAAAGTAAATTTCTCAACTAAAGAAGGTAAGCTATCTAACTACCCCTATGATTTCATCTCAAATAGAAGTACAAATTCATTGTAGTCATTCCATCATTGCCATCATGGAAGGTATTATGAGAAGGTGGAACTAATTAAAGGCATAACTCATAGTGAAGGGTAGAAAGATCCTTTGGCTCAAATCTAAAAGCATGTATGCATAAGGATTTGGGATCCGAGTAGTTCATTTTATTCAAAGAAAATGTAGAAATGCCAAATTGCTTTCTTCAAGATTGGTTATGCATTATGCTATAGGATCTAGGTAGGATTTTGAGGAAAGTAGAGATTCATTTTAATAAGTAAATAAGATAATATATTCTAATAAGTTCACCAACTTGTACACCTATCCAAGAGGAAGGTCCAAATTGATCATAGATGAGCATAACACTACTATATTTGGTTCCACTTTCCAATGAAAGTTTGTTGAAATATTGACAAACTATTGTCAAAAAACTGACAAATCACTGAAATAATTTTTGTCTCTAAAATTTCGTCACTTTCCCAAAAAGATTTAAAAGGTCGAAATCACGACTCAGTTTCATCGATTGCCACCACAAAAAAGGGAATTAGTTTCCGTTGATATACCGATGAAATTTTTGTCAATCAAGTGACAAACAATAGCCAAAACACAAGTGGCATGCCTTTGCAAAATTGTTGAAACAACATCAGAAGTTTGTTGGAATTGCAACGAAGTTTCATTGAAATTCCAACAAACATTCATCGAGTTCACATTAAAAGGTCCCTGAGTCAGCCTGAGTGCATTTGTCTTGCCAATGAAATTTCATCATTGAAACACTCATCTTATCATGCCGACAAAACAAAGAAACATACTATCACCAAGACAAACGCTACTGAAATGAGTTCAAAATGTCCTCCTAACCCACTATGTCATGCTAATAAGATTACATCAGCAGGAGTTTTTCCGATGATCTAGAGTTAACATTGTGACAAAAATTGCGTCAGAGATATAGCAACCTCGTCATACTTTTTTTTTTTTCGTCGGACTGGTTCGTCAAAATTTTGATGAAACATTGTTGTTTTTTAAAAAAATGATTTATCATCAGTGAAACACTCATCTTATCTTGCCGACAAAATATAGAAACATACTATCACCAAGACAAACACTATCAGAATGAGTTCAAAATATCCTCCTGACCCACTATGTCACGCCGATAAGATTACATTGGTAGGAATTTTTCCAACAATTTGGAGTTGACATTGCAACAAAAATTGCGTCAGAGGTATATCAACCTTGTTGCACTTTTTTTTTGTTTTGTCAGACTGGTTAGTCAAAATTTCTTTTTGAGAGTTTATTATACACAAACCAAATGGGGAAATCTACATTTTGTTCAATTGAAGTTAATTAGTTTTCTATTTTGAGGGTGGATTGCTTGTAGGCCTAAAGTTGGCCATATATTCAGTCAGCCAATTGATAACTATAATAGAAACTATCCATGACAGCTAAATAGGGGCATGCACATGCACATTTGTACACAAACAAATGGGAAAATATACATTGTTCACTTAGTTCAATTATATTTGAAAAGATAACTCCTGCCCATCGATATGTTGAGAATTTCATATGTTTCAATGATTTAAGCAAGCAAAATGCACAAGGGCTAACTTTTCTACCTATAAAGTGCTTATTGAACACCTGATAGATTAGGATTTAAGCAACAAAGTCCTTCAGCAATCAATTATATACTCTATGGAGCAACCTAAGTTGAACATAAGTTTTGAACGGAGGAAAAGAACAGAGACTTTCAAGGATTTTCTTGGTGCAGGCAGACTCAAATTAAATGAATTTACAATTCTAGTGTGATGTTTGTGTGTGCTCAGTATTAGGATCTTGGCTGTAATTTTCATTTTAAAAATTATTCAATTATTCAAAGAAATTGATGACATTGAAAACTGCTCAATGTTCGTGGGATTTCTAATAACATTGAAACTCACCCCAAGTTGGAGATGAGATTAAGATTTTCTCTCCAGGAAAATATCTTTGAATAAATGTAGCAGCAAGCCGAAGCGAGCCCATTCCTAAAAGGCATTGCACAGTTGCAACCTGAGAAACATTCAACAACAATGTACCATCAATTTCTTCCTATTCTAACATATGCATGCAAAAGTCAATGAAAGAAACTATTTAACACACTTTATGAATTCCTTCTCTTGAGTATAAAAAAGTGATAGGACAAATATTTGGTTAGAAAATCATTAAAATATTACCCTTGCTTAATTGCAACATTGTCAGCCCCCAAAAGTAACTCTATAGTAACCTTATTGAATGCATCCAAACCCTCAATTGGAAGATATTGCAGATAGAATAAGACTAGGTAATTGCTAAAAATTGAAAATAATCAAAATAAATATTAAAAAAAATGAAAAACATGTATACCTCTTTATAGTCTCCTTTTTGAAGCATCAAATTCTCTGCCTACAAAATTGAAATAGATTAAATGAGATTCCACATAATAAGGCTACCACATAATTAACTTGTAAGATCTCAAAGCTAAAATAGTGAATTTTACATGTAGTAACATTTACTCAAATCACTTTAACTGTATACAAAATAAAGGAGTAATGTCTAGAAGGTAACCTTTTTCACCATGTAGGGTTTAGGGTTTAGGGTTAACTGGTTTTTTTTTTTTTAGACTATGAACACCTTACGTATCAAAAAGGAAGGCACCTACAAAAAGAAGGTGACTGGCCCTTTTATTATCAAAAATGTGTATAGTCCTACTTGAAAAACTAAACAAAATAAATTCATAGTTCACAAACATGTTATCTATCCAAATGCCCATAAATTAAAGATTCACTTACATAATTGGTACATAATGCTTTCTGGAAGTTGGGCAGGCTCTTCACAATGCTTTTCCAGTGACCAATCAAAGTTTGTTGTGCTATTGCATTGGCATGAGACCTAGAAGACCCTTTGATCAAACCTACTTTAGATGTTCTTGGTGCTTGTATACAAAACAAAAGGTAATGAAATTTTTAACTGAGTGTATTATCTTTTCCATAAAAAATAGTCCACCTTCAAATAAACTCCATATTCTAGTATTTGTTAACATCCTTGACTCCATCCAATGTAGAATAACATAAAAGACATTAATAGAAGCTTATGGTCTCCCATTTCTAATAGTCTAAAGATATCAGGGGGTTAAAATTTTAAATTAACAAGAGAAGTTCAAAGTAATTGTCATTCTAGACTCGTCGCAATGGTGTACTAGAGCAATCCATCAACAAACAATTAGACAATGGTAGTCAACTAGAATTTCTTAGATTAAGTGGGCATCTATTGTTGTAAGTATCCACATACTTGGGATGGAAATATACCTTGCATTAAACATGCTTATAACAGATCTCCACACAAGTTTATGAGGTAAAGTCCTTTCTAAGCATGTCTTTGGTTTTATCTTGTGACACCCTTGTACATACCTACTACACACCACCTCATGTGGAATTTGCACAAATAAGAATAAGAAACAAATAATGCATAGAGATTTCAACACATCCAAAATGTAAATAAAAGTAGTGTGAGTAGAAAATGAATCTAAATTGGTCTTGAACAAATAAAATCATACCCAATTAACATTAAGTTATACTAACCTTGTACTCATTGCCATTGTCAATCTTGAAGGTTACTTTGATGCCTTCTACAAAAACTCTTTGGCCACTAGCAAAGAGAAGGCGAGAAAACCAAGTGTATCTTGATGACTTCCTGACAATCAAAAAGAAACAAGCAACCAGTCAACCCTATTAGAACAAAATAATCTTATGAATTGATTATTCTTGCTTGGTTTGATATTTTTGTATTCCACTCTTCATGTTATTGAATTAACAATGCAAAACACATTTATGTGTGTAGGTTTGTATAACTCAAAATATCATTTCACTTCCTAAGGAAAAATACCAAAGTGATGTTTTAAATTTCAATCTTCACATAGGCTCCCTTATTGCTACACATGCATATACAAGCATTATTCGAGTTCTAAACTCATCAAATATTAAGGATTTAATTAGCTATAAGATGAATAGTTGTTTTTTAGACATAATCCATCATCTTTTACATATTTTTAGTCACTCCTAGAGCTTCAGATAAATTTGTGTAAATGAGACAAAAATATGAATATTTTATGACAAAGAAATACTTAAAAGGAAGGGGGAGAGAGAAAAGGGTAGGGAGCAAGAGAATCCTTGAATGTATAGAAAAGTATAACATTTTGATCATTATAACAATGAAATGAATCTTAAGTTTGAAGCATTAATATCATTTAGAACATTTATGATCAAGAATGAATGTAAGTAGAGAAATTTTTGCATACCTATAGATGGTACAAAATTTCATGGTTAAGTGGAAGCCTCCCATCAACAACAAGATCCAAATATTTGTGTATCTATCTCAATTGAGTCTCTAAACCCTTCAAAGCTGTCAAATTTTCCACTAACCTATTACATGCAAAAAAGTCAAATTTTAGAGCTATGTCACCACTAAAAATAGAAGAAACAAAGCTTTGAAACCAAATCCACACTGTTGGTTGGAAATTTTGTATTCTTGTGAAAGCATACAAAATTATGGTTTCAACCACAGCATGTGAGATTAAACTCTCCTAATTAAGGGAAGGCTCCCCCTTTAACTAAATAAAACTAAATGGGTAGGACAGTAATCGTTCCTCTTATTTCAGGAAAGATTATGTTCTTTTCTCTTCACAGAAAAGAAATAGCAAAAGTTAATAAAACTTATTAAAGCAGTTATGCAGTGAAATCAAGAAAGAGGAAATAAAGTTTCCTGAAAGCACAAAGACTTCCGTTACTTCCTCCGGGACGGGAAAACAACTAATAAGCACAAAGTCTTGAAGAATGAAATCCTATCAACCCTTTTCAAAATGATTACTTTATGAAAATATACAACATAAAACAACACAAAGTCTGTAATTACGAAGTATCTATTAACTATTCTAAATGAGAATCGTCACAAGCACAAAGACTTGCAATTTTTCTTAATTTCTAATACTAACTATGAATTCAATCTTCACATTTACAGCACAAAGACTGCAGATATTTAAATTGAATCTCTCTTCAACAATATTCCACAATTCTTAAGTAGTTACAAAATGATGCCCCAAAATGACATAAGAACATAAAGGATGCAAAATGAGAATTCAGCTCAAAGTCTGAAATTTCAACTTCTTGTTATTACTTGAAAATTCACAATTATCAACTATAAAGCTCAAAGACTTTATGAGTATAAAATTCTGCAGAGTTTTCTTGCTTGCTAAAAAGATATTAGATTACAATAGACCCCTCAAGTATTTATAGGAGGAAGGTCTGGAGAAAAAGGTGGGAGGATCTCAACAAACTTGAGAAAATCTCTCAACCGATAACTAATTGCAATTGACTTATTCAAAATTACAATCCAAATTGTGATTTGTTTTGTAAGATTTTACATGTAATTACATTTTTCAAAACTGCAAGGAAAGAACTCTTGCAATTGCAAAATTTGTTTTTACATATACTTTGTCGAAAGTAAAATACATAAAATAACGTAATATTTTAATTTGTTTCATTCCTATCTTTGAAAGATAAGAATTTGCTGATGATTGTCTGCAATTCATTCGGATTAGGACCCAGTGTGTTCTTGGCTACTGCAATTGTCTTCAAGATTACATCAAAATATCTGATTGTTGCCAGTCTATGTTCTTCATAAGTAGTTTGCATTTTCTCAAGGATTATCTGATGATTAACAAATTTGTGAATCGAATCCATGGTAAAATGCTCTGATTCCAATTGTTGACGAAGATTGGCTGCC
The DNA here is from genome assembly GCA_007258455.2 of Sequoia sempervirens. Lineage (NCBI taxonomy): Eukaryota > Viridiplantae > Streptophyta > Pinopsida > Cupressales > Cupressaceae > Sequoia > Sequoia sempervirens. The sequence goes on from VDFB02256132.1 coordinate 106,092,220, forward strand.
ATTTCTGTAGTAACTAAATCAGCTGCAAGTAATTCATCTTCATGATTCAAAATTGTACAAGAGATTTTCTCAAAACTTGAAAGAATATCCTGTTGAACTTCATCATTCATTTCTAGAGTGGCCTGGATATCTTTGATGAGATCTTGAATAACCAATGACTTGTTTGTCATAAGTTCTTCAAATTCTATGTATTTCTCTTTGTTTGGTAGGATTGAGTTGTTGCATAGAATTTGTAACTTGACTTGATCTATTTCATGCCAGATTTTTAAATCTTTTTCAAGCGATTCCAAACTCTTCTTGAAGGCTTCCAAAGTCTGATTTAGCTTTATTTTGGCTATTCTGACATTTTTGAGAACTTGCAAGGTCTTTTCAATCATTGGAATGCTTTGATCAATCAGCTGAGTTATCCATGAATCAACTGCTTTGGCCTTTTGTGCAATTCTTTCTAATTGCCTAACTGATTCATTAGGAGGAGCTATAGATAGAGAATTAACTGCTTCTGATGATCCAGTAATCCTTTGAATAACTAGCTGATCATTGTCTTCTTTGAGCTTTTCCTTTTTAGCTAGAAGTTCATTATAGCTTTGTGCTAAAATTGTTATTGAACTCTGAGCATTTTGCATCATATTGGCATGAGTCTGCTTGCCCAATTCCACCCTAGTGAACCTGTAATCAAACACCTGCATCTCTTCATGTGGTTTATCAACAAGAGGTTCTGCAATCTCAGCATATTTCATTTTATTGCTGTCAATAAACACTTGTGAGACTGTTTTTGCTTTCTTTGCAACCATTGGTTTTGATTTCTTCAATTTTTGGAAATCAAAAATATCAGGAGACACTGCTTGTTTCTTTCTTTTGGGAGCAATTGAATTCAACTATGGAGGAAGATCCAAGGTTGTCACATCTGAAATAGCAACTGCAGTTTCCGTAGAAATAGACTCAGTTTGTGTTACAACAGAAATTCTAGGGGGTGCCTCAGTTTGTATAGCAACTATATTTTGCTCAAAAGAAAAATTACGACTAGGATCATCTATGAAACAATCAAAGCTTGTTACAGATGTATCTATCTCTGGGAGAGTTATTTCTGACATGGCTGGAAAGATTGGATTTATATCAAAAATACTCTTAAAGTTATTGGGTAAGCTCCTCATGGGTGTGTTCATTATTGATGAAGATTGATGACTAGTCTCTTGAGGTGGGATAGAAGGAACAAATACTGTGGAGAAGGAATCAACATCACTGTCGATAGGGGATACAGGAGATATAGCTGATTCTGGTATTGGAGCTTCAATATAAGGAGTTATCTCACTTAGAATGATAGAGGTTTCAAGAACCTCGTCTTCTTGTTGCTAATCCAAAACTTGAATTTGCGTTTGATTAACTTCCTTTCCCTTTAGTGTTTCCTTTTCCAATGGTTGTTCTGCAGCTCGACTTACCTTCAATTTAATTCTAGTACCTGAAGAGGAAGCTCCTTCTTTTGATTTCTCTCTAATTTCTGACTTCAATCCCTTAGGACCAGCTAGATCATCTTCAGCCCTAACTCTGATTTTAATAGTCTTGACACCTATGCTTTTGAGCCAAGAGTTGGTGTTTTCCAAGACTGACTGAAATCTATCAAAGATAGAGACAGATTCCTTTTGAGACCATTGGATTGCAGGAATGGGGGCATTAGCAACTCCTTGTTCTTCATATTCAGGATCTAAAATCTGTCTATCATCAATTACACCTTCTGGAATTAAGGTTAGATTCAGATCAATAATTTGCTCCACTGTGAGCCTACAATAATCCATTCTGTATATATCTTTTTCTGTCCGGAGGTCTGCCCAAATGTCTTCAATACAATGGACATGAGTGAAAGCTCTTTTAATTTTGTCTTTCATCCTTCTATAATCAAAATCCACTCTTGCCTGAAATCTCTTCAATGTTATTTCCTGAAGTTCAGTCTCCATTGCTTTGGCTCTTGAAGAAGTTGTCAAAGAATACCTCTCGATTACCAATGGATTATGTGATGAAATACTGATTCCAGCCTTGTGTTGTGTAGCTTGACGTGAATGTACTGCCATCAATTGCCTTCCCAGCTCCATCAGAATAAAGTTATCAGTCAGATATCTTGGAAGCATATAAGGTTGGTCTTCAAAGCATCCAACTCTCATATAAGTGAAGGTAGGGAATTGAAGAAATAAGCAACCATACTCATTTACTTTATTCCAAGCCGCCTCAGATACCCTGTTGTTTACCAATGCTTTGTCAAATAAACACATAAAGTAACCAAAGAAAGCATCTTGAACTCTTCTATAATGTGCTCGGCTTGGTTTTAAAGTCAGCTGATCATAATATTCCCATACAGGCACCAATGATCTGTCACCTTGAGGAGATAGGCCTGGAAAATGCCTCAATGAAGCTGCTATATAAACCAAGTATGAGTTCATATAGAAGGTAAGAGTGGTAGGGACCTGTGCAAGCTGTTCACACAAACTGTCACTGATTATTTCACCCCAAATTATTGGATGTTGTGCTTTTCTAATGACCACGATGAATTTATACATCCAATTTTCAAACATATTGGAAACCTTCAATCCTCCTATTCTGCTCAGAAGAGTGATTATATCATTAATTTCTTCTTTAAAATCAGACCGATACAATTTAGGTATCCGGGTCACACAAGGTCGTGGTTTGAGAAGCCACTTAGAATTGATATGTTTGATACAATCATTCTTTTTCTGCTCATAATGTTTATGAGCACTCTTCAATGTGATCTCTGAATATGTAGTAGCATCAGGAACTTTGAAAATTTTGTTGATTGTCTCAGCATCAAGTCTGATAACCACGTTGCCATCATCATCTTTGATGGTTCTAGATTGACTATCAAAATGAGATGCACATGCAAGAACAAATTCAGGATCAAGGGCAGCAACAGGAAAAGAAGACACCAGATGAATATGACTCCTCAACAATTTCTGCATGTCAGGAGAAGTAGATTTTTTGGCTCTCCCAAGAAACTCGGACATATCAACATGCCCAATTTTTGTGTCTTTGATTTCATCAATATTTGAAACCACATGAGATGGGGAAATCTCATTCTGATATTTATCAAATTTGTATTTCATCTTTTTACTTATTGGAGAAGTTGGTTCGTCTGTCATTGAACAGGAATCTGCAAGACTGCGGTGAAAACCCCATAAGGTCAGAACATCATCAACATCAATGTGAATGGACATGGTGAAACTCAAACCCTAAGACAATGAAATGATCTTTAGAAGAAAAAAAATGATGGAAAGTGAATGGTGAAGACGAATTCAGGTCTTGATGGAATGATTGCAATCAAAAGAACATCTTGTCTTCTTGGAACAGCAAGACAAAGAGGTTTTTAACTTGGATTTGAAATTTTGTTCAGAAAAAAGAAAAAAGGAAAAAAAAAAAAGGTCAACTTTTGAGCTTTTTTAAAGGATTTCGGGTTTTTTAACGACTTCAACAATTTTTACAAAGGCAGTCAAGATTTTTTGGATATTTAGCAATTTTATAATTTTGCAATTTTTAAAATTGTAATCCAAGTTATAAATTCCGATTTGCATTTTTGGTTCTCAAAACCCGAAATATGACTCAAAGTGAATTATTTGTGGAAAATGACAATGGAGGATTTGAATTGAATGAATGGAAACGGAATGAATTGAAAGCTTTATTGCAGGAAAAATGAAATGATGAAAAACACGTTTTCAATATATATAAATCATTTTAAGAATGGAAAATCCGTCCAGAATGGAGTTTAAGAATGGGGGTGTATGGAATGATATGGAAAGCAAGTATTGATGAGATGAAGGAAAACGGAGGGCGTATGATTTATGAAGGATATATGATAAATGAAAAATGTGTATTAAGTGAAGGCGGGGTAAATAACAGTGAGAACGCATTACATAAAGGTAGACAATGACTATGAAAACGCATTTTTGTAAAAGAAAAAGAAAAACAAATATTGACAAAGGCGGATAACAGTAAAAACGTGTAAAACTGTTAAAGAAAAACGTGTTTTGAATAAAAGACGTTTAAAATCTAAAACGAAATGCATATAAGTAAATCACGTGTTATATAAAAATAACAAACAACAGAAAATGTTGAGAAGGAAAAAGAAATGAACATACCTAGAAATAAATCTGCAAATAAGAAAAATGGAGGAGAAACCCTAGGAGTATTCAGAAAATGGAAGAAACCAGGCTATTTACAGAAGAAAATCCGACCTTCAAGCATTAAGATCGATAAAATCTCCTTGAAACAGGGAAGTCAAAACAAAAAAGGATTCAAATGGCTCGAATAAGAATGGCGTCGGACTTTCTGAAGTTTTTTGCAACATAAAAATGACATTAAAACATGAAATCTGGTTTTTATGAAGTCAACACAAGTTCTTTTTGCAAAATCGGGCCTTTTAGATCATTTAGCAATTTTGTTTAAAACAAATTCGGGCCTTTTTGGAGCTTTTGCAAATGACAAAGTAAATCGGGTTTTTAAAGCCATATAACAATTTTGCTTTTTGTGAAAAATAAGGACTTTTAACAAATTCGGATTTTTGACTCACTTAAGCAATTTCGGGATTTTAAAGAGCCTTAGCAATTTTGCCTTTTAAGTCAAAATTTCCCTATTTGCTGAGTTACTTCAAAAACCCGAAATTGACCAAAAAGACAAGGAAAAAGACTCAAAAATTGACGAAAATAGAAACAAAAGAGGGAAAAGGAGTAGCCCAAAGGTTTATAAACCTAAAACTAAGATTTGCCACTCTATGCACCTCGTAATGTATGCCATAGAGAAGAAAAATCTCAAATTTTATGAAATTTTTGATTGGTTATCCAAATTTTAAAACGAATCAAAAATTCAGGATAACACACACACAACACAATGTGGTATTCATACAAAGCCATACAAACAAACTAAACTCAGAACATTGGAATGGAAACAACTTCAAATTATGATGCATAGCATGGATTCACTTTACTTAACTGGAGGCACATTTCACAATAATGGGTTATTCATCTAAAACATCTGTACAAGGTTCAAATAGTAAAGAGATTGATGAAAGATAGAGGAATTAAAAAGATACTTGGATGTAGTTGGATTGAAGGTCCTAAACTGGTACATATTTTTTGTGGAGGATTCATAGCACATCCACAAACATGGCAAAGCTATGCAAAGCAGGAGAAATTGGCTTGGAAAATGAAGGCATCAAGGTATAAAGAATCATTTTTCTGCCACCATAGTGAAAAGTTAGCAGTTTCTTTCATCTTTTCATATTGGTTTGATGCTTCAAACGATGCATTTCTTATATTGAAAAATGCATTAACTTATTGAGCTTCTCTTTGTTTCGAGAATAGTTTAATAGTCTCTACTTAATAGGGCCAACCACATGACAATGGAAGCTCATTTGGCCCCTCCCCCCTCACATCACTCTCAATTCCCCATACCCGATCATATAACATTAATCATTCATTCATCCATTAATAACATATAACATTCATTCATTCATCCATTAATAACATATAACATTCATTCATTAACATATTCACATTCATTAATTCATCCATTAATAACATATTCACATTCATTAATTCATCTATTAATATGATTACAATCACTTTTTTTTTTATTCTTTTTTGAAGCTAAAAAAAGTTGAAGTGGAGCATCATTTTCTAAATCATTTGTCCCCCCTTCAGTTGTTTTTCCCTCTGCTTGTGATCTTAATGTACGCCTAGTTGTGTACTCATGACGTGGACGCTGCTGCAAGGGGGGTTTGCTACAATAACAAAAAAATGTTAAATTGATATGTTTTATTATTATTGTTACAAGTATTTCATTAATTAAAAGAACATTAGAGTGGTTCTCTTTACCTGATGGTTCCACATCATGTTCCTGATCTTCTCTTATAGCCTCATGCTTAACATGTTAAACACCCTCTAAATCCTGATATGGAGTTGAAACATGAAAGGTTACATTAATTAATACACCAATTGCAATTAAATATGTTTAAAAGAACATTAGAGTGGTCCTCTTTACCTGATGGGGCCACATCATGTTCCTGAACTTCTCTAGCCTGATCATGCTCAACATGTTGATTACGCTCTACATGCTCTAAAGTTGAAACACGAAAGGTTACATTAATTAATACACCAATTGCAATTAAAGGTGTTTAATTGTATTAATCCATACTTTTTTTTGTATAGCACATGAATACATCCAGTACCGGGATGCATACCATGACCTTCATCTACAGATTGTGCTCCACCCTCACCAGGTTGCATTCCAATGTCATGTGCAGTATTATCATTGCTTGTTTGTTTAAAACAAATAGGCACATAATTACTTTATGGTGGAAATTAATATTGAATATATTGCACAAGCATTCAATTTTAAATAAACTTTATTGATTTTATTTACCTATGTGTCGAATGCAATGGAAGATTGTGTTTGCCTAGTCAAGACTCTTAGGCGTTAACAACGACTCCATAGCCGTGCTAGAAGGAAATCTTTAGGTCCTCTTCTGTAGGCACTTTGTTGAATTTAGAGCCTTGCATTTTTGCATAAGATCATGAATTTTGCTTCTATGGTGTGATAAAACCAAAATTGTTTGCAATTTATTATTTGGATGCAGTATTTCATTTATTGATACTTACAATTCGTGTGGCTAATTTCATATAACCACTAGAGCCAAGTTTGTGTTGCCCGTGTTTTTCTAGTCTTTCCTTTGTTGCCTTCGATGTGTCAGGTAGCCTATGAAAATTTTGAAATACGTTAGATTATGTAAAAATAAAGAGTAATCAATATATAATTACATTGTTGATAGTATCACATACCTTCCTTGGCCTGGTGGTGTCTTTCCTTTTTTTGTTTTCAGCCTTCTCCTTTCCATCCAACACCAAGTCCTTCCACTCCCTCTCTAGAATCATGGGGGACGCTTGTACTTTTTGTTCTTCTCTAAATGTGACTATATTCGTCCCTCACATACTTTAGATAGGTACCAACTTTCTTAAGGACCTTGGTTCGGTTCAATGTTTTATCACCGAACAACACAACTAAATGGTTAATGAGCTCATCTTTTAAATCTTGATTTTGGGCATTCCATCATGTACGTATGGTGGGCCTGAAGAGCTCTAATGTAATATCACTTAGATGTTTATAAAAAACATCATTTGCTACAAAATAATCATGGGATCATTAGTCTAAAAAGAGTGATCAATAAGTAAATTTCAATTGGATTATATATAATAATAATTAAAACATTTTAAAGTACCTAGGACCTTCTCTATCTTTATGGGAATGAAATTCTTGGTCACCACAAATGTGACCGGAAATGTTCTCGTACTAGTAATACAAGAAGATCCAGGAAATGTTGCAAAAAAATCACCAGTACTAGTGGCCTCTACATCCCCAGGTACATATCCTGATGCATGTTTTGGCATGTGTTCGCTGCTAGAGTGTGCACTATTGGATGCCTACATGGTATGTGTTGCTGACATTTCAGACGACAATATAGGCACGAATGATGGGGTCGGATGATGTGATGTATGCACAAAAAGATCAGGATGAAAACTTGTACCAACCTCTACTACTTGGGTAGCACCCATAGTACCTTGATCATGGCCAGCAACATCATGAGGACGTAAAAAATTCTGTAAAAACAACACATATTTTAGTTCATGACATAAAAGAGTACAAAATATAAAACCATGAATGAACTTATGTTATAATTAAAGACCTCATGATAGCTTACTTGCAAGTTTTGTGCTCTCTCAGTCAATATTTTAACCCTTTGTCTTATCTCTTCTGTTTGAGGCACTATGAATAACAACTTGATGCAGAGGGTAAGGGGCTTTGAAGGAACACAAAGATTTCAAGGATTAAGTTGATGCAATTTCTAACCCTCTTCCAAGCACCCTAATGGAGACAGGCCTCAATGATGCACTTATAACTTGTATGCTCTCTTTATGGAACGAAAACCTTGGAACACCCTTAAGAGACTTAAGCAAACTTTTCTTGAATGTTTACAAAGCCCCAAACCTCTGTCTCAAACAAAACTCACTTTTCCACCTTAAGCAACCTTCTAGCCCAATTAGGCCTCTAGCGAAGGATTTCTGACTTTTCTCACAACTCTTCCAAAGGACATCCCAAAATAATGACTGAATAAGATGTGGTTTATGACCTTACACAACATACTAGATTCCTGATGGCACTTGTTTCAGACAAACCCTTCCAAAATCTGCTAGCTCCCCAAAATTAAGGCTCAATTAGCCCTCTTTTTCAAAGCAACCCCTCTCTAACCTTATCCCTTGACTATGAAACTTTCAACAGTGTCTCAAATTGTCTCAAATCCAAGGATTTTCAAGGTCTTAGCCTTCTATGACACATCTAAGATCCCTAATCACAAAACCCTCCATTAGATCCCTTAAAACTAGGGCTTTTTAGTTACCCACCTTCCAAACACTTCCAGAACCTATTCCTTGACTTTTCACCATTAGTTCAACATAATAAATCAATCCAAACTCAAAAAATTACCCCTTGTTAAGGCAAAACTCCCACTGCTATACCTTAACCTCCATTCTCATGCACTTTGCATTGTGAAATCTTGGTGTACACCACTTGATTCCTCTTTCCTGCACTTTAGTTTGTTATATTGGTATGATAAAAGTTAGTTATGATCCATTTCATTGGTCTTAGTCACATATTCCCATGAAATGGATCATTCATCCATGAAAAAACCCTCAAAACTAGTGTAAATTCTGTGTTTTCTTGAGGACAGTCAATGTATTGTACAAGAAATTGATTTCTATTGACTTTCAGAGCATACAAAGGTTTAAAATCATGTAAATACAAGTCCTTAATCCATCAAAATGAATCAAACTTCAATAGGAATCAATAAATCATCAAAAAGAACACAAAAGAATGTAAAAACTGAAGTTTTACTGTTTTTTCTGAGAACAGTCCATACAACCACTACCAAAATCATCCAACCTCCGTACAAATGACTTCTCCAACATTAAAAACCATTTCCCCAACTGTTCGAACCATTTTAGATTGATTTACTTACATTATTAATGTTTAAACCCCCAAAAGCTACTTACCCGCCCAAATTGGAATTCAAAAATTTGAATTTCCAAACTTGAAATTTATTAACTAAAAACCCTCCAAAGCTATCACATCTTTATTATTCACCTAATTTGACATAATTAAAACAATATAACCTATCTAGACCCCCTGGGACACTATTGGTCCAAATACATTTCATTTTGGTCCTAGGGTCCTTATCGGGACCCTTAGGACAGTTGACTCCTTTCAAGTTCTCTTTCATTTCAAAAGCCATTATAGGCTTCAAAAGATTATAATTGATGTTTTCATATGCTTGAAAAACCTTCATGTCTCCTACACTCTCCTGACTCTTCAACTAACTCCTAATGAGCTTGGGTGCTCCTGCACCATTCTCCCCAAGAAAGAAAAGTTGCTTGCCCCAAGAAGCATCCAACTTGCTACCAGCACACTACTCCTTGTTCCTATATCTCTGCACCTTCTGATCACAAACCAAGAAATCACCAAATGTCACTTTCTTCCTCTTCTGCCAACCTGCCCTCACGTCATTCAACAAGTTAGAATCAAAACAATGTTTGGTTTGTCCTCTTTGTTTTTTGAACTCAATCTGTCTTTGTGCCCTGTTCCTGCCCTCATTCCACTGACTCCTTTGTGAAAGGATACCACCTCTATCACCCTCAACTATAGGGCATTCAATGCCTCCAACTTTGAAACTGTCTAAGTCCCACAAATTCTGATCTAGGACTGTGTGCTCCACAACCCTGCTGCAACTCATCACTCCTCTTCCAACTAGTATCTTCCTCTGTCTTACCTATCTTACCCTGCTTATTCACCTGCAAACTCTTCTCAAAACAAATCACAAAACTATCATTAGACCGCTCCAAAGGAAAAGGAACTAATTTGTATCTATTATCTCCTTTGTGAACCAAATAGGTATTATGGAATCCATCATGCACTGTCCTCCTAGTATAGTGTCATGGTATCCCTACGATGATATGACCACAAGTCATTGGTATGACATCACAAAGCACCCTGTCATGATAAGATCCAATTGAAAAATCCACAAAAGTTCTCTTACCAATCTCTACATGTTGCATTTGAGTTAACCAAGTGGCCTTGTAGGGAGTAGGATGATCAAATGTTTCAATCCCTAGCTTGGCTACCATATCAGTTGAAACTAAATTGCTATTTGACCCTGAATCTATGAGTAATATGCATACTTTACCATGACTGAGACAATTAGTCTTAAAGATAGTTACCTTTGGTTCTTGATGAAGTCTTTCTCCTTGCTTGACCATAAGAAACTCACCATCAGTCACAGGGTCTGCCATGAATGTTTTTGGTTCCTCCTTCTTGTCTTCTTCTTCTTGTACCAAGTTAGCTCTCCTTTCTCTACCCTTATCAGCTTGTTCCCATTTAGGACACTTGAAGGAAGGATTCCCTGGTTCATTTCAATTGAAACACCTACCTGCGAATGGTCCTCTACCTTGTCCAAATCTGCCTCCTCCTCTAGGAGTGTATCCACCTCTTTGATTTGATAACACCTCTGTGCCTTTGTCATTGCTGCTCTTGTCATTGTTGCCTTGTCCTTGTTCTCTATTACCTCTGCCCCTGTTTGAACTACCTCCTCTTCCACCATTGCTTGATCTTTCTTACTTCCTCTTCACCTTTTCTTCTGCTCTAATGGCCAACTAAAAACATTCTCCTAATGTCCTTGGTAATTGCAAACCAATCTCATCTTGTAGATTATACCTCAAGCCATTGATATACCTAGCTACTTTCTCATCTTCTTCCTCATATCCTCCTCTGATACTAAGCTTGTGAAATTGCTCAGTATAGGACATCACATCCATGTCCTTTTGTCTTAAATTTTGCCTCATCCTCTTCACATGAATTGTGTAATCAGATGGTAGGAATTGCTCCTTGACCAAACTCTTCATCCTAGCCCATGTAGAGACTTTTTCCAATCCCCTAGCCATCCTATCATTCTGAAAACTAGTCCACCATGTCAATGTTGTACCTCTCAACTTGATTTTGGCAAACTTAACCTTCCTCTCTTCATCCATTTCCTCAAACTCAAAAATAGTTTTCTAAGGCATCAATCCATCCCAACACCTCCTCACTATCCATCTTCCCTTGATAGATAGGAAAATCTATGTGACTCTTTCCTCCATGACCTTGTACTGCCTTCAACAACCTCAGTAACCTCCTTTCTTCAGGGTCTTCTATCTCATCTACTTGTTGTTCTTGATTTACCCTCACATGCTCTTCATCTTCATCATTGTCTTCTTGGTTTTCTTGCTCTTATCTCCTTCTACTCCTCTCAAGGTTGCTTATCCTTCCTTGCATAGTCTCTCTCTCCCTTCTCCATTGCCTTTCTTCCCTTGCTCTGGCCTGCTCTCTTGCTGCTTCTTGTTCCCTTCTTTCCCTTCTCTCCCTTTCCAAGATTTCCTTCAACTCCTCCAACTCTCTTGCTAGTTGATTTTTTGGTGCCATTGTTGATTCTCCAATCCCTAAAGGACTTACTCCCTGCTTTGATACCACTTTGATGCAGAGGGTAAGGGGCTTTGAAGGAACACAAAGATTTCATGGATTAAGGTGATGCAATTTCTAACCCTCTTCCAAGCACCCCAATGGAGACAAGCCTCAATGATGCACTTATAACTTGTATGCTCTCTTTATGGACCCAAACCCTTGGAACACCCTTAAGAGACTTAAGAAAAATTGTCTTGAATGTTTACAAAGCCCCAAACCTCTATGTCAAACAAAACTCATTTTTCCACCTTAAGTAGCCTTCTAGCCCAATTAGGCCTCTAGCGAAGGATTTCTGACTTTTCTCACAACTCTTCCAAAGGACATCTCAAACTAATGACTGAATAAGATGTGGTTTATGACCTTACACAACATACTAGATTCCTGATGGCACTTGTTTCAGACAAACCCTTCCAAAATCTATTGTCTCCCCAAAATCAAGGCTCAATTAGCCCTCTTTTTCGAAGCAACCCCTCTCTAACCTTATCCCTTGACTATGAAACTTTCAACAGTGTCTCAAATTGTCTCAAAACCAAGGATTTTCAAGATCTTAGCCTTCTATGACACCTCTAAGATCCCTAATCACAAAACCCTCCATTAGATCCCTTAAAACTAGGGCTTTTTAGTTACCCACCTTCCAAACACTTCCATAACCTATTCCTTGACTTTTCACCATTAGTTCAACATAATAAATCAATCCAAACTCAAAAACTTGACCCTTGTTAAGGCAGAACTCCCACTGCTATACCTTAACCTTCATTCTTATGCACTTTGCATTGTGAAATCTTGGTGTACACCATTTTATTCCTCTTTCCTGCACTTTAGTTTGTTAGATTGGTATGATAAAAGTTAATTATGATCCATTTCATTGGTATCAGTCACATATTCCCATGAAATGGATCATTCATCCATGAAAAAACCCTCAAAACTAGTGTAAATTCTGTGTTTTCTTAAGGACAGTCAATGTATTGTACAAGAAATTGATTTCTATTGACTTTCAGAGCATACAAAGGTTTAAAATCATGTAAATACAAGTCCTTAAGCCATCAAAATGAATCAAACTTCAATAGGAATCAATAGATCATCAAGAAGAACACAAAAGAATGCAAAAACTGAAGTTTTACTATTTTTTCTGAGAACAGTTTGTACAACCACTGCCAAAATCATCCAACCTCCATACAAATGACTTCTCCAACATTAAAAACCCTTTCCCCAACTTTTCAAACTGTTTTAGATTGATTTACTTACATTATTAATGTTTAAACCCCCAAAAGCTACTTACCCGCCCAAATTGGAATTCAAAAATTTGAATTTCCAAACTTGAAATTTATTAACTAAAAACCCTCCAAAGCTATCACATCTTTATTATTCACCTAATTTGATATAATTAAAACAATATAACCTATCTAGACCCCCTGGGACACTATTGGTCCAAATACATTTCATTTTGGTCCTAGGGTCCTTATCAGGACCCTTAGGACAGTTGACTCCTTTCAAGTTCTCTTTCATTTCAAAAGCCATTATAGGCTTCAAAAGATTATAATTGATGTTTTCATATGCTTGAAAAACCTTCATGTCTCCTACACTCTCTTGACTCTTCAACTGACTCCTAATGAGCTTGGGTGCTCCTGCACCACAACTTAAGGATTTCTTCATTGCATTTTTTTTGGGTCTTCCTTATCATATCGAGAGGGTTTGTTGAATATGCAATGTCATCATCACATAATAGTGACTGCACCTCCCTATGGATGCTCTCCTCTATTGCTAGTGTCTTTTCCCTATCAGCCAACTACAACAAGAATATTAAAAACATTATCAAAATTAACCCAATAAACTTATGAAAAAAACATAATAATAAAACATTTTGCTCTTATCTAATTTGTACAATTACAATGAGGTAAACCTGTTAGGTAGAAGCACCTGAAGATGCATCGTGATCTGTGCTCTAGGCCAAAGCCTTCCCTATATGATCAATGTCCCGCTATGACAAAAATTAAATATAAAAAACATTACCAAAATGAAACCAAGAGACTTACGAAAAAAACCATAATAATAAAATGGTATATTGGAGTCATTAATTGGAGGTTGGGTAAAATGGTATATAGCATGTACCATCCCCATAGTAACTATGTTTGTATCTAAGTGATTCAAATTGTAATCAATTAGCAACTCTTCCCTTGCAGTTATTGATTTTATTGCACATATGAATACACGGTTTCCCTCGCACGCCTTGAATATGAAATTGGGTTGCTTATTTGTTAACCAAAGTCCTGTATTTTTTATAAACCTTGCAATATTCCCTGATGCTTTTGGCCTTCCATCAATGTACATAGCCACTTCTTTATTTTGATCCTTATCTTTTAGCTATATATAATTTGCTAACAGTGCATACCTACGCATGCTCTGTGCATATCGAACTAGCTACATCTAATCTTTGTAAATGTAACAGGGTCCGACATACTCTATCAATTCAATAAATTTTTCGTAATAGACCTTTATGTCGTCCATGAAAAATAGGTCCAAACCATGTAATGATGATGGTGCTATGCAATATATCCTCTTGTTGACACAAAAATCAGTGTTTATTGGAGGAAGTTCCTTGGGTACCCATTCTTTGGATAGATGTTTGTACCTCAAGGGCACCTCAATGTCGCCTATGCTCTCATCATCATAAGAACATGACCCCCCTTTAGCAAGAAAAAATTCCATGTGTTTACAAAATTTTCTTCTAAGCTTTTGACCTCTAGTTGATCTCCCTCTTTTAGACCTACTACATGTCTCACTTTCCTCTTCTCTTCCTGAATTTCCCTCGCTCGAGGGAGAAAATTTTGACAAATACCTATTTGGTGGTACCTACACTCATATGTCTAAGTGGTTAACAGGGAGGGAGTGTGTACTAGGCCTGGTTAAGTCATCATAAGTTTATGCTTTGGCAATAAAAAATGTTTAAGTCATCTTAAATCTTCCTATGTCTAATTGCTAGGAGAATTTTGGTATGTTTTAAGGTAGGATGAGTGGTTGCATCAATTTTCTAGTTCTCTATGACAAGGTTTCAACATCTTCAAATAGTGAAAATTAGTGCTCATAGTCATTTGAAACAACAACATTTTGATTATGTATTATGGTAGGATTTGATAACTTAAAAGAATTGGCTACCCAACAAACTTAAAGTTAAAAGAAACTTTTCCATTTTAAGGGCTTAGCACTTTCTTTCATCTTTGCATATTGGTTTGATGCTTCAAACGATGCATTTCTTATCCCACTTCTATATTATTGTATTCCCATCCCATTGAAATTGTTGCAATTGTTGAAGGAGTTGATACCAAAATTTCATATCATATACCACATTCTTGAAGCATTTTTTTGTGTTTTTAATGTTTTTTCTGAAGTTCTTTTGTGTTGTATGGATCCGTACAAGCTTGAAATGCCAATTTTTTTACCTGTATGACTATATCTCAAGCAATAGGTTTAATTGTGATGGTAATGATATTGACAAATATTTTGTAATCTAGGTGTTGAGAAGCATAATTGGCCACCATCCTAGGAAAGATTCTTCATTCTTACTTTTAGGTGTTAAAATTTAACAATACCTTGATTGATGAAAGAGCCCAAAGAGCCTTTCTCCATGGTATCCAAGTACACATAGCATCGGTCTCCTCTTATACAGTTGGACATGATTTGAAGAACTTAGCTAGGAATTATTCATTTAACCTAAGGTTTTCTCATAATGCCATCATTGGAAAAGTATGATCAAATTCTTCTATTATGAAGAATTGGTCTATGTGCCTCTATTAATCACTATAAATGTTTGTAAGGATAAAATTACTAATTACATCAAGTAGGAGAGAATCAACTTTGAGTTCTTCAAATATTATATTCTCTATTCATAATTTTTAAGGGTTGTGTGTGGAGGAGGTTATCACTACCAAGAAGGGAGGACACCTTTCCTTGCATATGTTTGTGGTGGAGGTATTAAAGAAGAATTGTATGCCTCTATTTCCATTCATTAGATCTAGCTTAGCCTAGCATATACTTGGGCTAAGTCTACAATTGCTTCAAACTCATGCGATGAAGGCTATTTGTGATGAAATCCTAGACCTCAACCAAGATGTGGGTAGATTATGGGATTTTTGCCAAGACTCGAGGCTGGTTGATAAAAATGTGAAAGAATAAGCTATTTTATTTTTTTTGTCTTATCTTATACCATTTTACGAGAATGGGGGTGCCAATGTACGATAAGATCTTTGGAAACTAGGCATGAAAATTGTAGGTTAAAGAGAATGGGGGTGCCAAACTTACAATACTCATTGTCCCTTGGTTGTCGATTTTCCCTAAGTGCCCTCAACCTCATCCTCAACACTGGTATTGACCTTGTTTTCACTCCTCCAAACTCTTCCTCGGCACTAGTATTGAACTTGTTTTCACTCCTCCAAACTCTTCCTCAGCACTGGTATTCACCTTTCACTTCTCCAATTTGATGAGCTACAACTTGGTTTCATTAGGTTTTAGAGTATGTTAATTAAATTGAAAATTATGGTGCCATTTAGCTAGGTCTTAATATTCTACAATATAGTTAAGTATATATTAGCTATATTTTACATAATAAATAATATAATTATTCGACTTATTATAATTATATATTATATGGCCCATACACCAACCAAATTATAATAGTCTAGGCAAGGGTTGTCTAGATCTGGTGATATGGGTTTCCTAATGTAAACTAAGATGAGGTGTCCTCGTCGTAGATAGTTAAGGCATCCAAGTTTAGAAGACACATTAAAGGGTTTGTTCAATCTCTTCAACTAGCCTAGCCTACCATGGAAGGGAGGCATTTGCACGGTGTGGCATTGACGTATGATGAATGAAAGATTGGCTATATCCTTGGCTACACCTAGAACCAAGAAAAAAGGAGGTAGAAAAAATGAATAAATGTGTGAAGTGGAGAAGAGGAGTATGAATTTCGTGTGGAAGCCAAATGATAGAATAGGTATAAGTTAATGAGAGTTGACCGATGTATTAAATGGAAATGGAGTTTCTTGCTTATTTATCTTTGAAATGAGTGCTACTGCAACCATTGCAAGATGGATATGCCGATTGGATTGCAAAGCTCAAAGAAGTAAGGAGTGTTCATCGGTTTCATCTCAGACCAGAGGCTCACACATATATGCTTGAATAAAGATATACTATGTTTGGAGGCAGTGCGAATGGTTTTGGGAAGGAGGTTCTACTTCTCCAGGAACCAAACTAGGGTGAATTTAGACATTTCGTCTCATTTTCTGGCCTCCCTTTTGGATTTGAACTTATCTAAAGTACATTGCCTAGTCCTCCTGAGAGCATTTTTCAAGTCATCCATATTGCAGGAAGATATCAATATAGTGGCTCTGGTGCAACCTGGTGTGGGGATTCTATTCCCTGATGATGTGGAATGAATGTTTTGGCTGGGCATTGAGGTCGAATGGAGGTCAAATGGCAGCCATTTATTCTTGGCCTTAGCGAGGAGGAGCTTATTTGGCATAGGAATTGGGCTTCACGGGGAGCTACATTTCTAGGATGTCGTATGGGGCTAGATGAAGTTGTAGGACTGGGATGGTTCCATGAATTTGTAGAATTAGTGGCTTCAGAAGAATTTTACAAAAAGGTAATTAAGGGGTGGGACTAGTGCTGGTTCATAAAGCAGTTTGTTTTTTGGTTTTGTTAATTAGTCCGTACAGAGTCTATTTTGGCTTTGCCTCTGCGTGAGGCAAATGGATTTAGTGGCATAAAATGTAAAATGTATGTTTGAGTCTAGCTTCACCACCCTGGGATGCATACAATTGATGTAAATTTTGTTTCTATATTTAATATACATACTTTTGCAGCCTTGGCTGCATTTTACCGATCAATAGTATTTTTTGCCTATATAATTTTGAAATACAATCTTAAAATACATACAATATTGTTTATGTCATTTTATTGATCATGAAATATGAAGAATTTGAGAATCAATTATCTGTTACCCTAGTTGTTGATAGTGGGGACTAAACTTCTACTAATTGCATACAATATTATCTTCAACTTATCACTCGCCTTGTTAAACTTTTTCATAAACAACCACAATAAATTAATAAGATTTATATTTTTTAGCTCATTCTTGTAGATTAATAATAGACATTCATGTTATTTCTTCATGAAAGTATATATTCTATATTTTCCTTGGTGTTCTCCCAATACAAAATATAATTAATATAATAGTAATATTAGATGAAATTATATATAATATAATTATATTTATTATTATATAATAGTATATATAGGATTTTACCTAATATTTTAGAGGATTTTACCATTACACTATAGCTGGTTTACCATTAAATGGCAATTGAAACTCGTTTTCCAACGACACAATAGTGGTTTCCAGGCATGAGATTTGTTTCAAGCTCAAATCTCACAATATATGTAGCCTATTAGCTAATACAAAGAGAGATAGAAACTAAAAATATAGAGAGTGAGAGAAAGAGATGAACTTAGATAGATAGGGAGAGAGAGAGAGAGAGAGAGCATGAGAGATATAAGAGATACAAAGGAAAAGAGAGAGGGAAAAGAGAAAATAAATTTTGATTGGTTGTTTCATGTCAACAATCCAAGGATGGCATGTGTCCTTGGGGAGTTATGCTCAAGGTAGCATGCCATTTGCTTAAAGATATGATAATTCTCCTTAAAGACCTCTTCAATGTACCCATGGCACACTTAAGGAGACAAAGATAAATATAGGGAAGAAAATATAGAGAGAGGGAGATAATGAGAAACATACAAATAGAAAGGGAGACAAAGAGATAGAGAGAGGTAGAGAGATAAGGATGAATAGATAGAGATATAGGGAGGGTGATTGATATATCTCTCCATGTCACTCTTTATCTCTCTATATCTCCCACTATCTATGTCACTCCCTCTTCCCCCTTCTATCTATTGAGATATCTCTCCCTCTCCCCCCTTTTTCTTGCATTCACTCCATCTCTCACTTCATCTCTCCTACTCTATATCTCTATCTCTATTTCTATTTTTATCTCCCTATTAGTCCTCTCTCTATCTCTTTCACCATCCCCCTCTATCTCTCTATATCACCCTCTTCTTTATCTCTCCTCCTCTACCTATCTATATCCCTTTCTCTCCCTCCCCCTCTCTATCTCTCACCATCTCTTCCTCCCTATCCATCGACTCTCTATCCCCACCTCTCTTCCTTTCTCTTCCCATATATCTCCATCTCTCTTTCTTTTCCCATATATCTTTATCTATATCTCTCTATATCTCCCACTATCTATGTCACTCCCTCTTCCCCCCTCTATCTATTGAGCTCTCTCTCCCTCTCCCCCCTTTCCCTCTCATTCACTCCATCTCTCCCTCCATCTCTCCTACTCTATATCTCTATCTCTATTTCTCTTTTTATCTCCCTCTTAGTCCTCTCTCTATCTCTTTCTATCCATATCTTTCTCTACCTCTATCATGATCTCTCCATCTCTTTCACCATCCCCCTCTATCTCTCTATCACCCTCTCTATCTCCCCTCTTCTATCTCTCTATATATCACTTTCTCTCCCTCCCCCTCTCTATCTCTCACCATCTCTCCCTCCCTATCCCCCTATCCATCAACTCTCTATCTCCACCTCTCTTCCTTTCTCTTCCCATATATCTCCATCTCTATTTCTCTTCCCATATATCTCTATCTCTCTCTCTCTTTCTCTCCCCATATATCTCTATCTCCCCATATATTAACTAAGAAGCCATGCAAGCATACAATAGTATATGTTGGTAAAACTATAACATTGTTTTATTAAACTATAAGTAACACTTATCTTTCTAATTTCAAGCCTTCTTATAAAAATAGTGTTTTATTAAACTATAAGTAGGTTATTGTCACCACTCTTCATACAACATGAAATTCCAAATGTAGCAATTGCTTTGTTGCTTTTGTCAAGTTTCATTAACCGAGCTATTTAGTGGGTTGAATAAAGTTGTGTTATGACCCTTGGTCTCTTTAAAATAATTAGACAATATTAGCGAGATCGAGAAGGGGAGAAAACTAAACTCCAAAATAGGGGTAGTTGTGGGTTTGTTGGTTTTCTTTGTATACTATATACCTAGTTCCTCTAGGATAAATAAGTCACTATAGAAATGAAATATGTTTGATTATCTACCTTAATATTGTTTTGTGTTTTTGAAATGGAAGAGATCTACAACTCTATAGAAATTGCTATATGCTAATGGTCAAATTATTAGAATATTTAGATCATTTTCTTAGTTGTGTATCCTAACTAATATAGAGTAAGCTTTTTCATTTTAATTGAATACTACATAATAGTTTATGTATTGAAAGAATTGTTTCCATTCTTTGTAATTTTTACATTGGAATATAAATCATATTTAATTTCATGCCAATATACTTCTTTCATAAAGATATTTGTTTGAAATAAGTTCTTCATAACCCATCTAATCAAATCATAACCTATCAAAAAGGAAATAGGAATTTTCTAAAGAAAAGAACACTTGACCCAAACATAAGTGTATGGCCTTCGCAGAAAGGAGTGATCCACCTTAGTAATAGCAACTACCTAATGTAGACTTGGGAGGATCAACTCAACCAACCTATCAACCTACCTTTAAGAGGCTTCCAACAAGTTTAGAATGACCAATTTAAATAATCCAAATAGCTCTCAAAGCCTGACAAACAACATAAGTCATATTTCACACTTTGACTCCTTGAATCCTTGTAACAGTGCAAAACTAGTTTTTGCCCAATAACTCAAAAATTTCCCAAAACACCAAAGAAACCCTTGATGGTTTTAGACACCCATTTTGGAGTTATTAAACATAATTCAAGGGAAAGTACAAGTCCTTTGGACCAAATCACCAAAATAACCCTTTCTAGGTTGTGTTGATTAGGTTGATTAGGCCTATTTTACAAAGCAACTAGCCTTTAAACTTGTCATATGCCCATGAAACCTTGGGGTAGTAAATTTTATGCCTCTATTGGAACTGTAAAATTTTGAAAATTTTATAGTGATTTTGCACTCGTTGATTCCCTAAAGAAAACCTTATCTTGAGTATAATCCATTATAGTCACATATGATCACATCATTCTTGACCATTTGATATCATGAAAAACCTCCAAAATCTAGTATTCAAATAACCCATATTGGCAAGAATTTGTGTAGGTCTCTTTGATTCATAAATCATTATGTTCTCATTTTTAGCATATTAGTGAAAGAACAAAAATGTCACACTAATCGAATTACATAAGAAGATACACATCGGGATGACACGGTCCATGGTCTCACTGATAAAGAGATTCATCAGCAATACAAGTTCCATCGGGGTGAAATGAAAAGGTCATACTGAGCATATAGGTCTCACCGATGAAGTTCCGTCAGCAAGAAATCTGTCTTGTCTCAACAATCAAAGCACAAGGAGTTGTATTGGCCAGACCAACGCCATTAGAGTAAGATCCCTGAGTCAGCCTGAGTGCATTTGTCTCACCGATGAAATATCATCAGTGAAACACTCATCTTCTCTTGCCGAAAAAACAAAGAAACATACTATTGCCAAGACAAACGCTATCGAAATGAGTTCAAAATGTCCTCTCGACCCACTATGTCACGTTGATAAGATTACATCGGTAGAAGTCTTGATGACATACTTGAGATCGAAGGAATAATCATTGGAGAGACAAACCACATCGATATGAAATATATAAGTTGGCATGAGTGTATAAGTCTCGCCGATGAGGTTTCATCGATGAGATATTCATTTTGTCCCATCAATAGAGCACGAGGAAGTATATCGGCGAGACTTATACCATCATGGTAAGTTCTAAATTTTTACCCAACCCGTTATGTCACATCAACAAAATGGCATCAGTAGGAGTCTCGATGACATATTCAAGATCAAAAGAAGTCGTCGAGGAGACTTGTAACATCAAAGAAACTTTAGGATGTGCTAGCGATACATGATCTCTTGCCGATAAAGATACAGGTAGATGAAAATAGTCATTGAGGTGACTCTTGGCGACACATGTGATCAGATGAATAATATTGGTTAAGAGTATTTGATGTTATGCCAATTGACAAGGCGATCAATGAACACTGGTTAGGCTCAAATATATGAATCACTCAGAGTTGAAAATTTCTTGCCAATCTAATCATGTGATGTGACAGTAAGAAATTTGAAAATTTGCTACACTCGTGCTTGAGATAAAACATTAATGGGGCCACGAAGCTTATGTAATTTCATGAATTGAAGGGAAGTAATTGAAGACATCATTATGGAATTGGTAGCGAAAGAACAAAAAGGGAAACAAAGTGCTAGAAAATTTCTTCATAGAAGGATTGCAAGCAGAACTTGTAAGTTCTTTGTACTTTAATTGCTTTTTCAATTCTGTGATTTTAAAGGGATAGAATGGAAGGTGCCGGCTCAGGAAAACTAAAATTTAGAAAACAAGGGGAAAGTAGTCATCCCAAAGGAAAGAAGTAGAAAAATGAATCTAAAATTGAGTCAGGGGGTACTGAGAGAAGATTAAATTAGGATTTTATTGATCAATTACCTGACTCTAGACCCAAAGCTAGACGTTTTGCATAGCTTAGGGCAGAAGTAGACAAGATGGATGATAAATGTAAACATATAGGAGATATTTGGACCCCACTAAGAGGTTATGGGTTTTTTAGTTTTCATTATCATCGAAGGAGTCGTTTCAAGCCAGTTCCACTAGAGGATAATGATGGACCTCCATTCCATGTGGACTTGTTTGAGCCTTATATGAGATACACTTACTTCTCAGTAGGTTAGGTGTTGGGAAAAGAAGTCCCTGAGTATATGTCTATTGTTCCCATAATATTTGCAGTGGATATTCAATGTCATAATATGCTTCATATGTTTTCAAGCAACTTGACTTAGCACTGATGGCAATCAAAAATAGATCCCCAATCCTACACCTTAAGCACTATTCACTTTTAATGCATATAGTATTGTACTTCGAACAGGAGTTAGGGATGTGGCTCGAGGAGTTAAGGGTTTCATAGTTTGATAAAGAGGGAAAGTCATTACCTATTCAGTTATGGACCGCCATATGGGACAATAGGTTTTCTAATTCCAATTTTGTGCATTTTGAAGAATATTTTGTGAAACCAGTGTATAAATTCTACAGTCACCCTTGTGCATACTCATTGTCTGATGAAATAAAGCATTTTCTCATACCTAAATATTTTAATGGTCCAATTGATCACAATTGGGGAGATTGGTACTATTTGGAAGATGCTACTATGATAAGCATGTATGGTTTTGAAGATTCCCCATTCATTCTACCCAAGATAGTCCAGGACAAAATTGCCTATTTAGAAATTGTAAGGCAGATGGATTTCTCCAGTTTACTGTGTTGGAAAAGGAAGGATATGATTTTATCCTTGAAAAATTAATGCAATATAATATTAATAAAGGTCCACCAAGAAAGAACTTTGATCCAAAAGGATACATTAATTCTGCCAAACAAAAGATAAAATTTGGAGGGTATAATCATGTGCCTTATCAGTTTGATGATATGATCAGGAACTTAGGAGCAAAAGAAGTAGAAAGAGTGGTTGAAGAATACAACCAAGGACTATAGCATATGGAGTTGCTTTCTTCTGGAGAGGAGGAATCTAGAGATGATATGCCTCGAAGCCCACCCAATAAGGTTTCTAGATTAAAAACTCAAGACTACAGATGCCTTCCTAGAGAACCAAATGTTGAAGAAAGCCAATATAGAAACACAAGATAGATGGCATATAGGTCATTTGTAGTAGATAATGAATTTGTGAATTCTTCAGAGTTCAGGGATTTCTTGTATAAGCAAAAGGGCAGGGAAATAAGAGAAACGGTTGATAATATTACACCAGGTAATGAGGAGCAACTACTAAATGATTTGAAATTGAGTGTGGAAAGGGAGATGGAAAATATGACCCCTAAGAAAGGAAGGAAAATGTTAGAGGATGTTGGAGTTATGATCTTTCTAGGGTTGGATCTAAATTCTACATTGGTCTTTGATAGTTTCTTAAAGGACAACAATTCCACACACAAGCTCAGTCCAGAGGGGGTGACATAAATATATGCAAGGTCTAAATATAACCTAGATGAAGGATAACTTATGATTTGGGCCTTGTATCCACCTCATAGAAAGTCAGTTGTCATTGATACTGAGAAGGAATTTGGACATGTTATGACTTTGAAAGTTGGAGAAGTAGATCTTGTGGCAACAACAGAAACTGGGATTAATGTAGCAAAGCTAAATAAGGCCCAAATACAAATGTTGATCAAGGAGAAAGAAATGTATAAAATGAGAAATGAAAGGATCATGAGAGAAAATGATCACCTAAAAGACATGCTGGGAGTCACAATGGGACCTGCTAAACTGATAAGTCATGGTGAAAGTTCATAGGCAAAGGACATGATGGGAATCACGCTGGGATCCACAAAGCAATTGACTCATGGTGAAAGCTACTAGGCAAGAGACCAGTGGGAAGAATCAAATGCGTACTCACAAGGTAAATGTGATGCACTCACTACAATAATAAGGAAGAGGCAGACCAATTTAATGACTTGGTTGAGTAAGCTCTAGGGAACACATTCACACAATTTTACTGCACTACAAGAACATAAGAGGATAGATGGCAGGATCCAAGAGAAGTTCCAGGAGAACATAGCTATTGATACTACCAACCATTTTATGAAAAAACATAAAGACTTCCATGAAGAATTGCAAGGTGATGAGCAGGGGATGATCAATGTCCCAAAAAAGGGAGTACCAATGCTGTTAGAAGATGGAGGGGAACTAAAGGGAAAAGACAAATGGATCAAGTAATGTGAGACGATGATGCAAACAATTTTGGAGACAACCATAGGAAATGATTCAACAATGGATGGGGAATGTGAACAAAATGAGAACATGATCAAAATGGAGATAGCCATAAGGAATGCGCTAGAGGATGCTGATACACACGAGTGGAAAGATTACCTAGATTATTTGTCAAACATCCATTTATGGCTTAATAGAGCATAATTTCTAGTTTGTTATTGTTGTTAAGCAAAAGAAATTTTTGAAAGAATGCTTCCTTTCACAATTTTGATATATTTATATTTGTTTCATAATGTAAAATAGATATAGGCGGATAGGAGAAAGATACAGTAAATAGTTTACAATGAAAATTTCCTTTAAAAGACTCAGATGCATGTATGAATTTCAATGAAGTTAATGAAGATGTCTAAAATTGTGGCTTAATCTTGGTATCAGTTGTTTGTGGAATTATACAGTTATCTGGTTGTCTCCATTTTGATGTTTTTCTATTGTTTAAATTGATATATCAAGCATATATTCAGTTTACTGATACACATTTTCTGTAGTTGTGTGATGTGATTATTTGTTTCTTTCAAGTAAAGGTTAAACCCTTGTAGTCAATCACAGTAATTGAAGAGTATTAATTGGATCAATAAGAAGAATCACATAACTAGGATTGTCATTCTATACCAAGTAGAGTTTGTCAGTCATTAAATACTTGCACATTTATACAAGTTATAAACTACATCTATGTAAATATGTTGAACTATATCTAAACACTAAAAATATTGAAAATATAAAGATGTTGAACTTGTTTAATTATGTGATGTTGTACATGTATTAAATCCATTTGAAAATATTAAGATTTGAACTTGTTTAATTATGTGATGTTGTACATGTATTATTTCAAAGGTCTTTAATGTTTATTCATTACTACCCTTGGTTGTAAAACTTTTCTTGCAGGAACGAAGAATAAGGAGAGGCCGTGCAACAATGTTCATGGTGGGCAATTCAATCAATGTGTTTATTAACACACCACATAATTTGGGATATTTTGTTGATAGAGATATAAATTTCAATTTAATAATGTACTAGAGTTCCTTCAATAACTAATATACCATTTTAGTTCTTTCATTAATGATTGTTCATGTATGTTTGTTCAATTATATGTTGTTGTTGTGGCAAGCATCTGAAATGGCTGGGAGGTTTGTAGAGTAGGTCAATTTGTAAGTTGACATTTCAGGTAAAGTCTTTCAAGACTTTACTTTGGAAATGACTTGGTAAACATTGTATTCTTTTATAATTTTCATTATTCTTATTTATTTATAGTTACATTTACAAATACACATACATATGCATTTACTATTTTCATTTATTTCTCATGTAGTTTAATAGTTTGATCAATTTCATATTATATGTGTTGAAGAATTTAGAATTTCAAGTACATTAATTTATGGATATGTTGCATCTATAACACTACAAAACCATATGCTCTTTGCATTTACACTTGCATTTAGAAATACACATTTATATAGATAGATATAAATTTCTTTAATGATATGTTGCATTTACTGTTCTAGGAGAGCATCCAATAATTGCATTTACATTTACATTTTCAAATACATACATACATACATACATATATATATATGTATATACATATATCTATATACGTGTGTGTGTGTAATTTATATTCAGTGTTTAGACACAATCCATTAGGTTTGCACATGGATAAAAATTCATAAAATTAGATTTCCCATACATATTTTGTTGAAACCTAGGCTTGAACCTCTCATTTCACATGCTTTTCTTCACAAAACTCTTGAGGACAACAACTATACCTTCTTTATTTCTCATCCTACGCCATATTCATGCATCCTAAAATTACAATAGTATCCATGGGGCCTCTTACACAAACTAAAAAAATACAAAAAGTGTAAGAGCCCCTTTATATCATGTTTGGATTACAAAACCCTCAAAAATAGGGTAACCAGGCTGTATGCAAAGAAATAAAGCTTTCTAACTCAAATCAATGCCTGAAGCCCTCAAATAAGATTCAAATCAAATCTAACGCATATATTCATGACATGGAATTGATTTCACATAAAAATATGGCTGTATGTGACCATATAGTGCTACAAAACAGGAAAAATACAGAAATCTTGAAGAAAAACATAGATTTTTGAATGTCAATAGCTTGTATTTTAAATCCTCAACCATCAAAAACCTTTACAATGATCAATTTATGCCTTTTAAAGGCCTTTACACCTCAAGAACCAAAATACCACCTCTACAAATGACTTTTTAATATTCTATGATCACATGAAACATAAAACACACTAATTTCAAGGTTGTTAACATCACTATTGAAATATTTTAATTTTTTGACCTTTCAAATGTATTGAAACTCCTAGGAAACCTCTAATACCATGATAGTGGCTTGATAATAGCATTATTATTGACATGACACTAACCTTGCACCCTTTTACATGTAAATTCTCCAATTTTCCTTAAAAAGGCTACAAAACTCTCTAGTGCAAGACTCAAACTCATAAATCAAAACTTCACGTAGAACATGACTAATGGTCTTGAGTGACCTTATTTACAATAAAAAATTCTTGAAATTCCTAAACCAACATATTGAACTCCCTAATTATCATCTCATGATTAAGCATAGAAGATGAGGTGTAGGTGCTCCTGCACCACTACCCCATCCAAAATTTTCTCACATTACACAAAGCCACAAAGTTCCTCCAAGATAATCCAATCAAATCCTACCTTATGTGTCCTAGTAATCAAATTGGAGATGATCCTAAAAATGAAATTGTGAAGGGTGATTGGTATAAAAAATCTAAACGACTTTGCAATTATTTCACTACTACGATCAATGTGTCATCTTTCACGAAATTTTCCAAAACACTATTCATTATGATCATATGGAAAATTTTAGGAGAGCTACAATAGTTGTAACATCATAAATTAAAATTAAACATTAAAAAGTACATCATAAATTAATTATTTAATGGCATAAAAATTAAAAACATCATGAATTAATTATGTAACCACATAAGTCAAATATAATTCTATCAATAAATTAATATCAAATAGATAATATAATTGCATTACTCATACATTTCAATGTCATTGATCTTATTCTTCATCCAACTCTTTGTCTGTATCATCCGATCCAGATTCAAAATTGTAAGGATTGGTCATATCATCATCATCATCATTGATATCAATTTCGATAATGTCATCATCCACACAGATATCATCTTCATGAACATTAGCTCTTACATCATCATGATCTAGTTCCTCCTCTTCGACATCTTCGTCATGCACATCATCAACTGACTGTTGATCTTGATCATCTACATCATCTTCTAGTTCTTCGGTATCTTCTTCTTCCACCACATTATAATTTATCAGCCTTTCTCTTGGATCATGTCTAGCAACAAATGACCAACCCGGTTTACCTAGAACCTCTATTTAAAATACCTACTCACATTGGCTTGGAAGAACATAGGGCTCATTTCTAGCTCACTCAATCAACCTTATATTAACCATGGTAAATCCATTATCATGTTCAATAACAGTTCTCTTAAGATCATTTTCATTCAATCGTAGCCTGTACCAAAGGACGAAAAACATAACTATTTTGAAGGACTTAAATTCACACTCAAGTATATCATCCAAAATATCATAGTATCGATTTTCTGAGACTTTTGGATGTATGTCACTTCTAGATGAAACATTAGTCACCTAAAAGACTGCGGTTATCCCAGAATCACAAGTTTTCTTTGTGTCATCCAACTTTTTGATTCAAAATTTACGACCATTGGACCACATAGCCTTGTGGTATTTCACTTGCAATATGTCAAACATGTAAAAATTATTGCAATATCGTCAATTGATAAACATATTTATTCTTGGCCGAATGTATGCAAAGAAAAAAATCTCAATATATATACATCAATATAATTGAAAATAATTAAATACTATGGGTGATTAATATATCTATACGTACCTGTTTATCTCTTAAACCATATGCTAAATCAATTTCCCTTTGTGTAACATTGGAATCTCCATTACGATGAGCTTATTTAACCAATGAAGCCACACCTTCCCATGTTAATGCACTACCAGATTGTTGACATTGTTCAATCCATACTATCATCCAATCAAGATTGTTTGCGACGTACAAATGTAGTGCATCCCACTCTTGACCAGCTGTACCAAAAAAAATTGAAATTCAGAAATGACGTATAATTAGTTAATTACCACAGTATATGACCTTAATTTATAATTGATGTATATTGAAGATTAATAATTAAATAAGTACAATATACATAAAAACTAAATGTAAAATGTATTCTAATTAATCTCTATGACCATCTTATAATTACCTCTCACTTTCCTCAATCTACCTTTCCACATCAGGTACTCCCCTTCGAATTTATTAATGGAGTTGGGATCCCAAATGCGATCTACATGGATCTTTGCTGCAAACTTATGAAGATATTCAGTAATGTACACCATGGTCTGGTATCCCATATATCCCTCCACCATAGAACCCTCAGGATGTGCTCTTTGTCTAACCAAAGCCTTCAAAAATTTCAAATGCCTCTCAACCATCCACATTGACCTTTTGTGTACAAGTCCACACAATTCAATCTCCTCAACTTGGTGTATGAGGTAGTGTTCTTATGCATTGA
The DNA here is from genome assembly GCA_007258455.2 of Sequoia sempervirens. Taxonomy (NCBI): domain Eukaryota; kingdom Viridiplantae; phylum Streptophyta; class Pinopsida; order Cupressales; family Cupressaceae; genus Sequoia; species Sequoia sempervirens. Next base: position 106,121,364 of record VDFB02256132.1, read on the forward strand.
AAAATGTCAAAGGTAAACACTTACGTTTCACACATTAGATGAGAAATTTTTCTCTTATAATAATTTATATCTTCTTTATGGATTTCTTTATATGACAACCATTTACAAGTGATTCAAGGCGCAAATATATTATCGAGATTTAACAAAAATATACAATATATTACATAACAAGTAAAACAAATGGCAATTATAAGATCTATACAACGAATTGAATAAATATCACTACTTACCTCATGTATTTTCCAAGATCATATATAACTTGCTTGACATTGTTGTCGAAGTTGTCCGAGAGAGATAGAGGTAGAACGTACTACAACAATTATAAAATGATCTTTTCATTATTTTTCCAAAACTAGTAAATGTAATAAACTAAAAAGTACATGTAATATACAAGTATATATAATATACCAGAATAATTACCTTAATGAAGGTATGTCAATCATGCTTTTTCATCCCTGACCCAAATTCACCTTTCTTTGTTATGATATTGTTTATGTTCGTAGAAAATCCTGTGGAAAATCAAAATTCTCATATGGCTTCTTTTATAGCATTACTTTGTTGCTCTGTTAATAACCAAGGAAGGTCACTTATATTAATTTGGTCTCCATCGCTATTTAATTGAATGGCATTTTTCATTGCATGATTGGCTTCCTGAATGTCACTACAAATTTTGACAATTTTTTTTGTCATGCCTTCCATCCAATATTTTCCATAACATTTTTGTTATATTCTTTCTGATATGCATTATATCAAACAAATGCACAATTTGTAGCTGCTCATAACCTACTAAATTGTCTGGGATAACTTTTCAATCCCTGTAGAAGCCGACCATTAATTCCTTGATGACCTTCATGAAGTATATAAGTTAAACAAATTAACAAGGACAATCATTGTCAATTACAACATGAGTAAACACAACATAATATAAAAATATAAATTCCAAACATATCATATATGACAGATAAACAATTTGATCCGATGTATAACCTTGACAATTAATTCTATTATATTCCAACTTCCATAAGTGAGGTTTCATTCTTTGTGGTTTTGATGTAGTCTCTTCTTTCCCATTGAAAATATATTTTTTAGTAGTTCAATACTTATGATTTTTGTGGAGGAAGTGCCTATACTCATCAAACACCCGCTTTCCTAAACTTGTTGAATGATAATATTTCATCTTTAGACCACAAATTAGACATGCAAATTTTCCCTTTGTTTGAAGACTTCAAGATCATATATAATTGGATTAAATATGTCAATTTTTATAATTATATATAATGAATAGATTATTTAAAAAACATGCATGATATCTACTTCATAAAATTAAATATCGTTAAAGTGTAGTCGAACGTTATAACATACCACAAAAATGTGTTAGCCTCGGGCATCATGAATTGTCTATACAAGCATTGCATGGAATTGAAATTGTCTTTGTCCTATTGGTCTAGAGACGCCATACATAGTGATGCCATTCCATAACTTTAGTAATTCATTGATAAGAGGCTTGATATATACATTCATATCTTTAACTTGGTACTTACCTAGTTGAATGAACATAAACATTACATAATTATTATAACCATTTTATTGCAATATATATAAATTAATGTACATGACTATTAAATGAAAAAATATAAGTCATTATGCAACAAATAAGACAAATGAGATGCTACTATGTTAAAGAAAATTGATGTAAACAAATACCTAGAACAATCATTGACAACATTATGTGCTCCCTCTTTATTGACATCCATGGAGGAATGTTATTGTTGATAAAAAAAACAAGCCACACTGAGTAAATAGATCTTAGCTCTCCAAATGGATTGACACCGTTCGCTGCCAATGAAAGCTTAAGATTACAAGGTTCTTCTTTAAAGTGTGGCCATTTTTCCTCCATGTCCCTAAATGTAGAACCATCTACAAGCATTTGAAGAATGTCATCTCCACTTGTATTCCGTGCATGGTAATCCATAAATTGCGCTAAGCTTTCACACCTAAATAATCATTGCATACATGGAATAATGAGAATATAAGAAAAACCTTGCGAGACACCTTTTTTGTTAGTTAATCTATTTGATATCTACTGAGATGACATTCTGGGCATTTTGTTGCAAATTCATGTTGTTTATGATATATAATATGATCATTGGGACATGCATCTATTGCTTGATACTCCATTCCAATATCTTTCATAATGCTAGATAAATATCAGTATGAGCGAGGTAAAATATTTGATGGTGGTAACAAAAATTCACCAATCAATCTACAACAAAAAATAATTTGTTAATATAAAGAATATTAATGGTACACATTTCATCCTTTATTTACTAGTGATGAACTAACAACAATTAAAAAAGATGAAAAAAGATGACATATATGACATACCTTAACATCCGTGAGATTGCTATGTTGGATAAACCATTCATAACCTTCAAGTTCACCAACAACAATACAATATAGAGAAGAGTTGTTTGGGAGCCTTCATAAAGGGGCTTGTATGCCTTTTGAAGTATAGGTAAATCATGAACATCATTAAAGTCATCTCGATGATCATGATCAGCTGTGCCACTAAATGTGTCATGGATCAATGTATTTGTACCATCATCTTCAACTGTGTTTTATGGTGCATGATCATCTTCTTCCATAGGATCATTAACTTCATCTTTGATATTCATAGCTCCATGTTCCTCTGCTTGCAAAACCACATTCTCTGGGCTGTGATAATCCATATCATGTGCCCTAGGGTGCCCCATCTTTTTAATAATGATAGACACAAATAAACCATGATCATGATCAAGTGATTATATATATATATATATAAAATGTTAAAATGATATAAAATTTACAAATTCAATCAATATAAACAAATATAATGAACAACTTACCAATGGAAGATAATCATGCCCCCCTTCAATGTGACCATGCTTCCTACAATGTTTCTTAGCTGTTGTGATTAAAAGTCATCTCATCTTTAAGCCCTTGCAATTATTACAAGGACAATAACATTTTTCATCACCCTTTCTTTTCAATCTAGCCCACAATCTATCAAGTGTCTTCATTTTGTTCTAGACTAATATTATTTGACATGATTTTTCTTTACCAAACTTGAATATTTAGATCTTCAAAAAATATCAAACTCACACTCCAATAATTTTTAATCATAGACAGGTAACAAAATCTAATAATTCTGATATTTTACACCAAAAAAATTCGGCATGCAACCACCCTTGCAAAAGAGAAGATAGTTTGAAGTTAATGACCCCAAAAAACACTTTAAAATGCTAATTCCAAAACTTATTAAATTCTAATTTTACTATTATTTCCAACTGTTAGACTCCTAAAATTAGAATATTGAACTTGCACAACAAAATCTAGAAATGAAATTATGAAAATGCACAAGTCTAAAAATGAAATCTAATGAGATGTTGCTTTAAAATATGATTTTCAAACCTAGAAGTACAAATTTGACTTCACAAATAAATTATGGAAAAAGACAATGACTACCCTTAACCTAGCGATAATAGCAAAACACTGTCGCAATAAAAATTCAAACTCACTTTTATTTATGTCGGCAACAATTTGATTTTGCATGTTCATCAAAATTGCGATGAAAACTCAAGTTCGTCAAAATTTCGATGAATGTTAGGGATAAAATTTTAAAAAATTGAAAATTACACATTAAATATCACAAGTACTAGACAATACATCTAATTATACATCTTTCATCAGAAATTTTCGTCGAATTTTGCAGTCAAATGAGTTAGTGTAAGGAGAACATTTTGAATGATGATAGAATTCAATAGTTGCAAGGAATGGTGGGTTGTCACCTCGTGTTTGACTATGGTAATGAAATAGCTCAAAATTTATGTACCAAAATTCATATCTTCAAGTTGGCTTCATATTTGATATCAACTATGACAAATACATGTGACATGGTGGTTGGAAAAGAGTTGATAAATTGTTGTATTTTACATAAATTCAGTGGTATGCTAAATAGAACATCACTATCTTATTACATGAACATTTTGATTTAATTTATAGTATTTCTAATGTTCACATGACATCCTTCATGCGTAGTGGGTTGAATTTATGTGGAAATGAAAAAATTACTAAAAGAGAAGGGTATTGATTATCCACATGGCCAAAGGTCAAGGAGATAATTTGTTTTAAAATTTTACTATAATAACTCAAATACTATACATTCCTATAAACATAAATGCTCAAACTCTTGTCATTATGGGAAATATGTTAATATGGAAAATGTAAAAAGGTACATAGACCCTTTTATCCAAAGCTACCTATACATTCTAATATGAGATCTTAGTGATATTTCTATACATAAGGAAAGAAAGGTATTTGGCAAGTTAAATATGAGTGATAGGCTAATCATTCCTACATATGGAAATTAAATCTAACTTGGGAATAATTATATGAAATACATATTATGAATTCTAACAAGGTTATGGAAGTCTTGTGTCTATAATTCATGAAGTTGCACTCTACACTAAAAGACAAAGCGATGTTGTTTGGAATCATCTATGATTTAATAGAGTCAAACATAGTTACAAAAAGATATCATAAGAAGTAGGCAAACAAGACAACTAGAGGCTTCATTATATAATTTGATAAGAAAGGTAGACTTCATTATGATATTCTATTTTTTTTGCATAATTATAGTATGGTATTTAACCACTTGTTCCCAAGAATACAGTTAGGAAAATGAGCTCAACATATCCCAAGTTTGGAATTATGTTACAAAATTGACCATCATCCTAGGATGCACAAGAAAGAAATGTCATAAGAGGGTGCAATACAAAAGAATATTATGACTCCTTTTGTTGTGAAATTGGAAGTTATTATTCACAAAAATATGTACACTTGGGACAATATTAAATTTATAAATCTAGACACATATAATGGAAAATATTTGATGAAAGGTATTGATTCTTGTTATGTTGGAAAAGTGAACCTAGGGTTTAACTAGGTTAGCTACTTTTCACATACATAGCATTAGAATTTAGATTGACACTTTGGTATGACATCAAAGTTTGCAACCTAAAAGGTGAGTCAATCAACCTCAGATATAAATTCTTTGTGGGTTGGAAATTGATTTTTGACGAAATGTAATGATGCAACTAGTTAACTATGAAAATGCATTGTTTTGAGATGAAAATAGATAAATTAGGAATTGTCAACGAAAATTGAAGATAAAAAATGAGCAGAGAAGACACATATATACTTGTCATATTTTTTTATCCTGATTTGGGTGGAAAAAGGCACCAAGGCACCTTAGAATGGTAAGATGAAACCAAAAGTTGACTTCACATGCCTCAAGTCCCTATTCTATGGCTTCTTTCTTCCAAATCTTATTGTCAAATCTTTGTTTGTTACTAAGATAATTGAGTTTTTGTATCTTGCCAGAGTTGTAGGGCTTGAATGCATAAATGAGAAAATTTCCTTCAATATTCTTCCAATCCTCTTGGGATTTGTAACCTACACATTCAAAAGGAGGGGAACAGTTATGCCATATAGGGGCTTGCCTTAGTCAAACCCCCTGTTGGTATTTCTACCTCTACAATGGAAAAATTGATGATAAAGAGAGCTTATCCTTTTGAGGAATAAAGGCTAAATGATAATGGAGTAATGAGTTAACAATTTTCTACAACTCACCACTCAAATTTGATCTCCTTGATGGACTGAAGTCATGCTCGCCACCTTCAAGGATTGATTGCAATATGACTTAATTTGATTTGAAGACTTACAAGAGTTAGTGCTCACAAAGTAAAAGATCACAAAACATGAATAAAGTTGCATAAGAACATGATGAAGGATTAATTTGATGCTTGACTAAAAATAATACTACAATAATACTGATAAATTTTCTCTTGAATACCTTGACTAATTTTAGAAGTATTTCCCTCAATAGTTTTTCTCAATATTTTCTCCTTAGTTAAAATTGTGAAAATGTTATGTATTTATATGCAATTCCTCTAATTTCTTGAAAATTAAATCCCAATGGGAAAAAATTAGACTTTTAATTTTATATAATAAATTACCAACACTAACATATTTAAATTTGGGGCCATTTTATGAGGACAAGGGAGCCAAGGGTGCCCTTGTCTAGATCCACTTTTTCTAGATCCAAAGTGTCGGGGGAAATGTTAAATGCATACTTGGGTTTTGCATATTTGATTTTCCAATAAATAATAAAATGGGCCATGGAATACATAATTTAGGAAATTAGGTGCATAATTAAGTCCAAGCACATAGGAGAGAGTAAAATCTAGTGTGGAATTGTCAAGGGTGACAATTTATGACATTAACTTTAGCCCCCACTTTAGTGAGAGTATGAACTTACGCTCAGACTCACACTAAAGTAAGAATGCATCAAGAGGGGTTCAATTATTCAAATATTGAAGAGATAGGATGGAACCAAATCTAAGGGAATGCACAAGCACCCAAGATTAAAGACCCCATGGAAAAACAATAGAAGGGCAAAGGAACACACATGTGAAATGAAATGGCTAGGGGATATGCCCCCCCTTAAAATGTCAACATACTTGCTATGTTGGTATTTTAAGGAAAGAGAGGGTAAGAGGGGATCCTTGAAAGGAATACACACCTCCAAAACTAGTTATCCTTGCCCCCCAAGTGTGAAAGGCAAAGAAAACCACACAAGAGACTATTGTGTTGTTTTCATGTGGAAAATATGGTTGCACTTTAGATTGTACCACCATGAATGACAATGAGCAAACATGTTAAGGTACAAGTGCCACATAGTGAGGAGCAACACCATAGAAGATAGAGATTGTTATTGTTTAGAGTGATTAAGTGCATCAACACATGGAAGAGCACCACAATCACTGAGTTGTATTTTACTACTCAAGGCCTAACATTCATTGGTGGAATGACCATGCACTTGATGATATGCACAAAGAGTTATTGCTATAAAATTTCTTTCATGTTTTTAGAGGAAGAGTAATCAAGAGGTTTTTGAGAAGCCTCAATAAAATATGTTCTTCCTCAGTAGTAGGAGGCATTCTTTTCTCTTGTGAAAAAAATCTTTCTCACTTACTACAAGATGTCATAAATATAGTAGATGCTTTAGAGCAATAAATGAAGATGGGAATGAAGGTTAGAAACCTAGACCCTGATTAAAAAAGTATGGTATAGACTTCACTTGATCCTTATCATTTTTTCATGTTTGCATTATATCCACTTTTAGAATAATCTTGTATCCAAGCCCATAACATCCTTCCAACTCAGATAAATAAATCTTATCTACATGCTCATGAGAGGAATTGGTTCTTTTGTGATCTGCAAATCATTTCTAAGTATCTTCAACACATGAGGGACATAAGTTAAGGAGCCCCATCACCATCATTAGATGATTTCTTTGGATTTGTTGATGTAGAACAAGATTTTGAAAATGAAATACAAGGATCTTTAGGTTTAGATTGTGAGATTTTGTACTCTCCCACAAAGGAGGGTGTAAAATCTAATGAACCCCAATCATCATCTAAGAGTTTTGCTCCAGATGAAATAAAATCATGATTATCTTCAATATGTATAGGCTCTACCTTTGAAGTTGGAATCAAAGTATTAGGAGAGTTGGAAGTGTTATGATCATCTTGGACTTGTGAACTATAAATTTTGTCATCTGCTTTTATTGTATATATCTTGGTATTATATTCATACTTCATATCATAATGAAGAGTAGACATGAGTCCTTTCATGGCATGGATCCATGGTCTACCTAGGAGAAGATTATAAGAAAGAGGTCCCGACATGATATGGATAGGGGTAGGTAAAACCATAGGCCCTACCTTAATGGGTGGTGTGATCATCCCCAATGGTTTCCTAGAACATTATCAAAGCCATGAATACTAACATAATCAGATTCTATAAGATTCTTGTCCACACTAATTTTATCTAGAAAATAAATACTAAAACATTAAGACCTAATCCATTGTCTATGAGGGTATGCCTAACCCCAACTTTATTAATGACCACCATTATAATTAAAGCTTCATGTTTGTTTTGGATCTCAAGAAAGCATAATTCATGTTGAGGGAATGTAATACCCAACCTTGTCACTTGCATACAATCACAAAGGTGGTTACAACATTTGGTTTGATAGAATTTGAGACATCAATCTTCTATAAAGCTTCTTGGAGCATCTTGTGGTATGTAGGTGATGTTCGAGTCAAGTCCCAAAGGGATATTTTTGTTAGAGTAATATGAAGTTGGTCAACAAGATCATATTCTTTACCACTAAGTTGAGGAGGATTAGGTGGGGATGGAAGATATGGTTGAGGTAATGGGATGGATGTTGGTGTTTGTTTTGGTTTCTTATGCTTTCTAGTGTTATATGTGTGAGAAATTGTGTGGTAACTTGGTTGCTTCAACACACCATGTTGCATATTGTTAGACTAGAAATAAAAATAAAAATGTGTAAATCATCAAATGGTAACCACAAAACCATTAGATTTAAGCAAAATATCTTAATATCAATGGAGCACACATGGATATAAGAAATTAAAACTAAAATAATGCAATTATACCTTCTCATATCACCATTGACTCACCTCCATTGCTCTTCTCCATTCACTTTATAAGTTTGTATTGTTGATCTCAAATTTATTATGCACAAATATGCTATGCTTGTGGTGATAATGATGGTGAGATTTCAAAGAATATGGTTGAAATGTGAAGACATGAATGAATTTATAGATGATTCGGGTGAAATCAATGGCCAAGATTGAGTAAACGATCGATGGTCAAGATTAAATGAGAGGATTTTCATTGGAAAGCCACCCATTTAAAAATGGAAAATGGAATAGATAAGTGGAGAGAGAAATACAAATTAGTAAGATTTAATTAGAGAGAAAAGTAGAAATCAGTAAGAGTTCAATGGAGAAAATCATGGAGAGTGGAAGAGTTAAGTGGAAGAAAGAGGCAGTTAAGTGGAGAGTGAAATAGGTAAAGTAAAAAGAAATTAATAAATAAATAATGTTTATTTATATTTTCACTCTCATATGAATAATTAATTAAATTAAATAATTTAATTAATTATAGAAGAACTTAGAGTTTAGGATGATTAAATAAATAAAAATATTTGTTTAATCATAGATAAGATTAGGTTAGGGATTAAATAATTAAAAATAATTATTTAATCAAAAGAGGTTAAATTAAATGATTAAAATCATTTAGTTAAAAAATAAATGATAAGAAAGACGATTAATTAATTATTAGAAGAAAAATAGAATTATTAAATAAATATAATTATTTAATTATAAAGATGTGAAGAAGAACAAAATTAGGGTTAGATGAAATTAGTAAGAAAATGTTGTCACAAGCTCAAGACAATTTTCAGAGTCTAAATTTTGCCCCTCTTTGTGACAATGCAATTTTTAGTGTTGTTTCAAAGAAAATTTGAGAAAATTTGCTTAGGACCTACCCCAGTGTTCCCCAATGGTAGTGGGATAATATGATGCCCCTTCAGGAAATTGGGTGAAAAATCAAGAAATTGAACTGAATTTGCAAACAAGCCAGAAGAAAAGGTTAGTAAGAAGTGAAGAATGGTTGGTTTGATTGATATTAGATGTGGATAAGCTTGATTCACCAGAATAGAATAGATAACATGAAATTGAGTGGAATTGATGAAGATTGGAAATGGATTGATAGGATAGATTTTGAGCTTGCATAAGTGCTCAAGTATCATCATAGAGCATTTTTATTTTGCAAATAGATAACATACACCAAGGTATGGGAAAAACAAGGTGTGAAATGTTATCCCTTTGTGTAGAAAGACATGTTGCAGGGAGGGAGTGTCATGACTCATACTAGTGACAATAGAACCTTGTCAAAATATGTGAGAAAGAGTAACCACCAAGCATGTGGATCCTAATGCAAGAGAGCATTAGATGACCTTTAACTTGCATAGGATGTTTTGATTATTCCAAGTGGAACTTAATCACAAACAAGAAACCTAGTTGCCCTAGCAACAGTGTCAAGACAAACCACAAACAAAAATCAAGAGATAAAAATTCATGATCCATCCTTGCTCCTCTAATAACTTGTGGATATCCTCGAGTAGCATAGGAACATAACAAAAGATAAATTAGATAAAAGATAAGACTCACTAGACCAAACAAGTCAACAACCATTTAGATGTTCTTACCAAAGATGAATGTTTCTTGATCAAATTCTAAGGATCGTGTCTAGTTTTAGGAATGAAGCATCTTGTATAAGACATCTAGTCTAGTTTCAAGGATGCAACAATATGTATAAGACAAACGGTAGCTGGTACAAATAGATGATGATGATGATTGGGAAATTGATCAATTAGGCTTGAAGGATAATTTGATAGTTCATATGTTGTTTCATGATTTGTTAAGATATGCATTTGCATGATGTTTTTTTTGTGTCTAATCAAAGTGTCAGTCTCAGGAAGAGATAATTTATTATGGAATGTGGATAGTGATGGGTGCAAAGCTTATTGTGGATTATGGATAGCTTATTATGGAAGGTGGATTGACTTTATTATGAATTGTTATGGAAGGAAATATTTTGTTATGGATGGTATACTATAAGGATCATGGAAAATGCATATGAAAGAAACACACAAGCAAGCAAGCAAGCATGCTCAATGATACAAAGACAAACATGATCTCACCCCTAGTCAAGTTGAAAACCAATTGATTGGTGATGATGATGATGAAATTGTTGAAATGGGAAGGACACATCCCAAAAAAAATGTAAGGACTAGAAAATACATATCCTGATGATGATAATGTAACTAAAGGATCAAGGTTTACAGAAAGGATGAGAACAAAACCAAGGCATGTTTTGGATGATATGCTAGATTGCATAGCCAATTTGTATGGATTAGGATTGTTTTATTTGGATGGACTAAAATTTTTAGTATTGGATGGGGTTATGGAGGGATGTTGGATAAGTGGATTGGAAGCTTAGAACCAATGCCAAGGGAAAACCAAGTCCTTTGATAGGTATGAAAGGATACTGGATTACTTTGGTAAAGGATAGGAGACATGAGGATTATTGGATGTTGGATTTAGTATATGATCTCCAAGGACTATTTCACAAAGGAATAACTTGTTTTATCCAAGATATTGGTTTGGATAGTGTTATGTAGGCTATGGAATGATATTTTACAGTGCATGGACAAAGGATTGACATATCAAGAGTTTTCCAAAGTATGAGTTATGTTTGTGCCCCAGTCCTTATTAAGGTCAAGCTAGGTAGGGAAAATGGATGGAAATGACATGCATTGGATGGATGGAAATGTCATGAAAAAGGTATCAAAGATGAGACAACTTTCCCCCAAGTGTAATGGTCCACATAGATAATTAGTCTTACACATGATGCTTGTTTGCCAAGTTTTCATCATGGTACTTATCCAAAGCGCCATAAGAATGGTTTTCGCTATTGGATGACTTTTTCTCTTTACTATTTTTTTTGTTTTTCTTGATTTTTTGATGTCACACAAGATGCTTGTTTGCTAGGTTTTCATCAAGGTGATGATTTTTCACTTTTTTTTTGTATTTTCTAGATGGCCTTGATGTTTTATATGATCATTGATTGTTCTAAATTCTTTGATGGTGTCGATGTAGAGGCTTGTGTCATGATATGAAAATAGTGACCTCTATGGAGTTTCCTTATCAAGATCATGTACTTTTCATATAATTGATGGATGTCATTGTGATCCTTTCTAATGCTAGGGTTGGCCTTATAAAAATATGCACATCATGATAGATTTCCATAAGATTCCTTATGATAAAGTGTTGTTGCCAAGATGCAACAAATGTGTGATGTAGGATTTTAGACTTTAGGAAAGATGTTGGATTATGATGGATGATGGTAGATGTGGATGGATTATTTGGAAGCTTTGATGTAGCAACTTTTATTTTCCAAACTTGGGGTGATGAATGGTTACTTTTATACTTTGGATTGGGATTTTGTTTGGAACCATCACTTTTATATGCCTTGCATGATGGCCATTTTTAAGGAGGTGGACATTTTTTATATGTGGGCGACCTCTTTTCTTGTGGCTCACATTTTGATTGACTATCAGATTTGGACTCTTTTCTTTACTTGATGTATTTTTCTTTGGGATCCATTTTAACTTTATTTGTCCACTTGGGTTTTTGGATGACTCAATGGCCTTTGACATTTGATTTTGGAATTTGGATTTGTAATAATTTTCTTTTTGTTGGTTCCAATTAATGGGTTTAATTAATTGGGAATGATGGTTCACGATGTTGATGGAAGGAGTGTTGGAAACAACCTTATGGTAAGGACTACTCATGGAACCCATTTTGATGTTTATATTAGATAACCCTAATATCATGGAGGTATCACTAACATAATTTGATTTGTTGATTGAAGAATAACCAAGACCTTGATACTGAAGATTTTCATGAAAATGTATTGGTTTTAGAATTCCTTGCTCATGTAGACCTAATCCTCTTCCTCAATATTGCATGCTCTAAAATGTTCTATTTGTGATGGGGTATTTGTTATTTTAGAAATAAGATGCTAACCCATAATTATGTAGTTGGAAACCATTAATTTTTTATACTTTCTCATATGCAAGAAAGCCTAATTTGACAAAAGTAGATGATCCAAGTTGATAGGATATTTTTTCTTTAACCTTCATTATTCCTATTGCTTCATGATCATTTGGCATGTCAATTTGATCCACGGTATCTTTTGTATCTTCTTTTTTAATTTTATCCATAGTAGCTTCTTTATTTTCTTTGTTGATGTTATCCATGTCATTTATTTGATTATCTATGTGTCCAAGGGAGGAAAGTGTCTCAACTTGGGAAATAGAGGTGGTTGGGGTTTGGATAGGTTCAAGTTCAAGTTTTTGATCATGGATTCCATGTAGGTGGATGAGGGTATCATCTTGGATTTCTTGATCATAGGTAGATTCTTGATCAATGATAAGCTCATTTTGGATGTCATGATTAGAAATGAGATCTTGATCAAATATTGGATTAAACTGGATATCATGATAATCTAGAGGTGATTCTTGGATACACTCAAGGCTAAGACCATGATCAAAGATTGGATTATCATGGATGCTATAAATAGGATTTTGATTAAGGTTCAAATTAGATTGTATATCATGAACATCTATTGGGATATTTTGGGTAGCTTGATCTTTATTTATCTTTGGGTTTACTTAATCATGCTTTGAAATTTTCTCCTAACATAGATCCAATGGTTTGGGTAATGGAAAGTGATATTGGAAAATGAGAGCATTTTCTTGAGTGGACTTAAGGTTTTGGATAGGAAGCTCTTGAGTTAGCTTAATAGGTGATGGAGGGCATAATTGTGGAAGAGGGTTGGATGGTGTAGGATTAGCAATGTGACAAGATTGTCTAACTTTTTTTTCATATCATAGCTAAGAATTCTTTCTCATTGTTCCTATGACATCATCAATAAATGTGTTTTTATTGGATGGATTAGATTACAATGGCTTAATGGATGAAGGATTGTGAGAGGAGGTGGAGGCAATAATAATTTCTTGGTTTGGTGATGGGGATGAAAATTTGAGATATGCATGGGAGAGGGATTTGTGATATGGTTTGGTGTTGAGGAAGGCTTTGGATGCAATATCAGTTTCCCTTGTCAAGGTTAGGATAAGGATGAATAATAGATGTTGGGTGGGGATTAATGGTATAGATTGTGCTAATTGGTTCTTGATATTGAGGGTATATGGATGGATGACTAGAGTTTATGGGTTGTTGGTAAGTAGGTTGGAATATTGGGGGTTGTTGATATTGAGGAGAGATTGATGGGTTACTAGAGCTTGTAGGTTGTTGATATGAGGGGTAGATAGATGGATGGCTATGTATTGTGGGTGATTGGTATTGAGGATTGATGGATGGATTACTAGAGCTTATGGGTTGTTGGTATTGAGGATTGATGGATAGGTTACTAGGGATTATGGGTTGTTGGTATGGATGATAGATGGATGACTGACTAGGGATTGTGACTTATTGGAAAGTAGGGTTAGGTGGTATGTATATATTTCTATCAAAAGGGTAAGGACATATGTCCTCCATTGTGTATATTTTTTTGAGTCTAATAACCTACAAATTTGTGATCTATTGTTGTAATATTTTCAATTGTTGAGATAGTATTTCTCTTGGTGATGATGTGTTTAGAGGTGTAATGATTTTTGTGTTTGTGCATTGTGAAGTGTTGGTTATGTTTACCTATGACATGGGAAGTGAAATGTTTGGTTTTTTATTTTGGAATTTGGATAAGATGGTGGAGTTTGGGTTTGGATATAAAGGATGATTGAGTTGGCAGATAATGATTGGATTCTAAACCCTAGCAATAGGTAAGGACAAGCAATTAAAGACTTTTTTTGGTTTTTTTCTTAACCTTTTTTTAGATTTTGGGTTTTTCAAATGTTTTCGGATTTTGGGATTTTTCAAATGCTTTTGGGTTTTTGTGTTTTTCAAATGTTTTTTGGTTTTTGAAGTTTTGAAAGCCTATACTAATAAAGGCATAAGATTAAAAAAATCTAAGGTTTAAGAAGGATAAGGTCCCTATTGGGTTTCAAATGGGGAGGTTTTACCCTAACAAAAGGACCTAGATAGAAAAACATAAACAAGCTTAAATTAATCAAGTAGGAGTGTTAACTTGGTTAGTCTCACCATGTAAAAGTTTTAATATCCCAAGATTAGTGTGAAACACCTCTCTTTCGAGAGAAGATAGCTAGAGGTCTAGTGGCATAGGCCCAATACGAAAACATGCTCACCTTTCTTGTCTCCCTGAGAGGTTAGAGAAGCCAAACCCAATAATTTCTATCTCAACTCAAGGGAGTGCATGGTAAGTAGCTTTGAGTAGGATACTATACCTTGCACCACACTAAAAAATGGCTAAAAGGTCTTAAACTAGGCTATACATGCTTTCTAGGGGAATCCTCTATATGCCACAAGGGCACATGAGGTCTAATCTGTGAATTTGAAAGTGCAAGAATGTCAAACAACCAGGAGAAGAGGGTAACCCACCCTTCTCCTTCACTTCCATGAGGTATAAAGTTCTTGGGGGCTTAGCTTGAATGACAAACTCATAACTTCCAAGTGGTGTGTCTTTTGATTCACCCCTTGCTATCTATAATTTGTCAAAAAACTGGAGTTGAGGTCATCCTCTAAGGTGATGAAATCCCTAGATAAGGCCCCTAAAAAGAAAAAAGAAAAAGTGGCATTTCTAATTCTCAAGATCACACAAAGCGTACGAGAAGAGCACACACACACACACACACACTCTTTCAAGATTAAAAGACACTTGCTCTTTAATTAACCAAATCAAAATTTGAATTATTCATTTAATCCCACAATGCAATTATAAAAAACACAATTATACCTTCTCATATCACCATTGGATCACCTCCATTTCTCTTCTCCATCTCAGTTTATAAGTTAGTATTGTTTCTCTCAAATTTGTTGTGCACAAATACACTATGCTCAAGTTGATAATGATGGTGAGATTTTGAAAAATATGGTTGAAATGTGAAGAAAGGAAGACTAAATTCATAGATGATTTAGGTGAAATTGATGGCCAAGATTGAGTAGAAGATCAATGGTCAAGATCGAATGAGAGGATTTGCATGGAAAGTTGCCCATTCAAAAATGAAAAATGGACGAGATAAGTGGAGAGAGAAATAAAAATTAGTAAGAGTTAAGTGGAGAAAGCCGTGGAGAGTAGAAGAGTTAAGTGGAGAGAATCATGGAGAGTGAAATGGGGTATGTTTAAAAATAAATAAATAAATAATGCTTATTTATTTTCACTCTCATATGAATAATTAATTAAATTAAATAATTTAATTAATTATAGAAGAACTTAAGGGTTTAGGATTAAATAAATAAAATATTTATTTAATCATAGACAAGATTAGGTTAGAGATTAAATAATTAAAAATAATTATTAATCAAAAGAGGTTAAATTAAATGATTAAAAATCATATAATTAAAGAATAAATGATAAGAAAGAGGATTAATTATTAATTTAATTAATCGCTAGAAGGAAATTAGAATAATTAAATAATTAAAATTATTTAATTATAAGGATGTGAAGAACTTAATTAGGGTTAGACAAAAACTAGTAAGCAAATGTCGTCACAAGCTCAAGACAATTTTCAATGTCTACACATATGATTACTACCGAGTTTTTTGCAAAGTTTAGGATATGACCATGAGGTTTAGTGTTAGGATTAGGTGTTGTACACCTTGCATAATATTTATAATGTTGGGGCCACTTTATGTTGTATGTAACATTGGGACTTAATTGTAAAATGTAATTATTTAATATTGGGGAAAAATAAAATATAATAAAGTACCCAATATTAAATTATGTGGGGTCACATGATATTGTAAGTTCATGGTTTTGGGCACATGGTTTATGTAATACCACTTGGTGGTTTTGTGGGAGCTTGGTTCTATAAAAGCAACCACAAGGGTAGTTATCTAGGGTTGGAGAGTTTGTTACAGGTTAGCAGGTTGAGTTTGTGCATGTGTGAGGGTTTGAATCATGGCATGGGATGTGTGCATTCATACTTGGTCACATGGAATGCATGGATAGCTTGTGCTTCAGAAGTGTTCATGGATTCTTTGAAGATGTATTGTAATGGGATTTCATTGCTGAATAATACATGGAGTGTGGATGCTTTTGCAGGCTGGGTTTTTTTCCCTCTTAAGGGTTTTCCCAGGGTATATCTTGTGTCATATCTCATAGGTATGTTTTATATTCTCTTGTATGTTGATATTGAGTGTTTATTTGCATGATTTCAGATTTGGGTTATGTGGAAATTGTCATTAGATGGCTGAAAGTTTCCTTACAAGTGGTATTAGAGCATTGGTTGCAGTTGGATATTGTTATGGATTTTGTTATGGGATGTTGTGGAGGAGATAATACTTGACATAGTTGGAATTTAGAGGTGTGTGTAGGACATGCTACATTTAGGAGGTCCTATAATGAGAGGTAATTTAGGAGGTCCAATAATTAGAGTTTGAGGAGGTCCAATAATTAAAGAAGACCTAATAGTCAATTGTGCGTTCATAACCTCAACTGAGTTAATCATTTGCTGATGATCTTTTATTGATGGGAGATCTAATGACAATTTAGCATCTTCATCTATGCAATCCATCTTATTATTTTTTTTTAAAAATGTATCAATGATTTCATCCTTTTGTGCCACAATAGCTTCCCAAGTAGAAGAGGTATTGGGAGAGAAATAAGCAAGATTCTCAGGATGCTTAATGTTTGGATCCTCTAACACCAAGATACCTTCTTCACAAGTAGATGAGGTATCAGGAGAAGAACATACATGATTGTCATGATTATCAATGATTGCATCCTCTTGCACCAAAACATTCTCAAAAGTGGGAAAGATTTTGGGAGATAATTGAAGATTAGGTAAAGTGATATTAATGAATGTGTTAATGATTTCATTCTCTTGTGCCACAATATCCTCCCAAGTAGGAGAGGTATTGAGAGGGAACCACATATTATTCTCAATGATTTGATCCTCTTGCACCAAGATACTCTCACAAGTAGAAGAGATATTGGGAGAAGAACTAACATAATTTTCATTTTGTTTCCTTAGATTGTTCTCATAGGCAAAAAAATTATAGTTATACAAGTCATGTGTTACCATATCAAAACCACATCTTTGAAAAGGAAACATTTTTTAATTTTCCCTATTGATCGAATGAGTGATGCATATTAGAATCAGATACGTTTGAAAAATAGAATTCCAAAACAAGAACCAAATCTGGACATAGGACAAGGATTTTCACATAATTTTTTAGCCCAAACTGACTAGATAGGAGTGCAAGGTTCCCTACAAAAGGCAAGTGTTCATAATCGTGCCCTTCATATGGAGGTTCTCATTGCTAAGCATAAATTTAAGCGTGTCTTGATAGATAATAGATTTTCCCTCAATTTATGTACATTAAAGTTCATCAAGAAGGTGGGGTACACTATACTAAATTAGATAATCAGGTCATCATAATCAAAGCATGTGATAACATAGAGAGAGAGATTCTGAAGGGATCATTTACCTTCCCATTTAGGTTGGACCCACAATGCAATATATCATGTTGGGAAAATGTGTTTCAACCTTGCAATTACATAAGTTACTATTCATCCAACAATGATGGGGGGGCGCGAGGGGGATCTCCCCCCCTGTGAGTTGTCTAGGGGGATCATCCCCTTGACTAGAAAAATTTATGTATGCTTTATTATTAAAAATCTAGACTATTCATCATTATGTCTTATAGCTAACGATCGATATTTTTTGTTGGATTGACTTTCCCTAGAAGGAAACCCTATTTTATGAGGGTGTTGTATTACAGTTGTGTATTGTGATGTATTCTGAGAGTCTAATAGTAGTTGTGTTACCTCTAGATATTTGGTTGGTGATACTCCTGTGAGAAACTTTCTCTGTAAGTATATTGTAATCTTTGTGATTTATGAATAATATATTGGGCGACTTTTGGAGTGTGGGGTTTTTTCTCCCGAAAGGGTTTTCCCCACATAAATCAATGTGTTGTGGTATGCATGATATTTGAGTTTATTTATGTTTAAGTTTATGTAACTGTGAAAGGTCTATAAAAGCTTTGAATTATTCTCCTCTCAAGATTACTGTAGGAACTTGTTCCGCTACCTTAGCTTACTTACAAGTGGTATCAGAGCTTGATCACCTATGGTTTCAGTTGTGGGTTGTTGGGTTTTTTTAACTAATCCATATTTGAGTGGGTGATCCAGGTGGATCTCGAAGGCCTAAAAAATCCAACAGCTTCAGAATCTCCTAGAACTGGCATCAATGCATAGAGAATACCAATACGATCCTGACGCAACTCAAAGCGTGTCAAAAGGTGTCCGTTTGCTCGAGATATTCTCAATCAAAGCTCAACAAGGACCGAGGATGCCAGATGGTTGACTGGAAAATTGACTGTCCTCAAATTAGGCGAAAGTAGTCTCAGATCGAAGAGCTCACTGATAGGATTCCGATGCAACTTGAATCGCGTCAAAAGGAGATCGTACGTGCGAGTTATGTTTGGTCAAAGGTTCAGTTAAATAGGGTCCCAGAGCCATCAAAAAGGTGGAAAAATTGATTATCTTGAAATTCATCGAAATCGGCGTCAAATCGAAGTGCTCATCGAGACGATTCTGACAACATTTGTTTCGTCAAAAAAGGACATCGTATGCTCAATATATTAGCAGTCAAAGTTTCTGTTGACTTGAAGGTACAGTGATGACATCAACATCTGTACATGATGTCAGCATCTATGCTAATCAAAGGTGGACCAATCCACAGTTGACACGTGTCATCTGTACGATGATGTCAGCATCCACGTGGCAACACAGTAATGGTCCAGTCAGCAGTCCATAGCATAGGTGGCATCCCAGTCAGCACTACGCGGCAGTTGAGTCAGCATACAGGTGGCATTCCAGTTAGCATTGCGTGGCACTTGAGTCAGCATTGTTGTCGAATCAGGCATTGAGACGTGGCAGCTCTGGGGAGTGCCACGTGCCCCTCTATCTTCTGTCAGCTTGTTCGTTTAATCAACAAAAATGTTTTACGGGTTTGAACCCGTGACCTCTCTCCAAACAGTTGGCCATTTCAACCGTTAGAGCATGAGTATTGTGCTTAACTACTAATAGCGACTGATGTGTTTTGTTGAAGACTCGGCAGAGAATTGGGACAAAACAGTGGTCGGCGGGGTTGGAACCCCCGACCACGTGGCCCCTAAAACAATGAATTACCGATAGACTAGCAACGGGTGCATAAATGTTTTAAGGGTTTGTTTATTTTTGTTGTATGTTTTGAGGCTGAATTCATAACAAATGGTCTATAAAGCCAAAATTACTTGAAATCGACTTCAACCTCCTTTACTAAAAGGCCATAGAAGACAAGTGAGTCTTTGTATGAGTTATAAAAGGGGGGTTAGACATTTAATTGTTTTGTTAAGCCTAATTAGGCTAATTTCATGTATAAAAGGAGGGAAAGGTATGCTCTTAGGAGCTATTCACAAATTTAGAATTCAAAGGTGTAAGGGTGTCTCTTGAGTGATCTCATTCTTTGTAAAAACTCTTGGAGAGTTTATTTTCTCTTAGTAAAGGGTTTGGAGTGAGTTATTGGAGACATTTGAGAGCTAGGTGGTCTCTAGGGAGCAGAGATAAGAACTTAGTGAGTCCTTTGAGAGATTTTGTAGGAATTTTGAGTCCTTTGTAAAGGCTTGATGCCTATGTACTCTTGTGTGAGAGAGAGTTGCAGCTTTATTGTTTGAAAGCATTGTAAAGGTGATGAAGGAGTTAGGCACGAACATGTTGCTAGAAAGATCCTGTCATTGCAGTGTGGAAGCAGGAATAGCTTGAAGTGCAAGAATCTTCCTGGGAAGCAGATTGTAACTCAGTGAAAGACCATGGTGATGTAAAAGAAGTTGCATCATAGTAATGGCATTGATCACGCTTATTTGCAGATCTGGAGATGTAGCCAAAAACTGGTGAACTCTGTTATCAAATTTCTTTGTCTCTCTTTTCTTGGTGCATGATTCTATCAACTTCTTTATTTTCCTATGTTTTATGTGGTTATTTGCTCAATTCACAAGCATCATCAGTTATGATCTTAATTTT
This sequence comes from Sequoia sempervirens, assembly GCA_007258455.2. Taxonomy (NCBI): domain Eukaryota; kingdom Viridiplantae; phylum Streptophyta; class Pinopsida; order Cupressales; family Cupressaceae; genus Sequoia; species Sequoia sempervirens. The sequence goes on from VDFB02256132.1 coordinate 106,142,049, forward strand.
AAATCTGTATCTTGGTGAATCTAACAAGTTGTTAAGTGATTCATAGTAAGGAGTTTACAGATCAAGTTGGTATCAGAGCTAGTCTGACAAGTTGCAGGTTGTGGAATACTTGGAGCAAATTCAAGCAGTGAGGTGAGATGTCATCACAGAAGGAAAATCAGTTTCCTTTTGTCTTCGATGCAAAATTTTATAATACCTTCATGGCGATGAAAGCCAAGGTTGATGAAATGTATGAGGAATGGAAGTCTGAAAAAGAAGGCTTGTTGAAGAAAGTCAAAGATGCAGACTCGGTGAAAGCTCCTCATTCTTCTCATTCTCTTCCTTGTTCTCTTGGTGATTTTGAGAAACAGTCTCAAGGTGTTGGATTGAGGTTGTCCACCAAGATGGACTATGATGGAAAGGGTCTTGGTAGTCATGGACAAGGCATGGTTGAATCTGTGAAGATGGAAGTTGGACCTCACTATGCAAGATCAGGGTATGGTGCAGGAGAATGCTCCAAGGCAGTGGACGCAAAGAATTCTCCAAAAAAAGAACCATTCCAAGAACGATCTGAGAGAGGTGATGGCACATCACTTTTAGGCAGTGGTGACACATGCAAGATGTCCAAGAGAAGAACGAACATAGATTCTTCTCGGCATGCATGCACCAAGGGTGACCATCAAAGGTATAATAAAGCTGATTGTTCCAATGTTTCTTTTGATTTTAAGAAGATTGGCAATGTAAAAAGTTTATGGTATAGAAGACCGTGCACATTTTGTGGGTTGAATAACCATAGTGTTTCCAAGTGTTGGAAAAGAATGGCTTTGTACAGGAAGGTAGAGTCAACCATGAAAGGGACACTACGTAAAGACTCATCTCCAATTCAGAAGAAAGATAAGGGAAAGAAAGTCTGGATGTTGAAAACACCTTGCTCTTATTGCAACAAAGGTGGACATCAAGAAGCTAACTATTGGAAGCTTCATCCAAAGAAGGATAAAAAGAAGATTGCAGTTGATTCTCCATTGGTGAACACAAGGAAAATGAAGAAGCTCATGTATGTGAGGAAAAATTCTTCGCTCATGTGTGCGAAGGTGGAAAAAGCAGATGATTTGAAGCATGAAAATGAAGTAGTTGCTTGTAAGCCTAACTATCATGTGTTTCAGGGATCATCAACACTGCAACATGAAGATTTGTCGTGGAAACCTATCAAGAGGATTAAAAGTATTGTTAGCTCATTGTCATTAATATCCTTGTATTTGTTAATGTTGCTAATGTTTTGTACATGGATAGTAGCTGGGGTAATGAATGCAGAAGGATGTGAGAAAATGCAAATGGGTAGCAATGTGATTGCAGTTTTCATAATTATTGTACAACTTTTTGATGAAGTAGGTGCACAGAAAGGGTGGACAGATACTGGACAAGTGGGAAGGTGTTTTTTATCACATCGTGTCTGATTAAGAACCTTTTGGAGGTCCAAAAGTTCCTAAGTGGGGAGGAATGATCCAGGTTGATCTCGAAGGCCTCAAAAATCTAGCAACTTCAGAATCTCCTAGAACTGGCATTAATGCATAGAGCATAGCAATACGATCTTGACGCAACTCGAAGCGTGTCAAAAGGTGTCCGTTTGCTCGAGATATGCTTGGTCAAAGTTCAACAAGGACCGAGGATGCCAGATGGTTGACTGGAAAATTGACTATCCTCAAATCAGGCGAAAGTAGTCTTAGATCGAAGAGCTCGCCGACAGGATTCCAACGCAACTTGAATCGCGTCAAAAGGAGATCGTACGTGCGAGTTATGTTTGGTCAAAGGTTCGGTTAAATAGGGTACCAGAGCCATCAAAAAGGTGGAAAAATTGATTATCTCAGAATTTGTCGAAATCACGTCAAATCGAAGTGCTCGTCGAGATGATTTCGACAACATTTGTTTTGTCGAAAAAGGACATCGTATGCTCAAGATATTAGTAGTCAAAGTTTCTGTTGACTTGAAGGTATAGTGATGACGTCAGCATCCATACATGATGATGTCAGCATCTGTGCTAATCAAAGGTGGACCAATCCGTGGTTGACACGTGTCATCTGTACGATGATGTCAGCATCCACGTGGTAGCACAGTAATGGTCCAGTCAGCAGTCCATAGCACAGGTGGCATCCCAGTCAGCACTATGCAGCAGTTGAGTCAGCATATAGGTGGCATTCCAGTTAGCATTGCGTGGCACTTGAGTCAACGTTGTTGTCGAATCAGGCGTTGATACGTGGCAGCTCTGGGGAGTGCCACATGCCCCTCTATCTTCTATTGGCTTGTTCATTTAATCAACAAAATTTTTTTATGGGTTTGAACCCGTAACCTCTCTCCAAACAGTTGGCCGTTTCAACCGTTAAAGCATGAGTATTGTGCTTAACTACTAATAGCGACTGATTTTTTTTGTTGAAGACTCGGTAGAGAATTGGGACAAAACAGTGGTCGGCGGGGTTGGAACCCCTGACCACATGGCCCCTAAAACAATGGATTACCGATAGACCAACGACGGGTGTATAAATATTTTAAGGGTTTGTTTGTTTTTGTTGTATGTTTGAGGCCGAATTCATAACAAATGGCCTATAAAGCCAAAATTACTTGAAACCGACTTCAACCTCCTTTACTAAAAGGCCATAGAAGACAAGTGAGTCTTTGTACGAGTTATAAAAGGGGGGTTAGACATTTAATTGTTTTGTTAAGCCTAATTAGGCTAATTTCATGTATAAAAGGAGGGAAAGGTATGCTCTTAGGAGCTATTCAGAAATTCAGAATTCAAAGGTGTAAGGGTGTCTCTTGAGCGATCTCATTCTTTGTAAAAACTCTTGGAGAGTTTATTTTCTCTTAGTAAAGGGTTTGGAGTGAGTTATTGGAGACGTTTGAGAGCTAGGTGGTCTCTAGGGAGCAGAGATAAGAACTTAGTGAGTCCTTTGAGAGATTTTGTACGACTTTTGAGTCCTTTGTAAAGGCTTGATGCCTATGTACTCTTGTGTGAGAGAGAGTTGCAGATTTATTGTTTGAAAGCATTGTAAAGGTGACGAAGGAGTTAGGCACGAACATGTTGCTAGAAAGATCCTATCATTGCAGTGTGGAAGCAGGAAGAGCCTGAAGTGCAAGAATCTTCTTGGGAAGCATATTGTAACTCAATGAAAGACCATGGTGATGTAAAAGAAGTTGCATCATAGTAATGGCATCGATCATACTTATTTGCGGATCTGGAGACGTAGCCAGAAACTGGTGAACTTCGTTATCAAATCTCTTTGTCTCTCTTTTCTTGGTGCATGATTCTATCAGCTTCTTTATTTTCCTATGTTTTATGTGGTTATTTGCTCAATTCACAAGCATCATTAGTTACGATCTTAATTTTAAATCTGTATCCTGGTGAATCTAACAAGTTGTTAAGTGATTCATAGTAAGGAGTTTATAGATCAGTGGGGGGTTGTGCAAAAGATGATTTGTGATCTTGTTGCAAGAATTTTTAGATGACAAGTTCATTAGGGAGAATAGAGGTGGAAAAAAAATAGGAATTTTTTTTTGAAATGTAGAAGTTGAAGATGGAGGATCTGTTGATATATCGGGATTTATGGGATGTTGTTGATGAGAATATTTCAAGGCCTATAGATCCTGCTCAGGTTGCTTAATATGATGTTATAGACTATAAAGCCAAGGGTCTAATCAGATTATGCTTGGAAGACTCTATTTTAAACAATGTGCATGAAGAGACCTCTACACAAAAACTTTGGAAGAAGCTTGGTGAGATGTATCAAGCCAAATCTTTAGTGAATAAGATTTTCTTGAGGAAGAAATTGTATTCCTTGAGAATGGAATAGGGTAGATGAATTACATACCACATGGAAGCATTCAATATGTTGGTGGCTTAGTTGGCATTAGTTGGTGTCAAAATGGATGAGGAGAAATGTCAAATCTTGCTTTGTTCTTTAATTACTTGATTTGTGGGAATCTCTTGTTATGACTATTGGGAGTACTTATGTTATATTGAAGACTGAAGATGTAGTGGGTTCTTTTATTTCTAAAGATATGAGGAGGAAGGTATCCATCAGTGCCAAGGAGGCCCTAAATTTTTCATGAAATACCTAAAGAAAAAGGCAAGAAGAATGAGAAGTGTGACAAGTCCAAGTCCAAGGGGAGATCTAAGTCTCTTGGAAAGTCCAAATTTATTTGTTGGAACTGTGGTAAGCCTGGACATGTTCCTAAGGAATACAAAGAAGAAAAGAAGAAGAAAAATAAATTTGATTATGATTTTGAGTTCGAGAAGGAAGATGGTGGTGCATTCATTGAAACTTAGGCAACTCGTGTAGGTAATGATGCATGGTTAATTGACTCAAGTGCATCTTTCCATATGACCTTTAATAGAGATTGGTTTTCTAAACATGAGGAATTTGATGGAGGTAAGGTGTACTTGGGTGATGATTCTTATTAAAAAAAAATAGTCATGGTAAAGTTAAAATCAATTTTCCTACTGGTAGAATAAAAAGGATTAATGGTGTGCTACATATCCTTGGTTTAGCACAAAATTTGTTATCTATGAGAAATTTAATAAATACAGGTGTGTAGGTAGTATTTTATGTTGCAAGATGCAAGATGCTCAGAGGTACTATGGTGATTGCTAGAGGTGTTAGATATGGCACATTGTATAAGCTTGATGCACATATTATTGAGTGCAATAGTACTTTTGTGAAAAGAGAGTCCGTGGAAGAAGTGAGGGTTTCAAATTTAGTAGATGGTCATGGATTTTGGGTACCCAAGAGTACTCTTTCTTCTAAATCAAAGTAAATTGTAGGGAAAACTATGTTATGGCACAAGAGACTTGGCCACATTGGACAAAAGGGTCTAAGGACCCTGAAAAATAAAAACCTTGTTGAAGGTCTATCTGATTGTAATCTTGAATTTTATTTCTATGTGCATTGCATTTATGGAAAATAAAACTATGTTTAGTTTTACTCGAGTTCCCATAAATCTTGTGTTGTATTGGATCTTATTCATTCTGATGTGTTTGGTCCTGTACAAGTTCCTTCAATTGGTAAATACACATAATATGTTTCATTTATTGATGATTATAGTAGAAGGACATGGGTATATTTTTTAAAGATTAAATTTGAATTTTTTAGTCAATTTAAAGAATTTAAAGTGATGGTTGAGTTGTAGATTGGAAAGAAAATAAAATGTTTGAGGATTGATAATAGCGGTGAATTTTTCTCTAAGGATTTTGGTATTCATAGACATAAGACAACTATGTATTCTACAAAGAAGAATGGAGTTGTAGAAAGAATGAATAAGACATTGATGGAGAAGGCTAGGAGTATGTTGAGTGGTGCTAGTCTAGAACAAATATTTTGGGATGAAGCTATTGCCACTACTTATTACTTGATTAACAAGTCTCCTACATCAACTCTTGTTGATAAGATGCCTATAGAGGCATGGTCGAGCAACAAGCCTTCATCAAGACATCAAAGAGTTTTTTGTTGTGAGGCATATACACATGTGTCAAAGTAGAAGCAAATAAAGTTATAGAAAAAGGTTGTGAAATGTATCTTCATCAGATATAGTTATGGTGTGAACAGATACAAGATTTGGGATCCTATTGCACATAAGGTAATACATAGTACAAGTGTTATTTTTAGAGAAACTTAGCCTTCTATTGTTACATTGCAGCCAAAACAAAGTAAACATGAATATGTGATTCAATTTCATTCTACACCTAAGAAATTTGAATCAAGGCTCATGGATAGACAAGAACCTCCAACTAAGCTTGTTCGTAGGTCTACAAGGCATAGACAACCACTTGAAAGGTATTCACCTGATGATTGGAGATGCATTTTTGCTTTGAATACTAACATGGATGAACCTAGATCAATAGAAGAGGCATTATGTATGAATGATGCAAAATCTTGGAAGATTTCTATGGATGAAGAAATGATAGCTTTGAAAAATGAAAAAGAATGACACATGGGATCTTGTACCATTTCCTGAAGGAAGAAAACCTATTGGTTGCAAATGGGTATTCAAGAAAAAGATTGGTTCATATGGAGATATTGAGAAGTACAAAGCAAGGTTGGTTGCAAAGGTTACTCTCAAATTGAGGGTGTTGATTATGGTGAGATATTTTCTCCTATTGCAAAAATGACATCCATTATATTTTTTATTTCTATTGGTGCTGCTTATGATTTAGAGGTTGAGCAAATGGATGTGAAAACTACTTTATTTCATGGTGACTTGGAGGAGGATATTTATATGACATAGCCAAAGCACTACATGGTGAAAGGTAAAAGTAAATTGGTTTAAAATTTGAAGAAACCTTTGTATGGCCTAAAACAAAGTCCTAGGATGTGGTACTAGAAATTTTATACATATGTGTTGAGTTTGGGATTTGAGCATTCTAAATTAGATCATTATGTTTATTATAAAACTGATGGTGATTGTTTCCTCTTTATCACTTTATATGTTGATGATATGTTATTTATTGGTAGAGGGAAATGTATGATTTTATAACTAAAGTCTCAACTCGCTACTAAATTTGAAATGAAAGATATTGGTGCAACTAAACACATTATTGGGATGGAAATTGTAAGAGATAGAGTAAAAAAAAAGCTATGGCTTGGTTAAAGTAAGTATGCCAACTCAATTTTACAAAGGTTTGGTGTGTAGGATTGTAGACCATTATGTGTTCTTGTTTTAGTTGGAAAAAAGTTATCTATTTTAGATTGTCCAACATCCCCATTAGAGTTGGAAGATATGAGAAAAGTGCCTTACCATAGTGTAGTTGGAAGTTTGATGTATGCTATGGTTTGTACTAGACCAAAAATTTCCCAAGCATTGGGAGTTCTTTCCAGATATATGTCTAATCCTGGTAGAGTTCATTGGGATGCAGTTAAAAGAGTCTTCAAATATTTGTGTGGTACTTTAGATTATTCTTTATGTTCTCATAGTAATATGATTGAAGATGATATTTCCCTTGATATTCATGGTTATGTGGATTCAAAATGGGCAAGTGATGTTGATAGTAGATGATCCACCGGTGCTTATGTGTTTACTTTATTTGGTGGTGCGATTAGTTGGATGAGTAAGTAACAGGGTTGTGGTTGCTTTGTCCACTACTAAAGCAAAGTATATGGTAGCTACTCATGCTTGTAAAGAATCCATTTGGCTTAAGAGATCTTTTTCTGATATTGGAATAAAACAAGGTGTAGTGAAAGTTTATTATGATAGTCAGAGTGTGATATGTCTAGCCAAGAACTCAACATTTCATGCAAGGACCAAGCAAATTGATGTACAATATCACTTTGTTAGATATATGGTCAAAGATGGAAGGGTAAAGCTGGTTAAGGTAGAGACTTTGATGAATGTTGTTGATTCTTTAACTAAGCCTGTGAGCATAGAGAAATTTAGACGGTGTTCAAAGATTATGGGCCTTTCAGCCCCTAGCAATTGAGAGATGATGTTTATACCCCCTCCCATTACTTTTGCAAGGTGTTCGAAAAGTGGGTGATTTGTTGGGAAAATAGGTCTCAACCTTGCAATTACATAAGGTACTGTTGATACATAAGGTATTGTTCATCCGATGACAATGAGGAGGGGTGCAAGGGGGATCCCCCCCCATGAGGGGTTTAGGGTGATCATCCCCTCGACCGAGGGTCTAGGGGGCAGTAGGGGCTTGGGTGTAGTGCCCCCAAAAACCAAAATTTATGTATGCTTTATTATTATAAATATAGACCATTCATCATTATGTCTTATATTTGACAGTTGATATTTTTGTTGGCTTGACTTGCCCTAGAAGGAAACCCTATTTTATGAGGGCATTGTATTATAGTTGTGTATTGTGATGTATTCTAAGATTCTAATAGTGGTTGTTTTACCTTATATTTGGTTGGTGTTACTCCTATGAGAAGCTTTCTCTGCAAGTATATTGTAATATTTGTGAATTTTGAATAATATATTGGGTGAATTTTGGAGTGTGGGATTTTTTCTCTTGAAACTGTTTTCCCCACATAAATCACTGTGTTGTGGTATGCATGATATTTGAGTTTATTTATGTTTAAGTTTATTTAACTGTTAAAGATTTGTAAAATCTTTTCATTATTCTCCTCTCAAGATTAGTGTAGGAAGTTGTTCCACTACCTTAGCTTCCTTACATACTACTTGTCATGTTCTTGAATTGGATTTACCATACAATCTCCTCCTCATTTGGCCATGGCTTCATGCCATGCAAGTCATACCATCCAAATATCATTGATGCCTAAAGTTCTCACATAATGGTCTTGAAGTCACCGTCCATGTGGATCCACACCATTTTGAGTACTTACGTGCTCTTGAGGTTTCATTTCCCCATTCTCAACATTGTCCTAGATGTTGGTCTCCTCTAATGATTCAACAACTAAGCCCTTAAAGCTATGATTTAGAGATTGAACATCTATTCTGAATAGTTATCTTAATCATCATGAAGGTTCATTTAATTGTCAACCCAGGGACGTAGACTTGAAATGGGTTAGCACAGTATGTGCACTAGGAATCCATAGTAGCCACATTCATTCTACAACTAGAAAAGACATTATGCTAAAAGTAAATTGTTTGAAAGGAAATAACATAAGCACTGAACATCAACTAGCAACTATACTGAATTGAAATGCATGACAAAAATGGAAATCTTAGCATACAAACAGGAAACTACTCTATCTGCTTTGGTTGCAGGAACAGTCACAAAATGAAATTCTAGTGGATGTAGGAACAAAATGTTGCCAAAATTGTAACTATTACTGAACATAAAAGTAATGGCTAAGCTATAAGGATGGAATGCTCAACAAGTGGGCCCCCTTGGGTGAGTATTCCTTAAGACTAACTCAGATGCAACAAACTTATAACTTCATTTTATTTATTGAAAGCATGATTACAATAGAGCAGCAAAATAATTGTATTACTTGAAAACTAAGAATGTGAGTACAAAAAAAGATTAATCAACCTTTTGAGAAGGAGCATCCAAGTCTTATTTATAGAAGGAAAAACTACTAACAACCTAGCAAGGCGGTCAACTCCAACAAATTAGGAGGAAACCACTTTATGGAAAGCATAGAAAGTGGAAAGGAGGTTATGCATGTGTGGAATTTGGTCAAGCCAACTTGTCTTAATGTATATCTAGCATAACAACACCTCCTATACTCTCTCAACAAACAATTATGATCATTTACAAGGTAGTTACAATATTTGACTCAAACTAGGAATTTCCCTCCATGGAGAGTTTTCCTTTTATTGACCTTTTAATGATCACCTTTTTGACTTCCTTAGCAAACAACTAGTTGGAAGAATCTTCCTCAACTTTGTAGGCTCTAATTATATCTGCATAACAACATTAGCACACACAACAATTGCATATCTACAACTACCTTAAAGTAACATTCATTAATCCACATGTAAAATTAACATAGATAGTTCACATAGCATGTTAATGTCATTAAAAGTCACAAGGATAAACCTATGCCCAAGGTCTATGGTTTTGAGGAAATAACATGGAAAATTTCAACATCCAAGTATCAAAGTCTAAGATAACAACAACAAATAGACAATTAACCCTATCAAAATTGAGCCATAAATTGAACTCATCACTAGAGTTGAAGTGGTGCCTTCCAATGCCACTTCATCTTCATCTTATGTCAATACCAACATCCTCATTTCATCATCCACCCCATCTTCCACACTTGAATCCTCCATTGCTAAGGTCAAGATCATTGACAGGGGATGTGGAGAATATAAAATGTGTTCTGCACTTAATGTGGGCTCAATGCCACCCTCTCCACATACTTATGACTGACCATCAAGATCTCTACAACAACAAGAACCAATAACCAAGAATTTGAGCTCTTCGAATGTGGGTTATACCACATTTCAATGCTTAGAAAATTTAGTGCAAGAGCAACTTGATGATGATATTATTCAATGGGTATACCGAGAAGAGTTCATGACCCTTCTCCTCTTCTAGAGTATTTTCAAGAAGTTTATCTAGTAGTGCACAAATTAGCAAAAAAATTTAACTATTAGGGAGGAGGATTGGGTGTGAATGAGAAAGGAATGCACAAGCCTATTGAGCTACCTACCTGTCCAAAGCACCAAGGTCTTGGTTATGATGAAAAGCAAAAGAAATCCACATTGTCACCTAGTACGCCAAATATTGTTAATGTGAAAACTTATATTATTGAAGACATCCCAAAAGAAGAAACTATCATACTCTCCTACGATGAATTGGATGTCTCCTCACTATTTGAATCTACATCCGTTTTCACCGCAAGCCTTTCCTTCCGACATCCTAAGTTAATAGATTAGGACCAATGAGGTATTGCACCCATCTATTTTTTCCCTTCTCAAGAGGCATATATATATTTCATGGGATTGGAAGAAGATTATGGTATCTTATTTACGTGATATGAACACCCTAACTTAAATAATAGAAAACAATAAAATAAAAAAGGGTCTTCTAGTGAAAACCTCTTTGAGGCCCACTTTTAGATCCATCTAAAGTAAAAATAAAGGGTGTATCCTCTAGTGAAAACCTTTATGAGGCATTAGAGGATGGGAATATTCATCTTCCCCTTATGGGTACTCAATTTTCCAAAAGATCTTCTATCCTAATCAAAGATACTAGAGAGATAAATATGAGTAATAAAGTCAAGCCAAAGATAACTTATGTAGCCAAGTCTTTATCTGAAGACGAGTATCATGTGTTATTTGTACTACTTCAGGAGGCCTTCATCAATTTTGCTTGGTCTTATTCCAATATTCTTGAATTGGTTATTTCAATTGTGGTACACCACCTAGATGTTCATAGTGATGTCAAGCCTATTAAACAAAAGCTTCACAAAATGCATCCATAGGTTTCCCTACTTGTCAAAGTTGAGTTAGAGAAATTATTGGAAGTTGGATTTATAAGACCCATTAATTATTCAAATTGGATCTCCAATATTGTTCCTGTAGAAAAACCCATTGGGGGAATTTGTATCTACACTAATTTCAGAGACCTTAACAAAGCTTTTCCTAAAGATGACTTCTCATTGCCCAATATTGACATGCATTTTGATCTTACAACATGTCATGTTATACTTTCTCTCATGGATGGTTTTTCTGGGTATAATCAAATTAGAATTGCAATTGAGGATCAACATAAAACAAATTTTACTACTCCTTAGGGGACCTTCTACTATAATGGCATGCCCTTTGGTTTGAAAAATGTAGGAGCCACTTATTAGTGTGCCATGACAATCATTTCCCATGATCTTATTCACATAATAATGAAGGAATATGTTGATGATATGTTAGGAAAAGCTAAAACCAAGGAAGAACATCCTGAGATCCTAAAGATTTTTTTTGATCATTTAGAGCATTACCAGTTGCGGCTAAATCCTAAGAAATGTGTCTTTGGTGTGAATTTAGGAAAAAAAAGGGTTTCATTGTATCCAAACAAGGTATAGAAGTTGATCTAGCAAAGGTCAAGGCTATCATGGGAATGCACCATCCCAAGAACTTAAAGCAGTTGAGAAGTCTATAGGGAAAATTGCAATCAATCTAATGCTTTATATCTCAACTTGCATATAAGTGTCAACCTTTCACACATCTCCTTCGTAAGGACACAATCTTCAAATGGGTTTCAGAGTGTCACCATGGCTTCACTAAAATCAAGGAATATCTTGCTAATCCTCCCATCCTAATGCCTCCTATAATAGGAAAACCATTGTTGCTTTACATTTCTACTACATCTATTGCACTAGGGGCACTTTTAGCTCAACATGAGAGAATGGGAAGGAAAGAGACATCTATTATTGCACACTTGTTTGGTACAAACTCAATTATACTTCCATGGAAAAAGCATGTCTTGCGATTTCTTTTAGTTCAAAAAAGCTACAACATTATAAGCTTAGCCATCTAATCAAGCTCATCTCTAAGGTAGATCCAATTAAATATTTGATATCTATAACATCAATAATTGGTTGAATGGCTAAGTGAGTCATGCTCTTGAGTGAATTTGACATAGACAATTTGGATTAGAAAGTAATCAAGGGAAAAGTTATTGCAGATCAGTTAGTTGATGCCCCTCTTGTAGATGCATACCCCTTGGTAGCTGAGTTTCTTGATGAGTCTGTGTTCACTGTTTCTGAGGAAGATCCATGGAAGTTTTACTTTGATGGGTCCTATACACAACATGGAGTTGGTACATGAATCCTCTTTGTCACCCCTCAAGATGGATTTTTCCCCAAATCATTTAGGCTAACATTCCCATGCATGAATAACATTACTAAATATGAAGCTTTAATCACCAGTTTGAGAATCATTGTTTGATGGAATATCACTCATCTACATGTCTATGGAGATTTGAAACTTATAATTAAATAGGTCAATGATGAATTTCAAACTAAGCATGATAAGATCCTTCCATATAAGTGCATGGTGGATGATTTCAAGAAATAATTTGGTCATATTCATTTTGAGAAGGTATCTAGGCTATAGAATAAAGTTGTAGATGTTATGGATACAATTGGGTCTCTCATAGATATGCCTTGTGATCATGCTAAGTGTGAATTTGAAAGTTAAACAATTATTAATTCTAGCATATAATCTCCTTGAAATTGAGATGGTGTGTGAGATTGTTGGTCCCCAATTCCCTTGGTACCACAAACTTTACACCTACCTTCATGATAACATCCTTCCACCCGACTTAACTTGCAACCAACACAAATCATTTATCCAACATGTATCCTATTATACCACTCTTGGAGACACACTTTATCATAGGGGGTATGATGGTACTCTTCTTTGATGTTTAAATGATACAAGATCCAAATACTATTAAACAAAGTGCATAGTGGAATTTGCATGGCACATAATAATGGCATGGCCTTGGAAAAGAATCTTCTCATAATAGGGTATTATTGGCCAACTATGGAACATGATGATTGTGAGTTTGTCAAGAAATGTGTACCATGCCAATAAAATGCAGATTTGATACATGTTCCTACATAAGACTTACAACTGATTACCACACCATGGCCCTTTCCACAATGGGGTTTAGACTTAATTAGAAATATTTACCCTTCATCTTCCAATGACCATACATTCATCATTATCGCTATCAAGTACTTTACCAAGTGGGTGGAAGAAATTCCACTCTCCCTCATTATTGAAACCCAAATATCCAAGTTCATCTTATAACATATGCTCTATAGATATGATATCACATCCACCATCATAACCGACAATGGGAATCTATTCAAGAACCAACATGTGAAACAACTCTATAAAACATTTCATATCCAACATCATTGGTCTACACCCTATTACCCTCAAGGTAATGTCAAAGATGAAGAAACTAATAGAACTTTGATCAAAATCCTAAAGAAAATTTTCAACACTACTGGTCGTGATTGGCACCTTCATCTAAATCTTGCCCTTAGGGCCTATCACACCTCCATTCGTACTCCAACTAGTGCTACTCCATACTCCCTTGTATATGGCATTGATTTTGTCTTTCCGATTGAAGTTGAACTCTCATCACTTCATCTTTCCTTGAAAAATCTAGTCAATGATGAGGAGTATCATGTTTCTCATCTAAGTCAGTTAGAGATTCTTGATGAATTTTGTCTCAATGCTTACAATCATCTTTAGGAATATTAGCATCAACTTAAGAGAAGCTACAATAGGAAAGTCTATCCATGATAGTTTCATGTTGGTGACCTTGTGCCTAAAGAGAATCAACATACCCAACAAGATCGAGAAAAGAAAGGTAAATTTGAGGCCAATTGGATAGGTCCCTATGTCATCACAACTAAATATGGGTTTGGGGAATATCATCTTGATACAACTGAGGGGGAACCATTGGAAGATCCATCAATATTATTCATCTCAAGTGGTTTTATATCTGAGTCAGTCGAGTTACGCCACCTAGAAAAATACCAAAAAGTAAAAAAATGTCAAAAAATAAAAAAATTGTGTCAATAATAAAGAGAAATAAATTGTCCAATGGTGAAAACCATCCTTGGTGGTGCCTTGGATAAGTATGTTTGGTGAAAACGTAGACATGCACCATTCATAGAGGGCTTAATCATTATCTACCTTGTATCTCATTCTCCTAAATGCTTACACATCATCCTATGCATCCCATAAATCTTATTCTCATTATCCATGTCACATCCACTATTCATTCTTGTCCCATTATCTACTACATGGTATATTATGATTGAGCATTAGACATATTAGATTTACTATTCCAATTCTTGAGCTTCATCCACTTGTTTTTTATTGTCTCTACAAAATCCTAATTGGTTATCCAATCCACTATCCTTGTATCAATTGAGATTTTGTTGGTCCTCATTGATTGTATATAGTGTTCATCTAGTTGGTCCTATGTCCTTATCTAGGTTCCATCATTGCATTACTTATCATTAGGTATTATGTCATCCATTTTCCATTGTCATGGTTAGTTGAACTACATTGCATCTTCACTTTCACATATGCAAGACCATCATCGATGAGCCCTCGAGGCCTAGGTTTGTCATTTAGGGTCTTTCTTTTAATTTGTTGTGTCACCAATATTCCCTAACTAGGTAGTTCCTAAAAAAATAAATTATTAGCTTCGTGAGGATTCAATTTGTCTTAAGTATCTAATGTCATGTTGATCCTAGTATCAATCTCATCCATCTTTGGTCTTTGCAAGATATATCGTTCCTCACATCAGACCACATTGATCCCATCCACCTATCATCCTTGTGGTAAAGGATATTTGAGATTTATTGCAATTTCGTGTCACTTTTTCATTTTGTTTATCTTTTGAGCTTCCTACTATACCTAATCAAGGTCACCACAATCCATCATATCATGGTGCGCTTTGATTAGTAGAACTAGGGGCATATCTTGGCTTTCTGTGTGATCATGTTTTCTTGGTTGTCTCTTATAGTACCCACCAAGATCCTTGTGGTCTTGTGTTACACTGGGGCATCCTTTGTATTTATGGTTTTTCTAATATTGGCCCCACCAAAGCCTTGGTGACTTTCTGATGTTGGATTAATCTTTTTGTTTGTTTTGTTAGTCCTATGCATGTGATAAGAAATCGCCTTGGTTCCTCATACCCTAGTGCATAATAGCCCATGCTATATCAAACTAAGTGCTCACTACATGGCAGCATAATACATAAGAAATAAATTGCTTGATTTGGTCACTATCCCATCATTCCTACTATCCTACCATCTATCATTTCCCCCTTAATTTTAATTTCTTTCATATAATTTCTTCCTTAATCATTGGAATTTGATTATGCAAGTGAGTTCCCCCCATCGATTTCCCCATCAAATTGATTCAATTTTAACTGGTATACTATGGTTCCATCTATCATCTATTCATCTTTTCCATCACTACATTAGAATTTCATCTTCATCAAGTTTTTTAAGAATAATATAGATTTTTTATTCTAAGCATCTTTTCCATCCTTTCATTTTCATTAAGTTGTTTAGGATAATATAGATTGCTTATTCTAAGAATCTTTTCCTCTATCATATTCATCCATTTCATCAATACCCTTGCTTCAAGAAAATCCTAATCCATGCCATCTAGCACAAATCATCCAATCACATCCTTGGTATTGTTCTTAGCCTTGTTGCAAGCCTTGATCTTAATCTGAATCATCATCATTGGGATTTATCCTTCCCAATCCTTATGTTTTTTTGGGATATATCATTCCCACATCAACAACACTCCCATCATCATCATCGGTATGTATCCTTCCCAAACCTTGTGTTGTTTTAGGATATGTCCTTCCTGCATCAACGACATTCCAATCATCATTAGGATGTATCCTTCCCAATCCTTGTTTTGTTTCAGGATATATCATTCCCACATCAACAACACTCTATCGATCATCAACTAATATTGGCTTGTAGTTTGATCGAGGCAACATCATGTTTGTCCTTGAATTCTTTTGTGCTTTCTTGCTTATCATCTTCTCCTTCCATTATCCATTCCTTCTCCCATACCACATTCAATTCATCATCTTGCATCATCTTCCACATTTATCCTTGCATCATCTCATCCATTTCAAGAGCACACCCATTTTCTCCCCAACTCGTATGTCCTCTCGAGGGGGAATCTTCAATCCTAATTCTCACCTTCACTCCCATCATATTTCTTCCTAGTCACTCTTTTGAATGATTGGAAAATCTTCCCTAATCTAACCATCTTCTTCTAGGTTCTATATTTTAATCTTCTTTGAAATGATGCTACTTTGTAATACCATCTCAAAGAGGGGAAAAATGTAGCCACATAAATTTGACCATTTACATTTGGTCAAATTTATCATCCATTTCATCTATTCCATCCTCCTATCCACATCAATTAAATAATATTAGCATTATTTAATTAATATTTATCATTTTCATAAGGTTTTCTAAGGTATTTAATTATTTAATTAAATACTTTATAACCTTACCCTTCCTCTCTAAATTAAATAAATAAACTAATTTGTTTAGTTTAGTCACAAGCCTTATAGGAATTAAATTAATTCCCTCCCCTCATTTTCTCTCACCTAGTCACATCCTCCATAATCCACCCTTAATCTTGATTACCTTGCATAATCCTTGATTAAGGATGTGCACATTCCTAATCCTTGATTAGGAAATGTCACATCCTCTATAATTTGCAAGTTGTTCCTAATATCCCTTCATTAGCCTAATCATCTCACTTGAATAATTTAATCCTTTGGCTAAATAGACTAATCTATCCCTTAGTCAACCAATTATTAAATGCTTTTCATTCTCCCAAGGATTTTTTTATTCCTTTTTATTCACCCAACATCCCCGAAGAAAGCTAACTCCTAGACAAAACACACCTATGTTATATATATATATATATATATATATATATATATATATATATATATATATATATAACATGATGCCATCCCATCCCATGTGTGGACAAAAGACCTTGACGGAAAAAGGTGTCCGAATAGACAAATAACACTGACAGAAAGACTTGATGGTCAAATGTTAATTTCGTCCTGCCGTTACTTGTCCCGTTGCCGGGAAAACGTGTCAGCACCGACGGGTTTTCAAAATCATATTTCGGGATGGAAAAAAACCCAAAAACATGGCATTCCAAACTATGATTTGGAAATATCAAAAAGCCTAGACGAGGTCCCATTTTCTACAACGACGTTTTGTGGAGAGCAATGGGAAGGAGTTACAGGCCTTCAACTCCCTAAGGTATGTATATCGGCTATGTATATTTTCCATTTTTCCATTTTTCCATGAGCACTGAAGAAACGAACGTGTATTTTCCTTCGTTGCGTGGTTAATTTTTGTTGACGGTTTTTAAATTTCTTTTCCTCCCATTTGCTGGTTTTGAATTTTTGCAATTTTGTGCTTGCCAAATGAAATAACTGACAACCCATTGTGGAATTATGATTGAAAGTACCAAATAACGTTTAGAGAAACCACAAACCATGCAGAATATATAAAACACAATGTTGGTTTTGTAAATGTTTGGTATATGTTGAAAACCACATAAAGCCCAGAACGTTGCCATTGTTCACATTGTTGTTTTGAGCGTTGTAGGGTTTTTGTTAGAAAAAGGGATATTTATTTGAAATGGAAGGTTGTGAATATTTTTTAGTGTTGAGGGTTTTTTAGTTTTTGTTGCCTCTCTTCTCGTATGTTGGTTTTCGAATTTTGCTGTTGTTGAATGAAATAAGTGACAACCCATTGTGGAAACAAGAGTGAAATTTCTGAATAACATTTATAGAAAGCATAAACCACGCTGAATATATAATGAGGTTGGAAAATGCAACGTGGGTTCTGCAATGAAATAATGTATTTTTAAAACCACATAAAACCAAGATCATGGCCATTGTTCACATTGTTATTGGGAACATAGAAAAAAGCGCAAAACGTGGCATTCAAAATCATAATTTGCAAATAGAAAAAATCCCAAATGACATCCCATTTTTGCTGCCATTTTATACATTGTTGTTTTGGAAAACACAATGTCTCCTAAAACTCTAACTATTGTAAAAACCTTTTAGAAGTAACAACCCAATTGGTTACTCACCCCTGACCTCAATTTGGTATATTTTGTGATTGGAAAGAAATAGTTTTTTCACATTTCTTTCTCCACACAGAAAAGGCCCACGTCATTGCCTTACACATTTCTCATGCTGCAGAAAAGAAACTTCATGACAAATCCAAGGCATGCAATTGTGTGGAAGGAAAGAACCTTTTGTGATTTAGATAGAAGGAATGTAATGAAATTGGAAAACAACAAGTATTATGAAACTTGCAAGGCACAATGTTATAGATTGTTTGTAGTGTTGTAAAACACATTGTCCTATGTTAGTTCCACTACTACCTACCTTTCTTGGACGTTTGGTTGTGTTTGCTGGTACAGTCCAAATGTCATTTCTCTTTGTTCATCTAATTGGAAGAAAATACCCTAACAAAAAAGAAGGTTGGATGCAAAAATTGCACTAGTGGAAAGACTTGATGGTCATATGTTAACTCCGACTTGTCGTAGCCTGTCTAGTTACTTGAAAAACATGTCAGCACTGGTGGGTTTTCAAAATCATATTTTGGAATGGAAAAAAACCCAAAAAAATGTGGCATTTGAAACCATTATTTGCAAATAGCCAAACGAAGTGCCAAGAATGTAATGAAATTGGAAAATAGTAGGTATTATGAAACCTACAAGGCACAGTGTTTTTATAGATTGATTGCAGTGTTGGAAAACACACTGTCCCTTTTCAATTAGCTCGATATGAAGAAAACCTTCAGCTTTCAAACCTTTAGCTTTCAACTTTCAATGTGCAGACTAGAAACAAATAGTATTTTCGCCTCTCTTTCTCCAAATAGAAAAGGCCCACACCATTCCCTTACACATTTCCTGTGCCTCTCAAAAGAAACTTCATGAGAAAGCTAAGGTGCTCACCTTTTTTGGCAGGAAAAAGGTAGGAAAACTGACTTGACAACGTCGTTAACTGCTATCTACCTACAGTGTTTTTATAGATTGATTATAGTGTTGGAAAACACACTATCCCTT
Source organism: Sequoia sempervirens (assembly GCA_007258455.2). Lineage (NCBI taxonomy): Eukaryota > Viridiplantae > Streptophyta > Pinopsida > Cupressales > Cupressaceae > Sequoia > Sequoia sempervirens. The sequence continues at coordinate 106,161,114 of VDFB02256132.1, forward strand.
TTCAGTGAGCTTGATATGAAGAGTTTTATTTTGTTATGCTCCAAGAATGTAATGAAGTCCACCTTCAATTTTTTCAACAACTCTTTGCTATAGTCCAAATGTCATTTCGTTTTCTTTATCTAATTGGAACAAATATATTGCTTGCAATATTTGTAGAGTTGGAAAACACGCTGTCTCCTCTCAGTTGGCGGGAAAACTAACCTGAAAGTGTTGTTAACTCCTACCTACCATTTCCCAGACATTTGGTCCCGTTTGTCGATTTAATCACTTTCATCCCCCATCTTGTGGACCTTGCACTACGAAATTTTGTCATGTTATGTATGTTTCCATGTATGTTTTTATGTATGTTTTTCATGTGTTTTTGTATGTACATAGTTGATTTTTGTCTAGGAGTTAGCTAGTTCTTATGCTCCAAGAATGTAATGAAGTTCAATTTCAAATTTTTGAACAATTCTTTTCTACAATCCAAATATCATTTCCCTTTCTTTATCTAATTGGAACAAATAAATTGCTTGTATTATTTGCACAGTTGGAAAACACACTGCCTCCTCTCAATTGCAAAGGGTTTTACAATACTATATGGGTTAATTGTTTCTTTACACCTTATATGGAGACAATGTGTTTTCAAGACTACAAATAATGTGAGCATTTATTTGGTTGAATTAGATGAGGAAAGTGAAATGCGATTTTGATCTCATGTTGCATATATAGGTGCTTTTTGTTTATGAGTTAGTTTTCTCCTGATTAGAACAAATAAATTGCTCACATTATTTGCACAGTTGGAAAACATACTGCCTATTATCAGTTGTAGAGGGTTTACAACACTATATATGGAGACAATGTGTTTTTCAAAACTGCAAATAATGTGATCATTTATTTGGTTGAATCAGATAAGGAAAGTGAAATGCCATTTTGATCTCATCTTACATACATAGGTGTTTTTTTCTAAAGTAAAAAAGCTAGAGAAAATGCACCTAACATCACCATTTTCCACATTTTTCATTTTCTAGTTTGGTGGGTGGGGAGGGTCACACTGGTGAGGAAAATGGAGTTGTAGGCAGTTAAACCACTAGAAACCCCTCAAATGCATTCCTCGCTGTGGCACATAGGAATTTTCCACATTTTGATTTTGCAGTTTGTTGGCTGGGGAGGGACTTGTGGTTGAGGATGGAGAGAGTGTGTTTTCCAACATTGCAAATAATGTGAGCATTTATTTGCTCGAATCAGATGAGGAAAGTGAAATTCCATTTTTATCTCATGTTACATACATAGGTGCTTTTCGTCAACAAGTTAGCTAGACAAAACACACCTAACATCACCATTTTCCACAATTTTCATTTTCCAATTTGATGGGTGGGGAGGGACACGTGGGCAAGAAAAATGGAGTTGCAGGTAGTCGAACCACTAAAAACCCCTCAAATGCGTTCGCCATTGTGGTGCATCACCATTTTCCACATTTGATTTTGTAGTTTTCTTGCTATGGAGGGACATGTGGCTGGGGACGGAGACAACGTACTATTTTCCAAAACTGCAAGTAATGTGAGCATTTATTTGGTTGAATGAGGTGAGGAAAGTGAAATGCCATTTTCATATCATATTTCATAGATTGGTGATTCTTGTGTACGAGTTAGCTGTCTCTTGATTGGAACAAATGAATTGCTCACATTATTTGCACAGTTGGAAAACACACTATCTCCTCTCAGTTGCAAAGGGTTTTACAACACTATATGGATTGCTTGTTTCTTAACACCTTATATGGAGACAGTGTGTTTTCCAAAATTGTAGATAATGTGAGCATTTATTTGGTTGAATCAGATGACAAAAATGAAATTCCATTTTGATCTTATGTTACATACATAGGTTATTTTTGTCTACGAGTTAGCTTTCTCCTGGTTGGAACAAATGAATTTCTCGCATTATTTGCATAGTTGGAAAACATACTGCCTCCTCTTAGTTGCAGAGGGTTTTACAAACTATATGGGTTTCTTATTTCTTAACATCTTATATGGAGATAGTGTGTTTTCCAAAATTGCAGCTAATGTGAGCATTTATTTAGTCGAATTAGACGAGGAAAATGAATTTCCATTTCAATCTCATGTTACATACATAGGTGCTTTTTGTTTATGAATTAGCTTTCACCTGATTGGAACAAATGAATTCCTCGCATTATTTGCACAGTTGGAAAACACACTGTCTCCTCTTAGTTGTAGAGGGTTTTACAACACTATATGGGTTGCTTGTTTCTTAACACCTTATATGGAGACAGTGTGTTTTCCAAAACTATAGATATGTGAGCATTCATTTGGTTGAATCAGATGACAAAAATGAAATGCCATTTTAATCTCATGTTACATACATAGGTGCTATTTTTTTATGAGTTAGCTTTCTCTTGATTGGAACAAATGAATTCCTTAGATTATTTCAACAGTTGGAAAACACACTGTCTCCTTTCAGTTGTAGAGGGTTTTACAACACTATATGGGTTACTTGTTTCTTAACACCTTATATGGAGATAGCGTGTTTTCCAAAATTGCAGATAATGTGAGCATTTATTTGGTCAAATTAGATGATGAAAATGAAATGCCATTTCAATCTCATGTTACCTACATAGGTGCTTTTTGTTTACAAGTTAGATTTCTCCCGATTGGAATAAATGAATTGCTCACATTATTTGCAAAGTTGGAAAACAAACTGTCTCCTCTCAATTGTAGAGGGTCTTACAACACTATATGGATTGCTTGTTTCTTAACACCTCATATGGAGACAGTGTGTTTTCCAAAATTTTAGATAATGTGAGCATTTATTTGGTCAAATCAGATGACGAAAATGAAATGCCATTTTTATCTCATGTTACATACATAGGTACTTTTTGTCTACAAGTTAGCTTTCTCCTGGTTGGAACAAATGAATTGCTCACATTATTTGCATAGCTGGAAAAAACATTGTCCCCTCTTAGTTGCAGAGGGTTTTCCAACACTATATGGGTTGCTTGTTTCTTAACATCTTATATGGAGACAATGTGTTTTCCAAAACTGTAGATAATGTGAGCATTTATTTGGTCGAATCAGATGAAGAAAATGAAATGCCATTTCGATCTCATATTACATACATAGGTTCTTTTTGTTTAAGACTTAGCTTTCTCCTAATTGGAACAAATGAATTCCTCACATTATTTGCACAGTTGGAAAACACACTATCTCCTCTCAGTTGTAGAGGGTTTTACAAAACTATATGGGTTGCTTTTTTCTTAACACCTTATATGGAGACAGTGTGTTTTCCAAAACTGCAGATAATGTGAGCATTTATTTGGTTGAATCAGATCACAAAAATGAAATGCCTTTTCGATCTCATGTTACATACATAGGTGCTTTTTGTTTACGAGTTAGCTTTCTCCTGATTGGAACAAATGAATTCCTCACATTATTTTTACAATTGGAAAACACATTGTCTCCTCTTAGTTGCAGAGGGTTTTCTAACACTACATGGGTTGCTTTTTTCTTAACACCTTATATGGAGAGAGTGTGTTTTCCAAAAAATCAAATAATGTGATCATTTATTTGGTCGAATGAGATGAGGAAAATGAAATGCCATTTTGATCTCATGTTACATACATAGGTGTTTTTTGTTTATGAGTTAGCTTTCTCCTAATTGGAACAAATGAATTCCTCGCATTATTTGCACAGTTGGAAAGCACACTATCTCCTCTCAGTTGCAAAGAGTTTTACAACACTATATGGGTTGCTTGTTTCTTAACACCTTATATGGAAAGAGTGTGTTTTCCAAAATTGCAAATAATGTGAGTGTTGCATATTTTTCACCTATAGTTTAAATCAGGCAGGATAATCATATGTTAGATCTTCAGAGGGCAATGGAACATTCACACGAGGGAAAAGACTCTATACCTATTGCTATGTCATTAGGAACTCCGCGGGAGAAGCTGCCTTAGAGAGATTTGACATGAAAATCATCTAAGGGGAAAGTTAGTAGGACATTTCATCGGTCTCGCTGATTAACAGGGTTTCCATTAAGCCTGAAGTGCTTTAAACCAGGGATCCTATTGGCATGAGATCTCTTTTAGCATATAGTCTTGGCGACTGATGGTATCTCGCCGACAACAGTGATCTTTGGTGTAGCTTTCAAGTCGGGGTAATGTCCCCCCGACTCCTAATGTCTCGCCGACGTGTGAAGAGTCTCGGAAGGAGAGATGCTTTTGGAAAAAGTGAGGGGCTTCGCCGGGAGGTCTTGGTGAGGGCGAAAGTCTCGCTGAAAGGAAAAGATGGGCCTCGATATAGTTGCCTTCAGTAGGAGTCCCGTCGACAACAAAAAGACTTCGCAGAGAAAGAGGACTTCGGCATAAGGTTATACCGAAGTAGTAATGTCTCCCCGATTATGTATATGGTGGTTCATCGGTGGAGCTAGGTGATATCAACATTATGTCTCAGCGAGGTTTTCTTGTCTTGCCGACTGGAGAAACAGAGTGCATCGTATCGGCATGAGTTGCGGCATCGGTATATGGTCATAGCGAGTTTTCTTGGTCTTACCGACAGTGTGCAAAATGGTTTTCTTTCGGCATGAGTTCACTTTTGTCTCATTGATCAATGGCGAAAGGATGTGCCCATCAGTGTAGGTTGGGGCGATCGCCGTAAGGTCTTGGCGAGTGACCTTCGGTCTCGCCAATGGAAAATATGAAGGGTCCTTGTCGGCATAACGATTGCCTTGTCTCGGTGACTCAGAATGCATTGAGACCTTTCAGTGTAGCAAATGCAGTCTATGTGAGGTCTCCCCGACGGATGGAGGCTACGGCAACACACTTGGGATAGGTAGACTCACCGGTGGGAGATACATTATGTCTCAGTGACCCGAGAGTGGTTGAGGTCTTTCTGAATAACATGGTGCATTCTATATGATGTCTTGCCGATAGTGGAACATCACAGCGATGGAGAACGGATGGAGGCTATCGCCATAAGGTCTGGCTGACAGGAAAAATCTCCCTAATGCAAAAGAGAAAGGGGCCTCAGTGTGACTAAGGGCATTCACCGAGATGTCTCATCGACTATAAGAGGTCTCCCTGAAGCGAGGGGCCTTCAGCATAACATTTGGCGTTCAGGAGGACCTCTTCCCAACCGGTGGGAGTCTTAGCGAAGGAAAAGAAGAGCTCGGACAGAAGGAGGGTGGGGTCGGCAGGATGTCTTGCCAACCAAGCAAGCTTTCTCCAAACTCAAAGTGAGCTTTGACAAAGCAAGGAGACTTTGATATAGAGTCTTGGCGAATGGAGTATGTCTCAACGACAAAGGGAGATGCCGATATGACAGAAGACGCTCGGTATGAAGTCTGGCCGACAGGCCAAGGTCTCAGCAAAAGAAGAGCATCAGAAAAATGATAGCCTCGCTAAGATGTCTTCTCAACTCGATAGTGTCTTGCCGAAGGAGCTCGAGCCCAAAGGAGAAAAGCAAGCTCGAGGTAAATGAAATGAGCTCGCCATGAGCTCTCAGCGATAGCTCCATGTTACACCGATAGATTCAGAGGAGTATAATCGCATTGGTGAGACACTTTCATTGTCTCGCCGAGATGCGATTTTGATCGAAGAGCTTTCGACTGCCCACAAAGTCTGCATGGAATACACTCGACCAATCAGGGGGAGCTAGAGGCAAGTCATGGTAGCTTGACTAGCAGAAAGAAAATCAACAGAATGTGAATGCAGCACGTATCTATTGCAAGCTCAGGGCATTCAAGGTGCAGCTGAAGTAGCTCAATAGGACACGATGCCAGGAAATGAATGCGGTGGTTGCATAAAGATCAGGAGGGTTCTCCGGGGAATGAATCTTCACCGACATGGACACGCAGGGATGCAACATTAAATTCGATCAAATATCTAAGGGCAGATCTTTTTCTGGGACCGATATTTTTTGTAAGCCCTAAGGGGCCGACACACAGTCTGTATATAAGGAATTTTTTGCATTTTTTGTAAGGAGTTCTGAGGTATGATCCTCTGAAGTCTGTGACCCTTTTTGTAGTCCTCTCTCAGACTAGCATGATTCTGTAACTCAATTTGGAACATAATATACAAAATATAACTTGTTTACTATTGATGGTCCATCATTCTGCCTTCTGATTCTTGTCAAGTATAGTGCATTATTTTTAAGTGATTCATTGAGCTACTTAGTGAAATATTCTCTTTTCTTATAGATTTTGTTTCATGTCGTGCCTTTCTTTGTAGAAGTAGTATCACGTTGGTTACAAAATGTGTTTACTTAATCCTGCACATGAGCTTCTAGTTTGTGAAAATCTGCCTTTCCTTCTTGGAGGCATGTGCATGTTAAACCTGTTTGAATGTGTGATCTACAGGATCTTGTTGTGTAGTCTCATGGCTGTCACCAGTATTCAAGTGTAGCTCGAGTATCTAATTGTTCCTGTCATTTCGGTGCATCACGTTAGATTTTAATTTTAATTTTTATGCATTATCTCTCTCCCTTTTCCTTCAAAAAATTAGTAGCTTGGGTGATACCCAAAGGAAGCCAGCCTTCTCTAGAGGTTCATTTCAACTATAGGTGACCCACAGCCTTGAAATGATCCCATGTTGCTCTAGAAAGCTCAGTTTCAATCTCTATGCATAGGGTGCAATTTCTAGGTGACAATAGTTTCTGGCATGGCCGGTGGGATAGGAATTTGTTTTAACTACTGGTTTGGTATGCAGCCAGTGAATTATAAGACTTTATACTAACCTTTTTGCATACCTGGCAACTCCACAAAGAGGAAGAACTCCAGAAATCCACTCCTTCCATAGTATATGAAAAGAGTTCGAACAAGAAGCAGCTCAGTCCCTTTTGAATACTTGCAGCTGTCACCACCAAGGAGACAAGGTAGAGTAGAGGAAAGGCGAAGAACAACAATCATATTTTCCAGAAGAACTCAGTCCACTCCTCCACCTGCAAGGTCTCATTTCGTTGCACCAACAAATCCACTGGCCGCTCCAAGGAATCAACCCTTTGTTGCTTTCAACGGATGGAGTCCTTTGAACTTGACACAACACAATAATATTCCAATGGAAACCTTGAAGAGTCTGCCAACTTTTATCGGAGAAGATCAAAATAATCCCATTAAACATATGAGAGATGTGGCTTCATTATGCAGAGTCCACCACATAACACAAGAGGACGTTGCAGTGAGACTGCTAGTTGCTTCATTGAAAGGAAGAGTTGTGCAATGGTACAGGAGCCTACCAGTCAGTTCAATTGCAACATGAGATGATTTTGGAGAAAAATTGCAGAAGCAATTCGAAGATAGGTCTGACAACTTGTCTCTATTGGAGCAACTGACTACAATTAAGAGGGCTTCGCAAGAGCAGATGAATGACTTCAACTTCAAATTTCAAAGAACTTGGGATAGAATCCCTGCAACGGTGAGGCCACCTCCAGAGTATGCATTCCTATACTTTTTGAGAGCTCTGAACAACGATATAGCTGTCATGATACAGACAATGGGAGGAGTGTATTTACCAGATGCCTTTGAAGTAGCTATCAGAGCTGAGAACAACTTAATACAAGCTGGTAAGATTTCTCCTAGGCCACCAATGCCAATATTTCCAAAAATTCATGCAAACATCCCTTTGCAAATACCTCCTTTCACACCTCTACCAGCTGTACCAACGTTACCAGCTGTTGTTCCAACCATTGATAAGCAAGAAAGTGTTACTTCAAGCTCATCAAATGAGTTACAAGAGATCATAAGTCTTTTACAGACTTTTGGTAACAAGTTGGTGAACTTGGAAAAGCAACAGACCTAATCCAATCAACAACAAAATCAGGCCTCAAGTCAACCTTTTCAAGGTTAGCAGCAGCAATTCCAAGGGAATAGACAGCAGTATAAGGGCCCAAGACATAATGTGAACACAATGCCTTTTCAGGCCTATGCTCCAACACTTGTTAGTGCAGTCAGGGACCTGGTTCCCACCCAAAAAAACTTAGCAGCTGATTATGAATGGTGCTACCCTTGTAACTAGCCTCATAATCAAGCCACTTGTTCAAATGGACTCATCAACCAAGCACTGATGGTACAAAATGCATCAAGTTCACAACCGCATACACCTAATGAGCCATCTCCACAACATCAGGACCAATTCAACAATGATACAACCCTGCTTAACTAGCAAGGTCAAGAATTCTGTGGGTTGAATGAAGATAGCTCTCGAGTTGCAGCTAACACAAGGGGAAAGAAGAGAGCATTTGAGCTTGACCAAGTAGCTGATAGAGGAAAGGCGACAACTATGGAACCATCTACCTCTCAAGTGACTAGTGGTTGGTAAAGAAATCAGCAACTCCCAGACAAGGAGCAGCCACGCTTACAAGCTGATCACACTGGCATAAAGGTATACAATAAAAATCCAATTGTACCTTTCAACATTCTTGATAGTATGAAAAGGATAAATGTAACCATGTCTATGTGGGATTCTTTAGTCATCCCTGGTCAAAAGGATATGTTACAATCAACCCTATCAAGTTTGAAAATGTTTGATGAATCCAAGCCCCCAATAGGTCAGGTGAGAACCGTGTTAACAAATGATTCTCAGGGAAATGATCAACAACCTTGCATAGAGACTGAAAAAGGAGTTAAACCACCTCCTTTCTACGTGTCATTAATTATTGGTGATAAATTAGTCCATAACTATATGGTAGATAGTGGAGCTAGCAGCTCCGTCATGCCAAAATAGATTGCTGACAAACTTGGACTAAAATACCAGCCTTTAGAGAAAGGAGTGATCCAATTAGATGGTACGTCGGTTAATACTTTGGGGATCATCAAGGATCTAAATCTCACCCTCCATGCTTGTCCAAAATTTTCAGTCCCTCAAGACATATGTGTCATAGATCTTCCACCGTTCTTTTCCTTGTGTTTATCTAGAGACTTTACGACCAAGATAGGTGGTTATGTGTCAGCTGATTGGTCACATATGTTATTTAGAACAAGATATGGAACCAAGGTTACCATTAAATCTGAAAGATTGGCTAAGGACCACATTGAGCCATATAACTCAAGTCCCATCAATGTTGCTCCTTCTACTGCAAATGCAAATTGTGTTGCTTTTACTGACAATGAGCTAGTTGCTGCTCAAGAACTCCAATCAAAAGCTATTCCTGACGTGCTGTTGCATGAATGGGTGGTTGGGAATGTATCAGACAGTCCTGAGGACCTCATTCAAGATGCTGGTATGGGAAACTATGTCATTCTTGAGCCTGATACAAAGATTCCAAACTTGGAGAGAGATGCAAATCAATTGTTGCAACCACTAAATGGACTTTGGGAGATGTTCTTTGATGGTTCCAGAAGTAAAAATGGATCAGGAGGAGGTGCAATGTTGATTTCTCCATAAGGTGATAGGTACTACTCTGCATTCTGTTTTACTTTTGCACGCTCCAATAATACTGCTGAATATGAGGGCCTTGTTCAAGGCCTAGAGTGGGCAAGGAAGAGAGGAATAACCAACTTGAAAGTCCATGGCGACAGTGAATTAATTGTTAATCAAGTAAGGGGGCTGAATGCTGCTAAAAATGACACGTTAAAGTCTTATAGAAACAGAGTGTGGAACATGCTCGAAGATTTTGATGCCTTTAACTTAGTGTCTATCCCAAGAAATCAGAACAAGCATGCTGACAGGCTTGCAGCCATTGGAGCACAGTTTGATATTCCAAATGACATCAGAAAAGAGAAAGTGCAGCAGTATGTGAAGGTTGTAGTCAGACCATCAATTCTTGACAACAACATTCACTGGAAAGTTTTTGACAGTGATGAACAAATTCTTTCCTTTCTGCTCGAAGATTAGTTCTCCATGGTGAATCAAGCAAAACTTAGGCAGCAGTATGGTGATCAAGTCATACAGCTGAAGACAAATAAGCTACCCAAAGGTCTTGTTACCCTGGAGTCAATTTTTAGTACTGATGATCAGCTTAAAAAGGGCAAAGCTGGCTTGCAAATCAAATAGGAACATTATGAAGAGCTGGAGATTTTCAAAGGTAAACTCCTTAAGATAGGCAAACTTTGTTCACCAGAAGATAAACAAGATTTTGTTGCTTTATGTCAAGAATTTCATGATGTATTTGCGTGGGAGTATTCAGATTTGAAAGGATTTGGTCCTCATATTGCTCAACACACAATTGAATTAGAACCTAATGCCAAGCCAGTAAGACAGAAACAAAGGCCCTTGAATCCTTAGCTTGAACCCCTAATGATTAAAGAACTGACCAAACTAGTTGAGGGGGGTATTGTCTTTCCAATTAAACACACCTCCTGGGTTTCTAATCTTGTTCCGGTTAGGAAGAAAAGTGGTGAAATAAGACTTTGCCTAGATTTTAGGGACTTTAACCGATCATCTCTAAAAGACCACTACCCACTGCCCTCCATGGAATGAATCTTGCAAGAGGTTGCTGGTTCAGAAATATTTTCCTTATTGGATGGTTTTTCAAGCTATAATCAAGTACTGGTCATGTGTGTATGAAATATTGGATCAATTGAGTAAAAATTTAACACATGTTAATAAGACATTAAATCGAAAAAGCTGTAAAAGAAAGACAGAATAACGCAAACCGTAATCACAGCTTCTCGAAACCGTCTTATCCTCCTCTAACTTCAGTGTTTTGTTGCTTCAAATGGCTCTCAGATCAGCAGGTAGAGCTCAACAAAATGACGACATGAAGAACGAGATAAAAATAAAAATGCATAATATACAAAATGCAAAAGGTTATGCTAACATGAAAGATATTGTCATGATATTCAAACTAATATGCATGCAAATGTTGGTGAAAATATGGCTATGTAAATGAGTTTATGAAGTATGCGAATGTGAGCGATTATGCAGAATGTAGGTGGATGATTAACCAAGGCTTGGATTTGCACGTTCTTTTATAGAGTTTTCAAACGAGTTTGATTGGCTGAATTGATCGATGGTCCGGATTAAGCTTGTTTCGAATGGACAGCGGGAGATCTTCGAAAGTGGAAGAGGAGAATGGAAGGTTTCCCATTTCTTCGAATTTCGTCATTGAGTTTCGAAGGGAAATTTCCATTCCAAAGGATAAGATACGAATTTGGAAGGGCGAGTTAGCATGAGTTAGAAATTAAATAAATTAAATTTATTTAATTTGAGAAGTGGAGATGAAAATGGAAAGCCACATAATTAAATAAATTATTTAATTATGTTTTAAAATGGAAATAGGGTGAGGTGGAAAATATTAAATTAAAAATATTTAATTTGAGGACGAAGAATATTCCATTATTCAAATATTCAAAATATTTGAACTTTAGGATAAAATGATAATTAAATGTAAATAAATTATAAAAATTTATTTAATTTAATCAAGCGAAAGGGTAAAAGATGAGATGAAGAAGATATTCCATTATTTAAATATTTAAAATATTTAAACTTTAGAATAGGATGATAATTAAATGTAAATAAATTATAAGAATTTATTTAATTTAATTAAGCGAAAAGGTGGAAATGTTAGTAATTAATTTAATTAAAGGTAGAAGAATTAGAAAAATGAACGATATAAATAAATAATTAAATTTATTTATATGTAGATGACTTTAGGGGAATTAATTAAATAAATCATATTTAATTAATTAACAAGCTAATCATGACCATTTTTAGACATATACATTTTGCCCCTCTTTGAAGTGATGTGTAAGACACATTGCTTCAAAGAAAATAAGATTTTTCCCTTGATGTACTTTCGATGTTTCTGCTGATGATGCCCCCTTGGGAGGTAAATCATAGATGAGAGGGAAAGTGGTTTAGCTCACGACAGGAAAATAAATTTCCATTTTGAAAATAAAGTCACATTTTACCCTTGGTTGACCTTTAAAAGGTAAAAAGGTTGAAAACGACAAGTCATTTGCACTTTTGACTGTGGTGAAACTGTAGCTCTGAAAGCGACATTGCGACATGGAGATTCCTTATCATCGCCACCGATTCGAGAGATCACGCCGATACCAGAGGCCAGTAGCATACGGACCACCGGTGAGTCAATCTAACACCCTGTGCTTTCAAATTTTTCCGTTCGAATCGTAATTTTTCAAATTTTCTGCGGATTTAGTTTTAAAGTTTATGTTTGCACGCATATAGCCATCTTTAGGCGCTTTCGAAAAAAACAGGTGCGCATACAGTAGAAACAAACGCGCATAGGGTATAGTTTTTTAATTTCGTAGGAAAACCAGTGTTGCGCATCCCGTAGAAACTAGCGCACATATAGGGCAGGTTTGAAAATTTTAGGGATAGAGCACATATAGGGAAAACAGACGCGCATATGGGAAAGCGCGCATACAGCGAAAACAGTAGCGCATATGATGAGCAGAGTGGCGCATACGGGAAACCGCACATAGGGAGTTTGTTTAAATGCATTCCGTGAAAAAAACGGCGCATATGGGGAAGCGCGCATTTCATAAAAAGAATGGCGCATCTAGTGAAATAGGCAAAATGAATGTTCCGATGAGAATGATGATTTGTATTGCTTCCTTGGTCAATAGATAGGTAAATTGTCATGTCATCATGTTGATATGGGTAGAAATGATAGTAAAATCGAATGATTGATTGATAACCTTGCTTCCTAGGATAGAAAACAAAGAGTAAATGAAACTGATATGACGTCTGATAAATTTGCTTGCTGCGATAGAAAGCAAATAGTAATTAATAGTAGGATATATATGATATCCAGCTTGATAGAGCTGATTTGATTTGATTGATAGGACTGATTGTGTGATATGGGTCGCTAATTTGATGCATTGATATGAGTCTGATATAGTGCACTGATATAAGTCTGATTTGATTTTGTTTGAATATGTGATATGATTCTGATGGATGACCTTTGTGATGAAAAAAATAGGAGGTTTTCAAAAACCTCCAGATTAGGGAGCGACATTCAGCAGGTTGGGATAGGATCCCTGAGTTGACCCCTGCTGATAGAGCAGTGATTGACGCTTGCAGTTTGAGACCCTTGTTGGTGATGCCGCCGATTAGGGTCAACAGAGGATTGCTGACAGCCCTCGCAGAGAGATGGCATTCAGAGCACAACACCTTTCACATGCCGACCGGTGAGGTGACAGTGACTCCTGAGGACGTATACAGGATCCTAGGTATTCCAATTGTTGGAGCCCTTGTGTATTACGATCACAAGGAGATTGGGGGTACAAATGCTCTGAGGAGAGTGTATGGAGATGCATAGATAGCCAGGTACTGGGTACCATGGGAAAACTTTCACGGATATCCAGCCTTGTCAGTAGTGTTAGGTGCTTTCATCGGAGGTCTCCTTTGTCCGGATCGTCGGGCAAAGGGATTGTCAGTAGGCTGGGGCAGGATTCTAGAGCAGATGATACTACAGCCGAGGAGGTATGCATGGGGGAGCTGTATGTTAGCTCATCTCTATCATGATTTGCACCAGGTAGTTTACAGAGGATCATCCAGTTTATCTTGTGGGGTCACAGTGCTATAGATCTGGGCATGGGAGCATTTTGCAGTGACGAGGCTGGCATGCCCCAGAGTGAGGGCACAAGGCAGACCATATATCTACATGTATTCTGAGTTCCTTACCCAGCCCAAGCTGGGTAAGGTAGATTATTGGAGACAACTTCTGGATGACATAGATACGGTCATATGGCGGCCATATTTGGACTGTGAGCCATGGGCGACGGATGATACAGAGATGCCTTATGTATGCATTCCACGGTTCCTGATAGGGAGGACTCCCTTCATTTTGGAGAGATTTTTGGCCTTGCGAGTGCAGAGGTAGTTCGGATTTACGCAGGGGATGCCGCAGGGGATTGCACATTATGCGCGGAGTAGAGATGAGGTCGGATGGGGGTCGTGTATTGTATATCAGGCTGCTTATACAGAGTACATGGCCTTAGCACCTGAGGTATGGGTGGACAGACGAGACATAGTGGATGCTGGGATGTCCGATGAGTATTCTACCTATTTCCACACACATCTGTTTCCACGATTTACCAGTCCCGATGAGCTAGCACCGATTTTGAGAGTACCACCGCCCGGAGCGGGTGGACAGGAGGATGTGGCCGGTGGTGAGCAGGGAGCGGTTGGAGGAGAGGAGGTGGAGAGTGGAGAGGAGGAGGGCTCAGATGGTGATGATGATGATGATGGGGATGATGGGGGGATGGAAGGACATGCATTGGGGAGGTCAGGGCTGGATATCCTGAGGGGTGTGCAGATTATGCGGCGACCGAGGACAGGGATAGGGAGGTGGAAAGTGATCCGGCTGGCCTTCTCCTTGCAGTAGGGACATGTAGCCACACTGCAGGCTCAGGTGTAGACATTGCAGGGGCAGCAGGGTCAGCTACAGAGTCAATTGTCGCAGGCACAGGCTTTTATTGTGCAGTTACAGACATAGCTTGCTCAGGCACAGGCACAGGCACAGGCACAGGTACAGGCACCTGCCCTAGACCCACAGTTAGCTCAGGTGATCGTCGAGAGGGATGCATTCAGGCGTCGGGCAGTAGAGGCTGAGGGCGTGGCTCAGAGACTGATGGGCACTGTAGAGAGTGCATCACTGCGAGAGGCCATTGCAGAGGGTATGGAGATGGCCAGGGAGGCTGAGTATTATAGGGTTAGATATGAGGAGCTATGCCCTCCAGAGCGCAGAGAACCATACCCGCGATCCCACAGCCGGAGCAGGTCACGGACACATACCCGGAGCAGGGGAGTGACAGGGCCACGGCAGGATCCAGATGCAGGCACTAGTGGCAGACCACCTCCCTCCGGACCAACACCATCAGGAGCATCCACCAGCTAGACTTTATGATGCAGAGCATGTATATGCCATTTTTGATTATATTTGATGTATTGAACATTGTAGTTTCATTAGACACTTGGACATTTGTATCATTTTTGATGAGTGATGATATGCAGCGGTGATGATTATTCTGATGATGTTGTAATGTTCATTTTTGATGTGATGATTGATATGCATTGATGTCTATATGTGACGGATTTTGTTATGCATGTAAATGATTTGATGACTAACATGATATGCAGGATGGTTTGATTATGATGTTTTATTATGATTATGATTATCTGATGATATGTACTAACGATGTCATGCAAATGAATTGCCTATGATGTGTATTTTTAGATTTTGTAGTGCAGATAAAAGATGAAATATAGGGGGCGCCGGTCCTAGCTCAGTTGGTTAAGGTGTTCCTTGTAGTAGGGCGCCCACCATGGGTTTGACTCTTCGGCGCTCCCGTGGTACCGGTTGGTGTGTCCCGCCAGCACTGCCGGTCACGGTAAAAAGTTTACCGGCGGTGGGGGGTTATATGGGGGGCCGTGCTGCACCCGATTCCCCTCATTAAAAAAGAAAGAAAGATGAAATATGAATGTTGTGCTTCGGATTATGATGTGATGGAAAATGGTATGAGTGAATGGATAAGTGAAATGATAAAATGATAAAATGAAACGGTATGGAAATGGAATGTGAAATTATAATGGAATATTAGATGAAATGAAAATGTTAAATGATATGATATGAAATGATAAATGAATGAAATGGAATTGTTAAATGATATGATATGAAATGATAAATGGATATGAAATGTTATTATTTAAATGATATGATATGAAGTGTTAGTGATGTAAAATGAAATGAAATGATAAATGATATGATGTGAAATGAAATGATAAATGATATGAAATGAAATGATAATAATATGATGTAAAATGAAATGATAAATGATATGAAATGAAATGAAATGATAATAATATGATGTAAAATGAAATGATAAATGATATGAAATGAGATGAAATGATAATGATGCAATAAATAATGAGTGAAATGAGGTGATAATGAGATGGTAATGGTATGAATGAAAAGAGAAAAGATAAAATGAATGATGATGTAATAATTGGTAATGATAATGAAATAATGAAAAGATGACCATATAATAATAACAAATGGATGGAATGAGGGATAAGTGAATGAAATGAAATAATTATAATGGTAAGAAAATGTATATGAAACTACCATGAGTAATAATTATAAATGTAATGATTCAAATGATAATGATAATTGTAAAGTGGAATGAATGAGATAATGGTAATGTGTCGTAAAAATGATAATAATGAACTGATAGAATGATAAGCAAAAATTGTTAAATGATAGCGATAATGATAATGAAATGATAAATAAATGAACTACACCTGGAATGTTGATGAAATGGAAGATGCAACCAAATATGAAATGATGAAATGATAATGGATGCAATGATGAAATTAATATGAAATGATATGGAATGCACCTAATGAAATGATACCAATACTGAAATGATAATGGGTGTAATGATGAAACGATAAGGCAAATGATGATGAAATGAAATGAAGATGAAATGCAATGATAATGATACAAATATTTGCATTTTCCTCCACAAATAGTCCAAAAGATGACAGCCATTGACCTTTCGAAAACTCGCGATACAAAATCCAATATGCAATTATGTACAATGACCTAAAATGAAATGCAATTAAATGAAGCCGATCATTTTGTTGAGCCTTTTAGTGAACCTGCTTAAGTCATCATAGAGCGTTTGAAAATGTTGGAAGTATGTACAAGCATCAGAGGGGAAATTAGCACCAATGATGACCTGAGTACAACTTTCATGATTTTTGATATAGCAAGTGAACACAAGCATCTAGGTATAATTGAACCGAGATGACCTGAGCATTTCTTGCACAAACAAACAAAGACTAACCACTATCTAATGCAAATTTGGAACTGTCATCCATGATAACTTTTTTGGAAAATCATGTCTCGCGACATATTTGCAACAGATAAATGATTAACCTCCAGACAGCAGACAAAGAAAAATCATCCTCTTTCCTTGCCACTCTAGTTCATTACATCATTGAGTGAGCTCCAGAGAAATGATATCAAAAAATTAAACAACCATTATTCGAAAATGAAACGCTGTGATTCCAAACATCAGTCAGATTAGAGATCATCCAGATATGAGTCATGGTAAGGTACACAATTTGAAAGCCACTGTGATATGAGTCAATGTTTGGATGCTTTGATTTGGTTTGGTTGCTTTGTTTTGCGTGATTGGTTTCGATGTCATTGTCTTACTCTTAAAACTTGATTGCCCCCAGTGTTCTCAGATTTGCCCTTGGTATCCACACAACTTGTTGAAAAGAATATGTACAATAATCAAACCATGATAAGATGTTATCATTCGAGGGAAATGATGAGAGCATGGTGCTGGTGTGACCCTAAGATGATGGAAAAGATGCATGAAAAGTAAAAACAGAACATGAACTAATAGATGGAGGGCTTCCAAATAGTGTCTGTTTGCCAGATTTTCACTATTTGTTTTTATTGCATTTTTCTTGTCAATAGACTGCCTGTTTGCCAGGTTTTCACCCTATGACGGTTTTTTTTTTTTTGGTAGTAGTTCTTCAGGACTTTTTCTGATTTTTTTGATATTTCTTCAGGACTTTTTCTGATTTTTTTGATATTTCTTTAGGACTTTTTCTGATTTTTTTGATATTTCTTCAGGACTTTTTCTGATTTTTTTGATATTTCTTTAGCACTTTTTCTTATTTTTTTGATATTTCTTCAGGACTTTTTCTGATTTTTTTGATATTTCTTCAGGACTTTTTCTGATGATGATAACCGTCTTAGACATAATACTTTTTCAAATGCATGCTATTGATAGGCTCGTCAAACAGGTCCCCTTCTGGCGTTGATAACTTGTATGCTCCTAAACCATAGACTGCGATAATCACATAAGGACCTAGCCAATTTGGCTCAAACTTTCCATTCTTCTCTCTATCTTGCTGATTACGTGGGTTCTCTTTCAGAACAAGATCACCCACCTGGAAGGTACGTGGCTTTACTTTGTGGTTGTAGCTACGAGACATCATTTGTTGATAAGCTTTCAAATGATCAGCTGCTCTTTGTCTCTTCTCATCTAGGAGTTCTAGTTCTTGGAGTCGGGAAACTCGGTATTCATCATCTGTTGTTAGGTCTTTCAATGATACTCTGAGTGAGAGAATCTCCACTTCTAAGGGCAATATGGCTTCTGCTCCATAAACAAGGGCGAATGGTGTTGCTCCTGTTGGCGTGCAGACACTGGTTTGGTAAGCCCATAAGGCGGGATTGAGTTGAACGTGTCAATCCTTCCCTGATTCATTCACAGTCTTTTTCAAGATTTTCAATATTGTTTTATTTAAGGCCTTTGCTTGGCCATTCCCTTGTGGATAGTAAGGTGTTGAGTATCTATGTTGTATGTGAAATCTCTCACAAAGCTCACCAACATCCTGATTTTTGAATGGGCGTCCATTATTTGTGATAATGGAGTTGGGAATGCCATACCGAAAAATGATATAGTTGAGTATGAATGATGATATTTGTTTGCTGGTAACTTTAGTAAGAGGGATTGCCTCAATCCACTTGGTGAAATATTCTATTGCTGTGATGATGAATTTATGTCCATTTGATGAAGAAGGATGAATCTTGCCCACTAGATCTAGCCCCCATTGAGAAAATGGCCAAGTTGGTGTGAACGGTTGTAATTCTTGTGCAGGAGCATGAATGAGATTCCCATGGATCTGACATTTTGAACATGTTTTCACAAAAGTGAATGATTCCCTCTCCATCGTAGGCCAGTAGTAACCCATTCTAATCAATTTTTTAGATAAGGTCAGTCCACTTGAATGAGTACCATAGATGCCACCATGAACTTCTTGTAAAGCTTTGTCAGATTCCTCGCGTTCAAGACATCGGAGTAAAGTACCATCAAGACCACGGCGATAAAGGGTGTCAGCGATGAGGGTATAGCGAGTGGATTGGCGAATAAAGTTGTGTCTTTGATTACGAGATAAATTGGGTGGTAAGATGTCGTCTTTGAGATAGGCATAAAATTTTTCGTACCAAGGCGAATCGGATCCTACCAAATGACAAATGATTTGGCTTTCATGTGTATCATAGGCAGGTGTAAATGATTGTTCCACCAGAAATTCATAACGATGCTGAGTTTCTGGGAGTTGTAACAATGATGCGATTGTAGCCATAACGTCAGCTGCTTTATTATCAAGCCTTGGAATTTGTGTAAATTTGATGTCCACAAAGTATTTCTTGAAGTCATCCACCATCTTTTTATAAGCTAGTAATTTTTCATCTTTAGTTTGATAGTCATCATTGATCTGACAAATGACCAACTGTGAGTCACCAAACACCTGTAATTCTGTTATTCTCCATTCCAGTGCTATCTTGAGTCCAGTGATTAATGCTTCATATTCAGCTATGTTGTTGGTGCATGGAAACATTAGCCTATATGAACGAGGAATGGTATGCCCTTGAGGGGTGACAAAAAGTATGCCGGCCCCGGATCCATGTTGAGTGAAAGAACCATAAAAATATAAGGCCCACGTTTGTTTAGATTCTGCAGTGAATACATCTGCATCTGGAAATTCAATGTGCAAGGGATGATCGGCTTGTAGTGGTGCCTCTGCTAATTGATCAGCTATAACTTGTCCTTTGATGGCCTTGCGGTCAACATAGTGTATGCCAAACTCACTTAGAATCATGACCCACTTTGCTAACCTCCCTGTCAATGATGCTTTGCTCAACAAATACTTGAGTGGATCAATCTTCGAAACCAAATTGACTGTATGGGTCAGCATGTAATGCCGAAACTTCTGTGAAGCAAAAACTACTGCCAGAAAAGCCTTCTCAATAGAAGTGTAGTTAAGTTCATGACTTGTTAGTGTTCTACTGATGTAGTATATTGCACGTTCCTTTCCTGTAGAGTCTTCTTGTGCTAGCAGTGCCCCCAAAGATGTCTCTGTTGCAGCAATGTATACGATGAGTGGTTTATTTGGATTTGGTGATACGAGAACTGGTGGAGTCATTAAATATTCTTTGATTTTCTAGAAAGCCAATTCACATTTGTCATCCCACTTGAAAGGAACATTTTTATGTAGTAGATGTGTGAATGGTAGACTTTTGTCAGCCAATTGTGCAATGAACCTCCGTATAGATTGAAGTCGTCCTTGTAGTGATCTTAACTGACTGATGTTCTTTGGTGGAGGCATTTCCATAATTGCTTGAACTTTTGCTGGATCTACTTCAATTCCTTTTTCTGAAACAATATACCCCAAGAGTTTTCCAGATTTGACCCCAAAAACACATTTCTTAGGGTTAAGACGAACTTTGAATTTTTCTAATCTTGCAAATATTTTGGACAATATTTCAAGATGTCCTTCTCTGGTGTATGATTTTTCCAGTATATCATCCACATAATCTTCCATGAAGACATGCATCATGTCATGAAAAATTGTAGTCATGGCTCTTTGGTAAGTAGCCCCAACATTCTTCAGACCGAAAGGCATGACGTTCCAACAATAAGTCCCCCATGGACATGTGAAAGCTATTTTCTCCTCGTCTTCAGGTGCAATCTTGATTTGGTTATATCCAGAAAAACCATCCATTAATGAATACATGGAATGGCCAGCTGTTAGATCAACTATAGTGTCGATGTTTGGTAATGGAAAATCATCTTTAGGGCATGCTTTGTTGAGATCTCTGAAATCTGTGCATATTCTGACAGTTTTATCCGGTTTGGATACAGGTACAATGTTAGAAATCCATTCTGCATAGTCAATTGGTCTTATGAAGCCCACATCAAGAAGTTTTCTCAGTTCTTCTTTAACTAATAATGCAACATGAGGGTGCATCTTTCTGAGTTTTTGTTTTACCGGTTTGGCCCCTGGTTTGATAGACAAATGATGTATGATAAGATCAGGATCAAGACCAGGCATGTCAGCATAAGACCGCACAAAATTGACCTGATTTCCTTTCAGGAATTCTATGAATTTTGGTATCTCTTTTTTAGTCATTGATGCAGCTAACTGTAAAATTCTTGGTTTGTCTGAAGTCTCAAGATCGACAGCATTTGTAGGCTCAATTAGAATAGGCGATCGTTCATGGTAGTGCTCCGGAAGAGTGTCAAGATTCCCATCATCTGGTGCCTCAAAGAGGTTTTCACCATCAGATACGCTCTTTATTTTATCTTTTGTTTGATCTAATACTGCCAGATTCTAGTTTTCACCATTAGATCTTTCTTTTATATTTTTACTTTTGCAGCTAGGAGACTTGACACTCTTCTGATCAAAAACTCTATGTCAAAAATCGCTGGTGGAACAATCATTTGTACCCTCTGCGGAAAGGAAGTTTACAATAGCTTCATCACTTGGAAACATGGGTATGTTAATAGATTCAGTAGTATCCCAATCAATGAGGTCAGGATGGATTAAAGGTAGAGGACCGTCAGGTTGTGTGAAATCGGCTATGGTTAAGGTCATAACAGAGTGATCTGTAGGATCCGAGGTATGAGGTGAATCAATGATGATACCGTCCTCATGATAGTCTTGTTCGTTTAGATCTGATTCAGTATCACTAGAATCATAGTCGATTTTGGTTCAAATTCTTGTGGTTGGGACCCTGAACCTTGTCCTTCAATTAGGGTTGGGGCATATTGATGTATTACCTCAACCTCTTTGTCCTTCCAGAACTCGTCATTGTAAATGGTGTCCCATTCATATTCAACAGAGTCTGTGTCAGAATTATTGTCTAGGAAATTCTGAACTGTTGTCAAGCATGCTTCTCTGGAATCTGAGCTTTCTTGTAACGCGAAGACATTGCCATGTTTGGATTTTCTTTCTTTAGAGTGAGTATCATAACCCAATCCTGTTTTCTCTTTTGCAGCAAGTCCGCGGAGGTGAATTGGTTCAACTACTCCTTCCTTCCTTTTTTCGATAGGTCCTTCGTCATAGCCCATCTTCTGCATGATTAAATATCCTTTTCCATATTTGTCTGTGGGTAATTTGACGTTAGAATCTGCTTCATCTTCATCTTTATAGAGCCAATTTAGAATTTCAGTATCCTCAGGGTTTTCCATGGGGAATTTTTCTTTGATGAATTGTCCATTAAATTTTGTAATTGGCTCTATCGGCCTTTGCTTTGATGTTGAAGCTGCTGATACTTGGTGTTCCCTGATAGATGGTTGTCCATGTGATCGAGGTGATGTAGGTAAATTGACAAGACAAAGAGAGTATTCTCCAACTCCATGATCTTTGAATTTCATCTTTTTGTCAAAACTATTGGTCAATTGACTGATTTGTGTGTCAATCTTTAGAGAAGTACTAGCATGAGCTTCTCGATTATTAGGGACCAAAGTATCTTGACTGGCTTTCATGTTAGCTCAAGTTTGAGTGTTGGAATTATCAGCAGGTATCGTGATTTCTTGTCCATCATAAGGAAACTTGAGACATTGATGATAAGTGGATGGGACAGCTTGCATTTGATGGATCCAAGGACGACCCAACAAGATGTTATATGCCAGATCACGATCTAGTACTTGACAAAAAGTATTCTTTATAACAGGGCCCACTCTAATTGACAGCATGATTAGACCTTTGGATGCTCTTTCTTCATCATCATAGGCCTTTATGGTAATATTTCTTTTGAAATCAATGGAGTCCTCAAAAAATCCTAAGGCTTTAACCAACTTCAAGGTACAGATGTTCAAACCAGCACCTCCATCTATTAGAACTCGTCTGATGCGAAATTTATGAACCATGACTTCTAAGTACAAAGAGAAGTTATGAGGATGGGTTATGTAAATGTCATCTTTATCAGAAAATGAAAGACAAGTGGGTGAGGACAAATGCCCTACCATGGCTTGAAATTGATTCACATCCAAATCAGTAGATACATTGGTTTCAACGAGGGCCTTTTCAAGAATTTCTTTATGGGCTGGAGAAATCTTTAGTAGTTCCAAAATAGAAATTTGAGCGGGGGTTTTTCGAAGTTGATTGACCAAGTCATATTGATGTTGGGGTGGGGATTCAATGGATTTTGAAGAAGCGCCTTTCAAGACAACTTTAGCTTGCGCTCTTGTTGTTGCGTTGACTTCTCTATATTCCTCCCTCTTTTTGACTTTTATGACATTCACCCGCTCGTCGTCTGCGTAGAGATGGTTGATTATATGATCGTCGTTGATGTGATTCACTTTTTTGTCAGAAGACTCACCTTTTTGATAATTAGGTAAAGGATTGCGAAATGCTTGGTGGTCTGCATTGGTTTGTTGATTTCCTTCTATTGTGATGATATCATTGTCAATCAAGTCTTGAATAGCATTCTTCAAGGCTTGGCAATTGTTGGTGCGATGACCTTTACATCGATGATAATCACAATAGTATGCCTCATTCCATGATGGAGGCTTTACACTGGGTTCATAATTTCATTGAGGCGGCAAAGTAATGACATTTTTGGCCATCAACTCTTTGAATGCAGATTCTAGGGATTGACCCAATGGAGTAAAATTTCTTCTATTCGAGAAGAATGAAAATCTTTGCGGATTTGAATTTGAGGTGTTCCCTAAAGAATTGTGATTGTTATTGTTTCCTCAGTAACCTTGGTTGTTGTTTGAAGTCCCTTGATGGGAAGTGGAGTGTTGATTTGTATTGTTCCTCTAAGGAGGAGGATTATTTATGTGATTTTCAATTGAGTTGACATTGTTGTTGCGAGTGTTTGGGGTAGTGAGGACAAATGGTTTGGTTGAGGCGTGATTCGCGTCAACAACACCATCGTTCACCATATTTTTGTTGCGAGTCCAGAATTTGGACTTGTCCTGATTATTGTGATGGTTAGATGAGCTAGGATTTTCTTTGTCATGTTTTATTATGCCTCTTTTGACCAAAGCATTTTCAATGGTTAAGGCATCTTCGATCATTTTCTCAAAAGAAGAGGGACAATGTAAGTTCAAGTGATAGCTCATTTATGAATTTAAACTGTTGATGAAAGTAACCATCTTTTCTTTCTCAGGGACAGGACGTGGGTATCTAGCAAACATTCTTCTCCATCTCTGAAGAAACGTAGTGAAAGGTTCACCAGGTTTTTGTGCAACTTTACAAAGGTCTATCATGGTGATCAGATGTTGTATGTTGTAAGTATACTGTGATATGAATAGGTTGATCAATTCTTCAAAGGTTTTGATGGGAGGTGTGATCTTGGATAACCATTCCATAGAATGTACTCCTAGACTCCTAGGAAATAATCACATTAAGTAAGTATCTTCGTAAGCAAATTCCAATGTCAGGTTTCTGAAGTCTCTAACGTGATCGATTGGATCCGTTTTCCCATTATAGCGATCAAATTTTGGCATTTCACAATGTTTGGGAAAAGGAATCATGTTTAAACTTCTGTCAAAAGGATAAGGACATATGTCTTCCAAAGTGTATTTCTTTGTGGTTGTTCCCCCTTGTAATTCTCTAACTTGTCCTTGAAGTGCCTTGATTTGTTGGGTCAAGGCACTAAGATCTGAAAGGGGTGTTTCTTCAGGTTTGTTTTTCAAGTTTTTTGTGTCAAAGTCGTGAGGTAATTTAGCCCCTTGTTCGGCTAGGTAGCGAAAATATTTTTCCTTGTCTCGCTGCAAGATCTTTTCAATGGCTTTATGGAATTTTGGATCTTGTTCAGCCTCTCTAAGACGTTCCTCTTCTTGTTCTTCATCACTATCCACTTGATTTTTATCTCTGTAATTATGAAAAGGATTTTCTTCTCTATTGTCCATGTTGTTGTTGAAAAGTGGATTTTGATTTATGCTAAAAATGGGATTATTGCTTTCCCCTTCTTTGTGAGTGTTCTGAATATGACTTTCTTTTTGGATTGTATCCTTCAGTTTATTGTGTTGAGACCTTGTGGAGATAGGCATATGTTTTTGAAAATTTCCTCTAAACTTAGATCACGATTTTTTTGACAAGTACAACAGTGATGATATCTTGATCTGATAAGATATGTAATCTTATGATATGATCAAGGATGCTCCTAACTTATTGGTTGTGGCTTCCAAGATGATAAAGGATTTCAGAATCCTGTTGGGGGAAGTTTAGCCAAAAATTAGAAAGCTGTTTTTGAAAGGTGCACTTAAAAAGATTTTGATCTTCGTTTTCAAGGAGATTCTCTCAAGATCTCTAAAGAATGTGGCTTGGGTGTGAAGGATATTCTATGGAAGGTTGTGGTATGTTGTCAAATTCCAAAGGTTGGTTATGATTATGCCGTTGTGATAGATCTCTTCTTTGATAATAAGCTCAGGAATCTAAGGGATCTACAACATATTCATCAGTGAATCCTCTAACAAAATCCTGATATCTATGAAGAAACCCTCAATAGTGAAGCAAAACTTGTCGGCTTTTGTATAAGAATTTTCTCTTTTGTAGTGTTTTCTTGTATCCTAATGGTTTCTTAGGTTTTCTAATTTTCTTAGAAACTGATTTCTTGGTAAAATTTGTTGACTTCCAATCTCTAAGCATGGAAAAAGGTATTGGGAATGTTCTTGAAGCGATGATATGAAAAACTCTTAAGTGATTTTTAGTTGTTGTTCTTCCTGTCTCTTTTGGATGATCTCTTTATCTGGATTAATGTATTGGAAGACACAACAAACATTTTTGAAAATAGTTGTTCTTAAGGCCCTATACTAACATGAAGTGTTTGATCAAGAAATGTTTTTCATCAAATGTTTTCACAGGTTTTTCACATGAAAGACAGTTCAGACAGACTCACTCTTAAGTGCTCAAGTAGGTCATTCTAGTAATCAACAACCCACATCTTAGAACCGCGTCGACTCACGCAACCGTGTCACCCCCGAAGGGGTGCCCGTGTTTTTTTTCTTTTCCAGGTGCGTACTCAGAGTTACGGAAGTGGATACCAGATCCCCTGAGTAAACAGTCCTTGGCAGTTATATGGTGAGTGTCTTGGGGTAGATTCTTCCCTCCCCTTGCACTGTGATTATTAGAATGTTTGGCAACTGACTCGGCTAGCTACTACACTAGGTTCGTAGTAAGGATTTCCGTTTGGTGCGGCAATAATAAACTCCCTCAGGAGACCTCCCAACCTTTAGAACAAAGGCTTTGGGGATGGTTATCTTGCACACTACCGGAAAAAGAGGGTTTCCCCATATCTGCTTTAAATTTTATAGTGGGGCGGAATAGCTGGCTTTGGCTTGAACCCACTTGAGTCGTTCCCGTAGGGTGAGTACTTTTTCCCACTACGGCAGGCTCTCTAAAGGATGTAACAATAAAATTGCATGAAATTAAAAGGAAAGTCTGGTATTTTGATCACCCAGTTAATGGGAGAGCATAGACCTATTGCCACAATCAAAGCAAGCAAGTGTTCTTTTTAAAATCCAAATAACAATGAGCTAATCTAAGTGAAGATATTGCTTCACCAAAAATAGATTGTTCAATTTTAACTGCAAAATTCATTGTTTGGTGACTATCCTAGATTGCTTCATTTTATCCAGATGTGGCTACCCTAGGATTGCTTCATTTTAAAAACCTTTAGGAAAAGAAACAGAATTCTGTCTGCGGAATGCGTCATACTCAGAATTCTGTAAATTTTGTTACAGTCTATATGCGCCTAAACAGAGGCTGTATGCACCGAAACGTATATGCGCCAGAACAGAGACTATATGCGTCGAAACAGAAATTGGATGCGCTCGAACAGAAGCTGGATGCGTCGGAACAAACACTATAAGCGCCTAAACAGAGACTGGATGCGCCGAAAGAAAATGTTAAAATAAGCACTGTGCATATGAGAAGAAAATTATATGCGCCTTAACAGTCACTGTATGCGCTTTAACAACCACGGATGCGTCGTAACTGTCACGGGATGCACCGTAATAGTCACGGGATGCGTCGTAACAGTCACGGTATGCGCGCCAAAATTCCGCAAAACCAGAAGTTGAAGTTTTCCGTATGCGCGTCAAGAATTTTCGAGTGCGCCTAAACGTCCGAATGTTCCGAAGAATCGATTCCAGAAAGCCGAAACTATCAAAATAAACTTACAGAAAACGTTAAATTCGTGGGTTCGGGCCCCACGGTGGGTGCCATTTTATGTGTGTATGAAATATTGGATCAATTGAGTAAAAATTCAACACATGTTAATAAGACATTAAATCGAAAAAGCTGTAAAAGAAAGACAGAATAACGCAAACCATAATCACAGCTTCTCGAAACCATCTTATCCTCCTCTAACTTCAGCGTTTTGTTGCTTCAAATGGATCTCATATCAGCAGGTAGAGCTCAACAAAATGACGACATGAAGAACGAGATAAAAATAAAAATGCATAATATACAAAATGCAAAAGGTTATGCTAACATGAAAGATATTGTCATGATATTCAAACTAATATGCATGCAAATGCTGGTGAAAATATGGCTATGTAAATGAGTTTACGAAGTATGCGAATGTGAGCAATTATGCAGAATGTAGGTGGATGATTAACCAAGGCTTGGATTTGCACGTGCTTTTATAGAGTTTTCAAACGAGTTTGATTGGCTGAATCGATCGACGGTCCGGATTAAGCTTGTTTCGAATGGACGGCGGGAGATCTTCGAAAGTGGAAGAGGAGAATGGAAGGTTTCCCATTTCTTCGAATTTCGTCATTGAGTTTCGAAGGGAAATTTCCATTCCAAAGGATAAGATACGAATTTGGAAGGGCGAGTTAGCATGAGTTAGAAATTAAATAAATTAAATTTATTTAATTTGAGAAGTGGAGATGAAAATGGAAAGCCACATAATTAAATAAATTATTTAATTATGTTTTAAAATGGAAATAGGGTGAGGTGGAAAATATTAAATTAAAAATATTTAATTTGAGGACAAAGAATATTCCATTATTCAAATATTCAAAATATTTGAACTTTAGGATAAAATGATAATTAAATGTAAATAAATTATAAAAATTTATTTAATTTAATCAAGCGAAAGGGTAAAAGATGAGATGAAGAAGATATTCCATTATTTAAATATTTAAAATATTTAAACTTTAGAATAGGATGATAATTAAATGTAAATAAATTATAAGAATGTATTTAATTTAATTAAGCGAAAAGGTGGAAATGTTAGTAATTAATTTAATTAAAGGTAGAAGAATTAGAAAAATGAATGATATAAATAAATAATTAAATTTATTTATATGTAGATGACTTTAGGGGAATTAATTAAATAAATCATATTTAATTAATTAACAAGCTTAATCATGACCATTTTTAGACATATACAGGTCAAAGAGGAAGACCAATTTAAAACTGCTTTCACAACTAAGTGGGGCACCATGGCATACAAAAGGATGCCATTTGGCTTATCCAATGCTGGTGCCATGTTTTAGAGGGCTACAGACATGGCGTTTCAAAGCTTGATCAACAAGATTATATTGATTTATTTGGATGACATTACAGTTTATTCTAAGAATGCTGATGAACATTTGTTACATCTTAGGCAAGTGTTTGAAAAATGCAAAGGGTTCGGTATCTCCCTCAATCCAAAGAAGAGTATCTTTGCTATCCACGAAGGGAAACTATTAGGACACATAGTGTCAAAGCAAGGAATTACTATTGATCCTGAGAGAGTCAAATCCATACTTGAGTTGCCACTACCTAATCACAAGAAGGGTCTGCAAAGCTTTCTAGGCTAGATCAACTTTCTAAGAAGATTAATCCCTGATGTTGCAAACCTATTATGACCTTTAACAACTATGTTAAAGAAAAATACAGTTTTCAGTTGGACAAAAGATGCCAAGAATAGTTTTGAAAAGGTCAAGGAGGCCTTAGCAGCAACTCCTACATTGGTAAATCCCAATTTTTCTAAAGATTTTTATCTATATGCTTATGGTAGCACAAGTAACATTTCTACAATATTGGTTCAAAAAAATGAAGAGAACTTGGAACAACCAATAGCCTTTTTCAGTCAAGGATTGGTTGATTATGAACATAAGTACTCCTTTGTAGAGAGGCATGTTCTTGCTATGATCAGAAGCCTGAAGAAATTCAAGCCTTTAGTCTCTCATAACAAAATTCATGTCATGGTGGCACACTCAAGTGTGAAGGAATTCTTATTAAATAAAGATCTGAATGAGAAAAGAGCAGGATGGATCACTAGGGTCATGGAATATGATGTAGATATCAAGATCACCAAACTGGTTAGAGGCAAGGGCCTCTGTGAACAATTTGCTACTGGGTCAAGTAACATAAGTGAACTAGAAAAGAATGTTATCCTTGCTAATACAAATGAGCTTCAGAATTCTCAAGATGATGTACCTCAGAATGCTCAAGATGATGTACCAATAGGGACAACCAATTGGGTTCAAGATATGATCCAATTTTTACAAACTGGTGAATTCCCATTAGGATTAAATAGAGCTAAAAGGAGATACTTCAGATTGCAGTCCATACCATATGTGCTGGTAAATAATGTTCTCTTCAAAAAGGATCTAAGTGGTGTCCTATTAAGATGCATTCACAGTGATCAGGTTGAAAGGGTGCTTCATGAGTTTCATGATGGAGTTGCAGGAGGTCACTTTGCTCCCAGAACTACTGCCTGGAAAATCATGAGAGCTGGTTACTACTGGCCTAGCCTGTTCAAGGATGCATATTCCTAGTCAAGAAATTGTATCAAATGCACTCTGTTTTCAAGAAAGGAAAGGTTGCCAACTATGCCTCTGCATCCAATTCAAGTGGAGCAGCCCTTCATGAGATGGGGCATTGATTTCATCGGTCCAATAAACCCACCTTCCAGTGTTGGTCACAATTGGGTACTTACGACCACTGACTATTTTACAAGATGGACATAAGCGGTTGCATTGAAAGAGGCAAAGGAGTCTTCAGTTTTGAGCTTCTATGAGGACATAATCACTAGATTTGGAGTCCCTGACTCCATTATCTCTGATAATGCTCTTGCATTTGTGGGATTAAGATTAACTGACTGGGCGGTTAAGCATGGCATTCATTTGAGCACATCTTCAAATTATTACCCTCAGGGTAATGGTTTAGCTGAAAGCACAAACAAGAACCTCATCAGGATTATCAAAAGAACCATAGAAGATAATCAAAAGACCTGGGACATTAGTTTGAGAAATGCACTTTGGGCAGACAGAGTGACCCCTAAGAGGTTTGTTGGTAATTTTCCATATATGTTGGTCTATGGCAAAGAGGCAAGAATACCCCTATCTGTGGAGCTTCCGGCTCTAGACATTGTTCACCAGTTGGAGATGCTTGAGGGACAGGACCCAATGTTTGTAAGATATGCAAAGCTCATGGAGCTCGAAGAATCAAGGGACAGAGCAATGAAATATTTAGAGTATCATTAGTTCCAGACAAAGAGAACATTCGACAAAAGGGCTACAACAAAATATTTTAAGGAGGGAGATCTCGTGCTAAAATGGGATGTTCTAAAAAGTAAGGCAGGCCATCACACCAAGTTCGATAACATGTGGACTGGTCCATTTATTATCACAGGCTATAAAGAGCACAATGCTTATCAACTGGCTATGATAGAAGGGGATTTGTTTCCTATCCCAGTTAATGGGATACACATTAAACCCTGCTTTCAAGTCTGATAAGTGCCTTTCTTGTACATATTTAGTTAGGCTTTATGTTTTCAATAAGTTCTTTGCACTATGGTTCGTTTGTTTTCTGTTTTGCTCCATTCCCTAAATGTCGTTTTAACATATTTTTTTTTCTTTGTTGTTTTCCCCTGTTTTGTTTTTTGTTTTCGCAACCTGTTTGACCCATGGATCTCAGGTAGTTGAGGCCATGTGCAAGACTGATATTTTGTTTGTTTTCTGAGCCTTCTAATGACTCCATGCCCAATGGATAAGCCTAGTCATTGGTTCTCATGTTTAGTAGGCAAACATCCCGCAAAGGTCACCAGAATTGTTGCCTATTTTTCACATATAGTTTAAATCAGGCAAGATAATCATATGTTAGATCTTCAGAGGGAAATGGAACATTCACATGAGGGCAAAGACTCTATACCTATTGCTATGTCATGAGGAACTCCACCGGAGAAGCTGCCCTAGAGAGATTCGGCATGAAAATCATCTAAGGGGAAAGTCGGCAGGACATTTCATCAGTCTCGCCGACTAACAGGGTTTCCATTAAGCCCGAAGTGCTTTAAACCAGGGATCCTATCGGCATGAGATCTCTTTTGGCATATAGTCTCAGCGACTGATGGTATCTCACCGACAATAGTGATCTTCGATGTAGCTTTCAAGTCGGGGTAATGTCCCCCCGACTCTTAATGTCTCGCCAACGTGTGAAGATTCTTAGAAGAAGAGATGCTTTCAACAAAAGTGAGGGGCTTCGCTGGGAGGTCTTGGCGAGGGTGAAAGTTTCACAGAAAGGAAAATATGGGCCTTGATACAGTTGCCTTCGGTAGGAGTCCCGCTGACAGTGAAAAGACTTCACAGAGAAAGAGGACTTTGGCATAATGTTATACCGAAGTAGTAATATCTCCCCAATTATGTATATGGTGGTTCATCGGTGGAGCTAGGCGATATTGGCATTATGTCTTAGTGAGGTTTTCTTGTCTCGTCAACTGGAGAAACAGAGTGCATCGTATCGGCATAAGTTGCGGTGTCAGTATATGGTCATTGCGAGTTTTCTTGGTCTTATCGACAATGTGCAAAATGGTTTTCTTTTGGCATGAGTTCACTTTTGTCTCATCAATCGGTGGCGAAAGGATGTGCCCATCGGTGTAGGTTGGGGCAATTTCCGTAAGGTCTCGGTGAGTGACCTTCAGTCTCGCCGATGGAAAATATGAAGGGTCCTTGTCGGCGTAACGATTGCCTTGTCTCGGCGACTCAGAATGCATTGAGACCTTTTGGTGTAGCAAATGTAGTCTATGTGAGGTCTCCCCGATGGATGGAGGCTATGACAACACACTTGGGATAGGTAGAATCACCGGTGGGAGATACATTATGTCTCAGCGACTCGAGAGTGGTTGAGGTATTTCTGAATAACATGGTGCATTCTATATGATGTATTTCCGATAGTGGAATGTCACAGCGATGGAAAATGGATGGAGGCTATCGCCATAAGGTATGGCCGATAGGAAAAATCTCCCCAATGCAAAAGAGAAAGGGGCCTTGGTGTGACTAAGGGCATTTTCCGAGATGTCTCAGCGACTATAAGAGGTCTCCCCGAAGCTAGGGGCCTTCAGCATAACATTTGGAGTTCGGGAGGACCTCTTCCCGACTGGCGGGAGTCTTAGCGAAGCAAAAGAAGAGCTCAGACAAAATGAGGGTGTGGTCAGCAGGATTTCTTGCCGACCAAGCAAGCTTTCTCCGAACTCAAAGTGAGCTTTGACAAAGCAGGGAGACTTTGATATAGAGTCTCGACGAATGGAGTATGTCTCGGCAACAAAGGGAGATGCCGATATGACAGAAGACGCTCTGTATGAAGTCTGGCCGACAGGCCAAGGTCTCAGCGAAAGAAGAGCATCAGAAAAATGACAGCCTCGCTAAGATGTCTTCCCGACTCGATAGTGTCTTGCCGAAGGAGCTCGAGCCCGGAGGAGAAAAGCAAGCTTGGGGTAAATGAAATGAGCTCGCCATGAGCTCTCAGCGATAGCTCCATGTTACACCGATAGATTCAGAGGAGCATAATCGCATTGGTGAGACACTTTCAGTGTCTTGCCGAGATGTGATTATGATCGAAGAGCTTTCAACCGCCCATGGAGTCTGCACATAATACACTTGACCAATCAGGGGGAGCTAGAGGCAAGTCGTGGCAGCTTGACCAACAAAAATAAAATCAACAGAATGTGAATGCAACACGTATCTGTTGCAAGCTCAGGGAATTCAAGGTGTAGCCAAAGTAGCTCAATAGGACATGATGCCAGGAAATGAATGTGGTGGTTGTAGAAAGATCAAGATGGTTCTTTGGGGAATGAATCTTCACCGACATGGACACGCAGGGATGCAACATTAAATTCGATCAAATATCTAAGGGCAGATCTTTTTCTGGGACCGATATTTTTTGTAAGCCCTAAGGGGCCGACACACAACCTGTATATAAGAATTTTTTTGCATTTTTTGTAAGGAGTTCCAAGGTATGCTCCTTTGAAGTCTGTGACCCTTTTTGCAGTCCTCTCTCAGACTAGCAGGATTCTGTAACTCAATTTGGAACATAATATACAAAATATAACTTGGTTACTATTGATGGTCCATCATTCTGCCTTCTGATTCTTGTCAAGTATAGTGCATTCTTTTTAAGTGATTCATTGAGCTACGTAGTGAAATATTCTCTTTCCTTATAGATTTTGTTTCATGTCATTCCTTTCTTTGCAGAAGTAGTATCACGTAGGTTACAAACTGTGTTTACTTAATCTTGCACATGAGCTTCTAGTTTGTGAAAATCTACCTTTCCTTCTTGGAGGCATGTGCATGTCAAACCTATTTGAATGTGTGATCTATAGGATCTTGTTGTGCAGTCTCATGGCTGCCACCAGTATTCAAGTGTAGCTCGAGTATCTCATTGTTCCTGTCATTTTGGTGCATCACCTTAGAGTTTAATTTTCATTTTTATGCATTATCTCTCTCCCTTTTCCTTCAAAAAATTAGTAGCCTGGGTGATACCCAAAGGAAGCCGGCCTTATCCGAAGGTTCATTTGAACTATAGGTGACCCACAGCCTTGAAATGATCCCATGTTGCTCTAGAAAGCTCAGTTTCAATGTTTGTGCATAGTGTGCAATTTCTAGGTGACAAGAGTGAGCATTTATTTGGTCCAATTCGATGACGAAAATGAAATGCCATTTTGATCTCATGTTACATACATAGGTGCTTTTTGTCTATGAGTTAGCTTTCTCCTATGCATACCAACATATTCCTGACATACATGGTAACATACATAACATGATGAGATGGCCTAGTGCGGGGCTTGCTAGACAGGTGATGAAAGTGATGAAACCAACAAACATGATCAATCATCTGGGTGTTGGTAGGTAGGATGCCATTTTGATCTCATGTGACATACATAGGTTCTTTTTATCTACAAGTTAACTTTCTCCTGATTGTAACAAATGAATTGCTTGAATTATTTGCATAGTTGGAAAACACACTATCTCCTCTCAGTTGCAGAGGGTTTTACAACACTATATGGGTTGCTTATTTTTTAACACCTTATATGGAGACAATGTGTTTTCCAAAACTGTAGATAATATGAGCATTTAATTGGTCAAAGAAGATGATGAAATGAAATTCCATTTCGATCTCATGTTACATACATAGGTACTTTTTGTTTATGAGTTAGCTTTCTCCTGATTGGAACAAATGAATTGCTCGCATTATTTACACAATTGGAAAACACACTATCCTCTCAGTTGCAAAGGGTTTTACAACACTATATGGGTTGCTTGTTTCTTAACACCTTATATGAAGACAGTGTGTTTTCAAAAACTGTAGATAATGTGAGCATTTATTTGGTTGAATCAGATGATGAAAATGAAATGTGATTTCAATCTCATGTAACATACATAGGTTCTTTTTGTTTGTGAGTTAGCTTTCTCTTAATTGGAACAAATGAAGTGCTCACATTATTTGCACAGTTGGAAAACACACTGTCTCATCTCAGTTGTAGAGGGTCTTACAACACTATATGGGTTGGTTATTTCTTAACACCTTATATGGAGAGAGTGTGTTTTCCAAAACTATAGATAATATGAGCATTTATTTGGTCGAATCAGATGAAAAAAATGAAATTCCATTTTTATCTAGGTGTTTTTTGTCTACAAGTTAGCTTTCTCTTTATTGGAACAAATGAATTGCTCACATTATTTGCACATTTGGAAAACACATTGTCTCCTCTCAATTGTAGAGGGTTTTACAACACTATATGGGCTACTTGTTTCTTAACACCTTATATGGAGATAGTGTGTTTTCCAAAACCGCAGATAATGTGAGCATTTATTTGGTTGAATCAGATGACGAAAATGAAATGAAATTATCCAACATGTAATTATTCTATAGATTATCATATTTAACCAATGCGATCACCTAATATTTTTTGGTCAATCAAGGTGATCACCAAGGTTTTCATTGACTTCTTAACATTTATTCTTGAATAACCGATGCACACTATGCTTTGCAACCAATGTGTCTCAGTTATCTGTACAAGTAAGGAAATAAATAGAAGTTTGACAATGGTGCGTGGTATCTTTCTTTTGTGTCTCGTATGCCCTTATTGATTATAAAATTGATGGCTCTTTCATATTGCAGGAGAGATGAGTTTGAGATATATCCAAATGAACTATCATTGCTTCATAGTTCCAGTAGAATGGAAAAATGGCTGATATATATTACTAGTGTTAGCGATAGGTTAAATTGGAAATTAAATTCCCATCGTACATATTAATATGTTTGTTTATTGAATATACAAGCTGGCATGTTGCAGTCAAAACAACATATAATCCAATATCGATGAAGTTTGGAATGATGTGAATTCTTTGTAGGACCAAATGTCTTTAATTTTCCAATTTAATCTATCGCTAACACTTGTCTTTCTTCTAGGTGGTTGATATAGGTAAGGAAAGAAAATTGAACAAAACAAGGGCAGGTGGATTTAGAAGGACGCTTCAGGAGATGTGAAGCTTTTGCAGTAAATATAGGTGATTCTGGCTGCCATAGCTTGAATTGCAAGTGTACTGGATAGTTAAATTTCCAAAATTTATTATGCATTTAAAAGTTCCGATTTGTTTGAAATTCTAACATTTTGGGGTTTTCAATCATTTGTCATTTTCATGTGATTCGTAAGTGTTTTGCGCTAATTTTTAATCTTTCACCAATTTTTTTAAATGTGGAGATGTATGTATGTGAATATTTCTCCATATTTAAAAGTTCTATTTAATGTTATTTTTCCATCACCTGTCATTTTTTTGTGGTTCTATAGTGTTTTTGTAATAGTTCTTTTTACAATTTCCCTATTTGTCTAGAATATTTACTAAGTTATGAATGGTTTGTTATTAACAACATTTGATTGTAATGTTGTAGAATTCTATTTCTATATCCTATTTCTATTCTTTTTTAGTATGTTTTGATTTGACCACCACACCACAAAAGATGTGCAGATATAAAAGTCATTACTTGAAATAGTTGTATGCACTGTATAAAATAGAACTCGTAAAGCCAATGGGCAGGAATAACCTGTGTAAAATGGGTATAATGCTACAAACTTAATTGAAAATTTGGGCTACATTTCTTGGCACTAAATATTATACACAAATTGAATAATTGTAAAATATCTATTAGAATAACGATATACATGGAAACAAAAAGTGACGAAACTGGTAGATGGGACCAAACGTCTGGGAAATGGTAGGTAGGAGTTAATGGCACCGTCAGGTTGATTTTCCTGCCTCATGCTTGTTGAAAAAGGTTGTAGCCTTAGCTTTGTCATGAAGTTTCTTTTGTTTGGCACAGGAAAATTGTAAGGGAATGACGCGGGCCTTTTCTATTTAGAGAAAGAAAGGTGAAAATATTATTCTTTTCCAATCTTCACGTTGAAAGATGAAGGTTTGAGTGCATGTGGAGGAGTTGGAGGAGAAAACCGGCCAAATCCAGGTGATGAGTACTATCCAATAGTGTTGCAAAGGGTTTTACAACACTATTTGGGTTGGTTGCTTGTTAACACTTAGGGTTTTCCAACATGAATTGTTGCAAAATAGAATGAAGTGCATACTCTAAAGCACCCTATGTGTTGACGGTTAATAGAGTCCCCCTTAAATGAGAGATGTGCTATTTGATAGAATATAACACCATCTATACATTTGTATATTTGCATTACAAGACAAAGGTTGGGTTTAAGTAAAGGCAGGCTTCAAAACACATTATGTTTTCCAACATGCACTACACAACATTCATCACTTTCAATGAGTTTATTCATTATTGCCAATAATTGCAAGAAATTGGTGTTCTTGCTTTTTGCAATGCACACCTACATATACAGGTTTAAAAAGGAGAAGGGCTTGGGTATGTTGCGATGTGGAGGTTGAAAAATGCAGTGTGTTATGAAGCATGCAATTTGTTATATACTTGAAACTTAAACACAACAATGGAAGGTGTGATTTTGAAGACATTCATATTGTTTTGTAATATTCCATGTTGCAAAACTGTGGGTGTTAAGAAGCAAGTAACCCACCATGAGACGACGCTTTACATTTAAATAAGGAGATTCAAATGATTGAAATCCAACACTATTTTTTCCCATTTACAATTATTTTGTGCAATTTTTTTTCAATCATGCGAAATTTAAACACAACAATGGAATGTGTGATTTTGAGGACATTCAACCTGTTTTGTAAAACTCCATGTTGCAATGCCCTACATGTTAAGAAGCAAGCAACCCACCATGAGACAACCCTTTAGATTTAAACAAGGACATTCAAATAACTGAAACCAAACATTGTGTTTTCCAAATTACAATTATTTTGTGCACCTTTTTTTTTAGTCATGCAAAATTTAAATGCAATTTTTTCCCAAATTAAAATTCCTTAGAAAATTTGAAAGGGATTTTCAATACATTTAGACTATCTATATTACAAAATATTTTGAAGAAATTCTTTTTGTTTAGTAAGAATGCATGTGGGAAAACCCTAGGTGTTAAGAAACAAGCAATGCATATAGTGTTGTAAAGCCTTGTGCAAGTGAGAAGCAACAATGTGTTTTCCAATACTGCAAATAATGCAAGAATTTTATTTGTTCCAATAAGATAAAGAGAGTGAAATGAAATTTGGACTGTAGCAAAGAGTTTTTCAAAAATTTGAAAGTGCATTACATTGTTGGAGTAACGAAATAAAACTCTTTATAATGAACTAACTGAAAGAAATAGGACATTGTGTTTTCCAATGTGCAAACAATCTATTACAACACTATGCCTTGCAGGTTTCATAATACCTACTGTTTTCCAATTTCATTACATTCTTGGCACCTCATTTTTCTATTTGGAAATAATGGTTTTGAATGCCATGTTTTTTTGGGTTTTTGTCAATTCTGAAATATGATTTTGAAAACCCACTGGTGCTGACACGTTTTCTCAGCAAAGGGACATGCCACAACAAGTTGGAGTTAATGTCTAACCGTCAAGTCTTTTCGTTGCTGCTATTTGTCTGTCCGACCACCTTTTTCGTCGAGCCTTTTTGTTCCAATGAGATGAAGAAAGTGAAATGAGATTTTGATTGTAGCAAAGTGAAATTCATTATTTTCTTAGAGCATACCCAAACAAAACTCTTACATATTGTGCATGGTTTCTTATTTCTCTAAACATTATTTGGTAATTTCACTCATATTTCCACAATGGGTTGTCACTTATTTCATTCAGCAATTGCAAAATTTCATATTTCCCATTGCTCTCTACCAATCCACAAAAATGCTGTTGTGGAAAATGGAGGGAAAAAATGGGACCTCGTTTGAGCTCTTTTCTATTTGCAAATAATGGTTTTCAATGACATGTTTTGGGCTTTTTGTCCATCTTGAAAGATGATTTTTAAAACATGATGACTGTTATGATGCATGTGATATGCATTTTTGTAGGTAGAATAGCTTCCTCCCAATTGTAGACGGTGATCTCCTTGTAACATGGCTTACACATGATAACGTATTACCCTTCTTCAGGGATAAGACATGTTTGATTATCATTGCTAGTTGATTTATGGATTCAATTGTGTAAGAATTTTTGCATGAACGTTTTGGATCAGACTCTGTGATCCAAGATTAGGATGATAGATGTTCTCTTCTTCATCCTGATGTTGGATCATAGAGTCTGATTTGAAACATTGATGCAAAAATTCTTACACAATCGAATCCAAAAATCGACTAGCAATAATCAATATGGATTGTTGAAAATTGATATCATTTCAAAGGCATATTTTTTCAGGGCTAATAGGTTGATTTTACTATATTTTGTAGGGAGATTAGCTTATGCCTTGCAATTGGATGTTGCTATTATCCCTACAAGAATGCATGTCAGAGGAATCATAACATACAAAAACCATATGATGTTATAGCATATTGCAGAAAATAATTGGAGGTTGGAAAACACTGTGTGTTGTGAGTTCTTTCAATCTGCATGTTGAAGGTTTGAGAGCACAGGGTGGAATTGCAATTGCAGGATATATAAAAGCATCCAAATTCAAGTGAGCAGTGATTAATGAATTGGGATGTTACTATGAAGGGTTTGTAAATGGTATTTGTTTTGGAGGTTTAATATCATCCAGTGTTCTCCCATTGTGTGAAAAGGTTGACCTGTCCATTCTTGATATAAGCATTAGATAAAAGACATGATAACATTTCATGACAACTGGGCATCTTTCGAGCTACTTTGCAATATTTGCAAAACAAGCTCTTCTCTCTAGCACACATCACCACCTCTTCCAGAATTTTATCCACTTAGGTCCATGATGTCGAAAGGTGTTATCGATGTATGATGGAGAGAAGTTTATGTTTTCTAAATGAGAAAGGTATGCTTGAAAGTTGCCTAGTTTTCATGAAATGTTATTGTGCTAGGGGGGCGGGGGGCGGGGGGGACAATCCTGTGTGTTTTCCATCCTGCAAATTTTTTTGTGCATCTTCTGTTCCAAATGTATAACAATATTCAAATGAAATTTTTGCTGCAAGTAAGGGTTGTTATAAAATATGAAGGTGAACTTAAATACTGTGTTTTTTTAGAGTTTGCATAAAAAAAAGTGTTGTCTTTGAACAAGATTTTAGAAGTGAGGGACAACCCTTTGTGTTTTCCATGCTAAAACTTTTTTTTGCATCTTATCTTCCAAATGTAGAAGGATATTGAAATGTAATGTTTGCTGCAAGTAAAGGTTATTATAAAATATGAAGGTGAACTTCAATACACTATTTTATTACAGTCATCATAATAGAAAATGTTGTCTTTCAACAAGATTTGAGAAGTGAGGGAGAACCCTCTGTGTTTTCCATTCTGTAACTTATTTTGTGCATCTTGTGTTCCAAACATATAAGGATATTGAAATGGAATGTTTGATTGAAGTAATGGGTTGTTATAAAATATGAAGGTGAACTTGAATACGATGTTTTGTTAGAGTCTGCATAACAGAAAGTGTTGTCTTTGAACAAGATTTCAGAAGTGAGGGACAATCTTGTTAACTAAATTGAGGTGGGGCGACTAACCAATAGGGTTGTTACTTGTAAAGGGTTTTAGAATAGTTTGTGGGTTGCATGATTTGTAACACCCTGTGTTTTCCAACCTCAAATTTCAGATAATAGTTTGAATGTCATGAAAAGATTTTCTTATTTAGACAGTATGAATGTAAAAAGACACCTCCAACAATTACAACTCTTAGTTATGGTATAAATTGCAGTTCACTATCTTCATGTCATTGAAAAAAATAAATGGACAAAATAATTGCATGTTGTAAAACATAGTGGGTTGTACGTTTCATAACACCATCTCTTTTCCAACATTCAATTTTGACTATGAGTAGGAATGTATTGAAAAAATTATTTTATTTACACACATAATGTAATCAAAGGCACCTTAAAAATTTATCACAAGTCTTAGGTAGACTAAAATATGTGTTTGAAACTCTTCTTATGATTGAAAAAATATATGCTTGATTACTGCAAATGGTGCAATAAATTTTGGAACTTTACCTATCCATAACACTTGCAACAATTTTACAGTTTAGAGGAAACCAAGGATGTGTGTTGTAAAAGGGGAATTTCTTTGTACATTGAAGAATGTCATTGAGATGGAAACACACCTGAAAGGGTGTGTAGTAGCACATCTTCTTTGGGTGGTTGCATTCACGAAATGTGCAAGTAAGATCTGGTAATTACAAGATGGAATCAAATGTATAATTTTAACCTTTCATAAGTGGTTACAATGTTGACTGGAAAGTGGGAATGTTTTAATTAGGAGGCAAAAACTGTGGTACACAAGAAGTCCCCTTGTTTTAGGAAAATGCTGAACCGTAAGGCAACAACATGTTCAGTAATTGATTGTGAACTTCAAATTCCCCTTTCATTCACATGTGTCAATCAGAATGCTTTGCAATTTTAGTTACAAAATATCATGTCTGTTACAAATACGCTAATTTTGATAGTTTATCATTCCTTCAATTCAAGAAAATAATTAGGGAGACCATCACGCTCTTGCCATAGTCCATGATGAAAAGGAAGAGCATGCAAAGGGAGACCCTAATGATGGAGAGGGACCCAATGAAGCATGGGGTGATGTGGTGGACGAGAAGGTAGATATAATAACTGAATTATTGTATCGTTTGGCTGTGTGTATATGTTGTGCATTCAAATTTTTTGAGTATCAAATATATTAAGTGATTTTCTTTTCCAAATTTGTTGTGCAGGTTGCTATTGAATACAAAAGAGAAGTGTTGAATGGTAGATATGT
Source organism: Sequoia sempervirens (assembly GCA_007258455.2). Lineage (NCBI taxonomy): Eukaryota > Viridiplantae > Streptophyta > Pinopsida > Cupressales > Cupressaceae > Sequoia > Sequoia sempervirens. The sequence goes on from VDFB02256132.1 coordinate 106,202,375, forward strand.
ATATTATTGTATTGTAGAAGAATGTACGAGAAAATATCATGATTGGAGAGTGTTCAACATGCATAGGTTTCAACATCACCAACTTCCTATTCTTGTGCCACCAAAGCATGGTTGAACTGCGTCGGGGGGAACCAAAACAACCCACTCCTCTCCTTGATAAATTGAAAGTGTACCTTCAAAAGAGGGTGGAAAATACGGAGTACCAAATGAATCTACGACAACTCTAGGAAAAGTGTGTTATTAGAAGTGTCTGTCAAAAGTATGGAAAACATAACTTCCTTCAACTTCCCGAAGAAGGAAAGGACAAGGTGAAGAAGCAAATAGTGTTTTACAACAGTGAGGACAAGAAGGAGCAGAGAAGGAAAAAATAATTAAAATTGTAGGAGAGAAAGAGAAACAAAGGAATGGTAATGTTGAACTAAACTGTTAAATCTAAATTTTCATTGGTTCATATTTTCTATTCTAATTCATACAAGGTTCACTTAATATTAACTTACATGACATGATAGGGTGATGGTCAAGAAGTGGTTTCTACCATCCAATAGATTAGTGTTCATTTGCTAGAGGAAGGGGTGCCCACGAAAGGCGAAGATGATGTTGTTCCTCCCACCCCTATGTCTAACATTCAAAAGAAGCATCCTCCATGGTTAAAAGTTTCAAGGCACCCTTTGAAGAAGAAACGGTGATCTCAAAATCTTTTTTTTAATGTTTTTTTTTATTATTTGAATGAATTGGTTGCATGCATCTGAGTTTGATGTGACGTTTCAATTCCTCCTATTACACAACAAGGATGAACAACATAGTTCTACCCTCAAGTAGGTTTTTGTCATATATGAAGATGAAGCAATTCCCATGGAAGCACAAGATTATGTTTCTCCCAACCCCTTGTCTAGCATTGAGAAGAAGAAGCATGAACGGTTTAAAATTTCCTCACACCCTCACAAGAAGAAACGGGTACAAATGGTGATTTCAATATATTCTATTTGATGTTTGTTTTGATTATTTTAATGAATTCGTTGCATGCATCTGAATTCAATGTGACGTTTCAATTTCTGCTATTATAGGGCAATGATGAAGAGCAAAGTACTACCCTTGAATAGGATATTGTTGAGTTGGAAGATGAAGTGGAGGCCATGGAAGAACCGGATGATGTTGTTCCTTCCAACCTACCGTATAACATTGAGAAGAAGAAGAAGGAGTGTATACGGTTGAAATTTTCCTCATGCCCTCACAAGAAGATACGAGAAGAAACAATGATTTCCAAATCTTCTATTTAATGTTTGTTTTGATTATTTCAATGAATTGGTTGCTTGTATCTAAATTTCATGTGACATTTCAAATCCTGCTATTACAAGGAAACGATGGACAATGAAGTCCTACCCTCTAATAGGATACTCCTAATTTGGAAGACGGAGCAGATTCCATGGAAGAACAAGATGATGTTGTTGCTCCCAACCCACCATATAAGATTGACAAGAAGAAGAAGAAGAAGACGGATCATATACGGTTGAAAGTTTCCTCATGCCCTCACAAGAAGAAATGAGAACAAACGGTAATTTTGAAATCTTGCATTTAATGTTTGTTTTGATTATTTCAATGAATTCGTTGCATGCATCTGAATTTTATGTGATATTTCAATTCCTGCTATTATAGGGAAATGATGAACAATAGAGTACTGGCCTCAAACAAGATACTATTGATTTGGAAGACAAAGTAGAGGCCATGGAAGAACAAGATGATGTTGTTCCTCCCAACCCACCGTCTAAAAATGTGAAGAAGAAGAAGAAGAAGGACCGTATATAATAAAAAGTGTCAAGGTGCCTTGACAAGGAGAAACTAGAAGAAATGGTGAATTCCAATTCTTTTATTTAATGTTTGTTTTCATTATTTCAATGAATTGGTTTCATGCAGTTGAATTTGAAGTGACATTTGAATTTATGCTATTACAGGGCAAGGATAAACAACAGAGTCCTGGCCTTGACCTAATTGGCCATGTCATTGCAATGGAAATGGGAGAAGCTAATAGAGATGGACATGTCGATGGGGAGAGCACTAGACTGCAAGTGGGGCAAGGAAATAAAGATGCACATGGGGATGTAGAGAGAATTGGCCTCCAAGTGGGACAAGGTAACATAGATGGACATTGAGACGGGGAGAACACTAGCCTGCATGTGGAACTGGGCAACACAGATGGACATGGGGATGGGGAGAGCACTAGCTTGCAAGTGGGAGAGGCTAATACAGATGGACATGGGGATGAGGGGAGAGTTGGCATGCAAGGGGGAGATGGAAATAAAGATGGACATGGGGACAGGGAGAGAACTAGCTTGCAAGTGGGAGAGGGTAATAAAGGTGGACATGGGGATGGAGAGAGCATTGGCTTGCAAGTGGGAGAGGGTAATAAAGATGGACACAGGGATGGGGAGAGCACTGGCTTGTGAGTGGGAGAGGGTAATAAAGATGGACATAGGGATGGGGAGAGCACTAGCTTGCAAGTGGGAGAGGGTAATAAAGATGGACATGGAGATGAGGAGAGCACTGTCCTATAAGGGGAAGATGACAATAAAGATGGACATGGAGATCGAGATAGCAGCGACATGCCATCTATATCAGTAACAACCCAAACACACTTGCATGTTTCTGTTCTTATTTCTTTATGAATCTTTTAATGTACCTTCAATTGTGCTTCATGTGAATGTCATTTCCATTGTAGCCAAATCCGGTGGATGAACATATGATAGAGTTCAAGGGAATCACTTTTAAGGTTGGTGATCACGTTGATCTTTGGAGGCAGAGTAAATGGGTTGCCAAAGGCATTGTACATGTTGTCAACAGACACACTCAAACCCACACCTTTTAGCACCTAGAAAATTATGTGAGAATCAACATTGTTTAGGCCATTGCTGCTGAATGCTACGTGCCTTTTCCACGTCCTAGCACAAAGACTGTCAGAGAGTGCATGGGAAACTTCATGATATTGAAGCTCTTTGAGATGAATCATTTTATTCCAGAGGTACACATAAATGATATGTTGTTGTATATATCATACTAACTTATATTGTTTCCATCCATTCATTAATTGTGATTAATTGTTTGCTATAGGGTGAAGGTGTTAAACCTGCCAATGACAAAGCGCAACCTGTGAAGAAATCTGTTGTTTCACGTTCATCATCTACGAGGTTTCGTGGAATTGGAATCACCCCTCCCAAAATACACAAGGACCCTAAGAAACGTGCTATGTATTACACAGGCTTGAACTCGATTGCAAAGAATAGGCAGCGTAGGATATGATGAGAAAGGATCAGAGTACTGATTGTGCATTGTGGGTTTCATTATTTGATTATTGAAAAATTATGGTGTAGAGATATACCATTTTCATATGTTTGAACACTATGTTGTTATACATTTCATATAATACTTTTCATGGCCCTTTGTAATTATTTGATTATTTAACAATTATGGTGAGAAAATATACTATTTTCATGTGTTTGAACACTTTGTTGTTATCCATTTCATATCAAACTTTTCATAGCCCTGTAATTGTTTCATTACGAGCAAGAATGTAATGAAGTCTGCTTTCAATTTCTAGAACAAGTACTTTGTTGCTTTGAATTAACTGCTAGCATTGTTTGTAGTGTTGGAAAACACACTATCCACTATCAGTTATTTTGTTATGATAAGTATTTGTTTCGTTACGACCAATAATGTAATGAAGTCCACTTTGAATTTTTAGAACAAGTTTTTTCTATAGTGGAGATGGAAGATTTCCCTTTTCCATGTGATCAGAATAAATAAAATGCTTGCATTGCTTCCAGTGTTGGAAAACATACTGTCCCCTCTTAGTTATTTTGTTATGAAAGTTTTATATTTCCCATGCACTAATAATGAAGTGAAGTCCACTTTGAATTTTTATATCAAAAATTTGGTAGAGTGGAGATGGCATATTTCCCTTTTTCATGTCATTCTAACAAATAAAATGCCTATATTGGTTGCAGTGTTGGAAAACACACTATCCCCTGTCAGTTATTTGTTACTGAAAAGTCTTTATTTTGTACGCTCCCAAAATGAAATGAAGTCCACTTTCAAATTTTAGAATGACTATTTCGTAGAGTCAAAATGGCATATTTCCTTTTTCCATGTGATTCGAACACAAGATATGCTTGCATTGATTCTAGTTTTGGAAACCACACCATCCCTTGCTAGTTATTTCCTTATGATAAGTGTTTATTTTTGACGCTCCAAAAATGAATTTAAGTCCACTTTCATATTTCATGAAATGTTTTTTATTTTATACGCTCCAAAAATGTAATGAAGTCCACTTTCATATTTTATAACTAGTTGGTTGAGTAAAAATGACATTTCCTTTTTCCATGTCATCGAAACAAATAAAATGCTTGCAGTGTTGGAACACAAACATTCAATTTCAATATCATGATATGTTTGGAAAACTCACTGTCCTATGTCAGTTACTTCATTATGAAAACTTACTTATGTATGTCAACTTACTTACAAATGTAAGCATAGGAAATGAGAACTTTATGTTATGGGGATTGTAACAAAACAAAGTATTGAAGTTCAACTTCATATTATATAACAACCCTTACTTTCATGATACATTCCATTTCAATACCATAATATGTTTACACAAGATGCACAAAAAAAAAACTTGCATCATGGAAAACATAGAGGGTTGCCCCCCGCTTCTCAATTCTTCATCAAAGACAACACTTTTTGTTATGCAAACTCTAACAAAACACTATATTCAAGTTCACCTTTATATTTTATACAACCCATTACTTGCAACAAACATCCCATTTCAATATCCTTATACATTTGGAACACAAGATGCACAAAATAAGTTGCATCATGGAAAACATAGAGGGTTGTCCCTCACTTCTCAAATCTTGTTGAAAGAAAATAGTTGTGTTATGCACACGACAATAACACAATGTATTGAAGTTCAACAATAACACAATGTATTGAAGTTCACCTTCATATTTTATAAGTACCATTGCGTTCAACAAACATTCCACAAAAAAGAAGAAGTTGGAGGATGGAAAACATAAAGGGTTCTCCCTCACTTCTCAATTCTTCTTCAAAGACAACACTTTCTATTATGCAAACTATAACAAAATAGTGCATTCAAGTTCACCTTCATATTTTATAAAAACCCATTACTTGCAGCAAACATTCCATTTCAATTTCCTTATACATTTGGAAGATAAGATGTAGAAAATAAAGTTGCAACATGGAAAACACACAGGGTTGTCCCTCACTTCCGAATCTTGTTTAAAGAACATAGTTGTGTTATGCACACTACAATAACTCAATGTATTGAAGTTCAACAATAACACAATGTATCGAAGTTCACCTTCATATTTTATAAGTACCATTGCATTCAACAAACGTTCCACACAAAAAAAAGTTGGAGGATGGAAAACAAAGAGGGTTGTCCCTCGCTTCTCAATTCTTCTTCAAAGACAACACTTTTTGTTATGTAGACTATAAAAAAATAATGTATTCAAGTTCACCTTCATATTTTATAAAAACCCATTACTTGTAGCAAACATTCCATTTCAATTTCCTTATACATTTGGAAGATAAGATGCAGGAAAGAAAGTTGCAACATGGAAAACACACAGGGTTGTCCCTCACTTTTGAATCTTGTTCAAAGAACACAATTGTGTTTTGCACACTGCAATAACACAATGTATTGAAGTTCACCTTCATACTTTATAAGTACTATTGCCTAGAGCAAACGTTTCACACACAAAAAAAGTTGCAGGATGGAAAACATAGAGGGTTGTCCCTCACTTCTCAATTCTTCTTCATAGACAATAATTTTTGTTATGCAAAATGTAACAAAGCACTATATTTAAGTTAACCTTCATATTTTATAAAAAACCCATTGCTTGCAACAAACATTCCATTTCAATATCTTTATACGTTTGGAACACAAGATGCAGAAAGAAAAGTTGCAACATGGAAAACACACAGGATTGTCCCTCACTTCTCACTTCTTGTACAATAGACAACACTTTTTGTTATTCAAAATTAAAAAAAGAACACTTTCTCAATCATAAATTGTGACTAAAAACATTATAATCTCCAAATATTTCTCAGACTCGTGTACATTTGACCACTGAATCATAAAACCCTCCACTTTTCAATGCAAATACCAAGGGTTTATTAAAAATCACAACAGTTGGGATTACTTGACATAACCGATACATCAAACACCTTGTACATGCTTTGCAAAAACTCACAAAATCATTATATTCACATTTCTTCTTCAAATTGACAAAACCCTAACAAGACACCTTCATTTCACAATGCGATGTTCACTGCCCAGCCCTAGGGCATCTTCCCAAAACAACAGCTTGACTCCAATGACTATAAAAACATAGAAAACACCTATCATACCATTATGTCATGCTTTTCCACTAACAAAGAGATTGTGACTGTAGGTGGAAAGGCTTACTCCATTATTTGGTCTTCAAACAGGCCACTTATTGGTTTTTACCATGCAGTTAGAGAAAATGAGGGAGATCTTCCTCTAAAATTAATATAAATATCTAAAGATGATTTCAAATGAAAGGTATATCACTTATCTACAAGTCACAATAGGTTTCAAACCATTTGATGGTTGTACAGGTCCATTCAGAGGTAACAAAGTTTAGAAAACTAGTGAAAATGCAAAATTTGCGTTGCTTTATTCAATGGGAATCACCATACAATGTTCATCAACTACTCCACGAGCCTTGAAGATGATTTTTATACACATTGAAATCAAAACTGACCTTCCAATCGACTCCAACAACTTTACAAATTCTTAGACTCTTCATATTCCCTAAAACTGCATTTTGACAACTTCTGGTTTACAACATTTACATATTTTTGTGCAACTTTTAACAACTTGACACCTACATTGCTAAACCACCCAAATACATGATAAATGGTCTTATAAGACCTTATTTACCATAAAATGGACTCAAAACACCTTAATATACCATTGACACAACTAAAGCACCGTTTGACCACATCTTGAAATGAACATATTTGTAGTTAAGGGATTAGGTCCTCTTGCACCACCTTACTTGCAACAAACATTCCGTTTCAATATCCTTATATGTTTGAAACACAAGATGAAGAAAAAAAAATTACAGCATGGAAAACATAGAGGATTGTCCCTCACTTCTCAAATCTTGTTGAAAGACAACAGTTTCTGTTATGCAGTCTGTTACAAAACACTGTATTTAAGTTAACCTTCATATTTTAGAAAAACCCATAACTTGCAACAAACATTCCATTTGAATATCTTTATACATTTGGAATCGAAGATGCAAAAAAAAAAGTTGCAGCATGGAAAACACACAAGGTTGTCCCTCACTCTTGAAATCTTGTTGAAAGACAATAGTTTATGTTATGCAACCTATAACAACACAATACCATGGTTGGAGAGAAAAGAAGTAGCCAATAATCTGCCTACAAATAGAAATTTCATATTGCTCTTATTGAAAATCAACTTCATATTATATAACAATGCCAACTTGTAGCAAACATTCAATTTGAATATCGTAATATGTTCCGATTGCAGGATCCACAACATAGAAGGCTGTCACAATGTTTTCAAATGTTTTCTGGTTTGACACAAGAAAATTACAATCCACATTTTATACTGCTCACACTGAGAACTACACCAACCATTTACATACAAGTATAATCTCTGTGTTCTCAACATCTAGAAGGATTTTCCACACTTTGATTGTCAAGGTGGTATTGATAGCATACAACGTTGGCACCCCGTAATTCACATGTAGCAGCCAGAATGAGGCCCTCACATGGTGGATCTCAAACCTGACAATGTGGTTGAATTTGAACATGACTAGCAACCATTCCTCCACAAAACCCATGTGATAACTAATTCTAGATTCCCTCTTGAGGAATATCATAAACCTCATGCTTAGTTGGCTCGTAAGATTGTGCTTGTGTATGATTACTGTTGGTTGAATGCATACCTTCCAAATGCATCCAACTAGAAAAAGGTCTTGAATTTCTTGGTAAAGAGACATGGGCCAATCACATAAATTTATAATCTCTATTTGTAGATTGTAATATTGAACCTCCATGTCCATTTTTTCCCATACACCAAACACACTGTTAAAGAAGTTAGCATAATTATGATAGTTGAAATCTGTGCAGTTTGGCCCTTTTCTATTAATTCTCCTTATCATCTTTTCCCATAACATGTACTAGATGCTAAATTCCTCAATTCGAGCAAGAATATTGCATGGAAGAAATGGGTGGTAGTTGGTCAACCAACTAGCCACCCATTCTCATGAACTATCCAACATCTTGCATACAACTGCAGCAGCAGGTACTAAAATGCCTGAAATGAAAGAGAAAACAACTTTTTTAGAATGTACATTTGCATTCTCTAATTAGAAAGGCAATGTACATGCAATGGAAATAGTGAAAAAGAAGCAAGCAAAGTGGAAGATATTGTACCTATTCTTTAGAACTTAATGAAGCACCATGTACAACACCTCCAATGGGCATATGACAATGCACGACTGGAACAACATGAACAACAATTCTTGAAATAAAAGACAACAAAAATTTCAGTAGAGACAACAACATTATCACCAAACTTACACCACCTACTCTTCATTGTTTCTTATTTCCGACCTTTTCCAAACTTCCAAGATTGTGTGAACATTTGAGTTATGATTGAAAAAAGCAATATACACACTTACAAAACAACAAACATTAGAATTCCTATTATTGCACTCAAGTTACCTTCTTTTCACCTTGAAGTCATATTGCTCAAATTAACAAATCCATCAAGTTATCCTTTTCAACTTCTACCAAGCATAGAGAAATTTTTAACTACATAAAAGAGACAAGTTTCAAGCATCAAATTCCTTTCTTTTACATGTTCTATCAAACTCTCTATTTTTAGCAATCAAACCACCATTCTTGCACATTGGACTCAGATTGCCAAATCAACAAAGTAACAAAATTTTCCCACTAAACCTTGTTCAAACATTTAGTCTTTGTTATTATCATCCTTTTGGTAGAATCAATAGCAACAACACTTGTTTTGTAAAATATAAGGGAATCAATACACATTCATTGCATTGCACATCTTTCTAACTAAAAGCATTACTTCAAGTTGCATATTTTATAACTACATGCTTATAGATGACAATATTTCAATTACAATATAGTTATTTACAAAGTCAAGCTAAGTAGTCACTTCACATTGCATAAGTACTAACTACGAGCAACTGCCAATTGCGATAGCTTGCCATGGAATTCGAAGAGACCACATTTGTTTGAGACATTTTTTCAAACAATTCACTGCCTTGTTTATGCTACCACATTTTTCAGACATGTCTACCAAAGCATTTTATGAAATAGTTCACAACCTTGTTGGTATGGAACAAAGCATAAAATAGGTACTTTCAAACAAGCTATTAATGATTGGAAAAGATGTGTCAAAGCATAATAGTAAACAATAGTATATACAAGCCAAAGATCTGTTTGAAAAAATGCATGAAAGAATGAAATTCCATCACCATGAGACCACATTTCTTTGAGGCATTTTTTCAAATAGTTCAGTGCCTTGTTTATGCTACGACATTTTTCATACATGTCTACCAAATAATTTTATCAAATAGTTCATTGCCTTGCTGGTATGGCTAAAATCCTAAAACAAGTACTTTCAAACAAGCTAAGGATGCTTGCAAAAAATATGTCAATGCATAATACCAAGCAATAGTATAGAGAAGGACCGTGTGCACTATGCTTACCTACACACGAAGGTTCAATGAACTATGCTTGTGCAATACTTAGTAAGTCTTGAAGAAGTAGTAGAGTGAAGGCACGTTGGCGGACATCAACCTGTCACCATAGCCAAATTTTTATAAGGAAGCATGGTATTGCATAAGGCCATACCCAAAATTGAACTTACTTACACATAGTTATTAAATTCGAACCATACCTTCCATTGGGTACACACTCGTGAAAGATAGTCATCGACGATGAATCCTTTCCCCAGATTGGAATACTGAAGTGAACAAAAAAATCCAAAAAAGAAATCAGAAAGTTTATGACGTAGTACAAGCACATAATAGAAAAAGAAATATGCAATACTATTTCCTATTACAATATAGAAATTGAAATGGGTTTTCTCATAGTCACCCATATGAGATGTTGTATCCTCTTCCACATCCATAGCAGTTGCGCTTAAAGTATCACATTGCATATTGACATTCACATTCAAGCTATTTTTCACAGAGAAGGGAAAGGAGTCATCCATAGGGGTTCGGTGATATGACTGTTTTGTGGCACGCTTCGTATGACGGGTTGCACGTCGACGACGATCCTTGCTTGCACTAAACCATGGACACATGCGAACGATGCTAGTTGTAGCTTCATCAGGATCAAGAATGAATTCAAACGACAATGCATTTGATTGGTGTACATCCTGTAGAAACCTGTCCACGCAGTTTGCGTACGATTGCACCTATTGTAGACACTGTGGCGGTGTATGCATCACTTTGTTCAAGATTTCATTTGTGTCATTCCAAAGAGACATTGTCACCACATGTTCATCATATACATGAGTAATAGAAGGACATTGTGTAGGGGTGAGAACATTAGGATTATTTTCTTCTACGCCCCCCTATGACAATGTCTCATTCAAATCTATCCCTCTATCAATTGGTTGAACTCCCCCATCTAAATGGCCACACAAAAGAAACTTGTATTAGGAAGTAGAAAATGAAAAACACAATTGACTCCCATAAAGTAACACAATTCAAATTGAAATTCACTTACCATGGACCACCCCTTCAAAGGTAGATGATCTTTTTATCAAGTTCACAACCTTGAGGACATGTTTGCAATTGTTCCCCCACAAACTCCAAGGGCAATCACAAAAAAAAAGGTGGTCCCCAAACTTCCAAACAAGGTAGTGGTCTGACCTACTTTGACTTTTCACCCAATACCATCTAGGATTTGTTTCATTGGGAATACAGTCATTGTCCAGAATTGCCTTGGCCCGCTCCAAACTAGATCACATATTTAAAGCTTTTAGTTTGTCAAAAAACCATAATGCTGCAACTTTTCCTTTTGCCGATAGAATGGTTCCATTTTATACATAAGTGTGTAATACAAATAGTCTATTCTCCTAGTGCATTTTTTAGAATGATCACACAAGTACCGAGTTTTGAGTGTGCAATGGTACGACTCAATGGCTACATTTGTATCCTGGTTGGAATGTGGGAAAAGTATGCAATTTTTCACCCACATGGTTGAGAAAAGAAAAATGCAATAGTCAAGTAAACCACTATGTATTAGAGGTAACACCAAACAATGTGAATGGTACGAATCCTGAGAGGTGAGGGAAATTTTCAACTCATGAATTTGACCTTCTCCTTCACACTAGGTCTTGTTGAAGTACTCTAGAAATCAGGGCTTATCATTGAACTCCTAAAAGAAAGAGTTCAATAGCTGATTGATGCTATCTTCACTATCACCAATTGCCATCATGATCGTGCCAAGTCTGCGAAAGATGTCCATTTCCCTTTCCTTGGCTACGTACTTATATACATTCTTTAGCCAAGCCTTTTGACATGCCAAAGGCACAAAAGTACACGACATTGAAAGACAACCCTAATATAAAATACAAATGATATTGTTTATTGCTCATCTATAAATGAGAAAGGTAAAAAAGTGAAGAAAGGGATGCACATATTGTATGGCTTGGATTTTTGTAGTCACATCATCTGTAAAAAATACATTGATTCTCCACTCAGGTCTGGCTCTTCTTCCATGGTGATGCAATTTGCGTAGCCACACAAAGATGCCCTCAATCTTTTTTTTTGAGGAGACAACCCATGCAATGGGCACACCAATATGTTGCTCATTGAAAACAAGTAGAGTATACAATGGAAACTGTAGACATAACAACTTAACATCAACATTGTCAGGTTTATAGCCAGCCATATCATGGAAAACACGAAGAACTATTTGTCAAAGTTTGTAAGGCATAACCACATATTTGTTAGTTGAAAACGTGGAATTCATCAAGATGACTGAATTATGCGAGTGGCTAACCATCCTATCCAACATCCATGGAGTTTGAACTCCAATAACAAAAGGTGTATTGTTCCCATCGGGCCATTGAAAGTAGAAGTTGTCAACGTCCTGCCTAGTCCACAGTAGGATACTTGTTGAATCAACTTTGTGTTTTTGTACGTGAGTAGAATGCACCTTTTTCCAGGCATTCATTACATCCTTTCTTGTAAGGAATTGATCTCTCTTTGACATCATGCCACATAAGACAAGATCGTTGAGATGTCTATCCATTATTGCATTGACATTGAAATTGACATCCATGAGCAAAAGGATTTCAATATAGATTTTGCACTCCATGGATAGAGTAGTGGAAAACATAGAATGCTTATCTCTGCTTGTGTCATGAATGCCATGTAAAAATTGACCATGTCAATAAACATGGAACATTTCTTTGTAGATAATATAGGAAACATCGAGTTTTCCATTTATAAACTTTACCATGAAGTGGTATTGACAACCTCACATTTGTATAAACATCTTATGTGGTTTGTCCTTTGGTTGAGGCTTCCCTTTATTCTCTGTAGGACCATAATGACACCAGTAGCTGCAAAAAATGCATCATCCCATCATGTTGAAGCAAGAGAGACTAAAATATCATTGGACCATACAAATGAATGTTGAAAAATACAAAACTTTGATAATATATTGTTTTGTTATAATCTTTCTCATTGATGGGAGACGTGGTGGTAGGTTTTCTTATTTTATTGTCCAAAAATTTTAGTTTCAAAACCTTTAGTGACCATTTCACCATGAATGAAATCATCAAATCTCGTATGAGGAATTGCTACAACAAGGTCAGGGACTACATCCTTGTTGACGAAAATAGAAGCCCATTCCAAATCAGAAGAGGAAAAAGGACAACCTCCATTTTGTACATCTTGCACCTCCAAATCATATTGCTTCTTCTATTATACACATCTCCCCATTCTAGGAAAGGAGAGAATTGGACGAATATTTAAAATTAGTGTTGATTGTGTCAAGACAAAGAAAGAAATCATTCGTTAAACATAAATAAAATGCGATTACATTGTTGTCACCCATGTGAAACCAATAAGAGGTTTGTGGCTTGAACTAAGGAAAATTAAAGGTGATAGATTGAATCAAGCTATACATAAAACATAACAAAAAGGCAAGGTGGAAATCAGACAGTCCATCTCAACATACAAGTGGACATAGAAAATGACAACAAAAAATGACAAGCAAAAACATTTGATGAGAGCCTTGTATGCAAAAAATAAAAAGTGCATCCATTGCTGCCAACAACACGAAAATGATAAAATGTTTGTTGCATTTGTTGAAAAAAATATGAATCAGTCATGGAGAGAATAAGGAAAGGTATAAAGGTGTAAAATGTTGACATTGGGTTGGGTTGGAGCAAACAATGTTATGATTTGCGGAATGTTTTGTGTGACGTTTTGAGATGGGGGTGTAAATGAAATGGGGATTGTGGATGAGATTGGGGGAAATGATGTGTCCACAATAGTACTCACATCAAAATCGGATGGCAACTTGGCCCCTTGTTTTTCTAATTCAAGCATGTATAACGAAGGGTTAAGTCTCATCATGATGTTGATGATTCTATGATTGTCTGGATTTTGAAGCATTTCTATCATTTCCTCGTGAGACATTCTAAAAGTGAGGCCCTCTCCTTGATTTTCTTCTTGGGGATGTTGTGATGATGAGAGGGTCAATGGGTTGCTTGATTCTGTTGGATTCATTTCTATCTTGGTTTGGATAAGATCACTTGAAGCGGGTGTTTCTTTGTTGGCTTCCATACTCTTCTTGTATTGAGATCTTGTTTGGACCATAAAACAAGGATCAAGAATATGGGAGATGAATCTCTTGATTCTTCAGATTGATCTCTAGTTTATGTCCCAAAGTGAAAGTTTTGAGGATGCTTTTGAGGATCAAAGGTGATGATATGATGATGATGTTATCGATGGATGTTTTGGCTTTTGATAAATCTTGAATGAGACACTAGGCTTTTAGGAATTTGGATTTTGATTCTTGATTTTGGATTTTGAGACTTTGAGATTTTGTCCTTGATTTTTGATTTGGATTTGGATTTTGAACAAAAAGACCCTAAGATGTTGGATGATGATCTAAGGGATACCTTTTTTCAAAGGATGATAATTTGAATATGTGTGAGGAGAAGGATGCATCTACCCACACCTATTCAAACAAGATGATTGTTTCACTAAGCATATGGAGAAGGATTCATCTACATACACTAAGCTAGACAAGATGGTTTTGATAACTTTGACTAAGCATAAGCAAAAGGATGCATTTACACATACCTAGCCAAAGATGTTTTGATAAATGTTTTCAGGATTTTGTCTCAATGATTTGGATGATTTTGATTTTTCCATAAGCCTAATATCAAGGATGATGTTCAAGATTTTCCCAAAGGTGATGATGAGATGGATTTTGTTTTGATGTTTTTGATGGATGGATGAAAAATATTTTGATAATGTTTTGATCCGAAGATGAACCTAAAAAAGGACACTTTGTTTGCCTAGATCTAGGTATTGAAGAGCATGCAAATGCTTCCTAAGGACTTTTGTGACCAAGAAATGATTTCATTTGAACATTCATTTTCGGATTTTTAATCAATGATTTGTGCTTTGGGATTTTGGAGTCTTCAACACATATGGAAGTTCATTTTGCTTAGCTCTGCTTAATGTCTTTATTTTACCAAAAACACTTTCTTCAATTAGGTTTTCAAACTAAGATGTCCTATGTCTTAATTTCCTTAAACCCCATAAGATATGTTATGTGGAAATTTAATAAACTTAAGGTAAAGGGTTTCCCTATTGTTTACTTAAGGAGACAAATTGAGATCTAATCCAATGCTTAGAAACCTCTAAGGATGTGAATCCCAAGGGAAAGCAATAACATATGGATTGAGTCAATGGTATTTGTCTTCAAAAGGGTTTGAAATTAGGATGATGTTAAGTGTTTGTTTTCATGATGTTTTCGATCAAGCAATGCATTTTGTAACCCAAGAATAAGTACAATCCTATGGATGTGTAAGACAATATTTGTTAGATTCCCACTTGGACAAGTCCAGCTACACTTATCTCTAGCAAATGGTTAAATTCTTGACCCCACTAGCTCCCCTCCACGACACTCACTTATATGGGGAAGCCAAGCATCAACACCCATGAAACTCCCATGGCATGCTTTCCATTTCTACTAGAAGACCGTAAAGTGTGGGGTGGCTTCAGAACGACCGTTCTTGCACCAACAAATAGATAAAAGGATTTTGGAAAATTCTAGCACATGGGTTTTAGTAAGGACTTTCCGTTTGTAGGAGTTGACCCAATGTGGCAAGAGTCCCCTTTCGGATCCATCTTTTCAGAGTCAACCGCGTGATATTGGCGTTTCGTCTAATATCCACATTTATATCCCAGTTGGAAATACTCTCGGGTTCAGAGTGTTACTGGTTGAGTCGTTCCCTTGGGTGAGTACTTTTTCCCCAAGGAAGACCCTCTAGAATAAACAAAAGCGAATGAAGAACAATGTTCGTAACTCAATCAATCCTTTTTGGCAACAAGGAGAGAGAATGTATGCAACAAAGTCCCCACTCACACTTGCACAATAGTTTGTTCAATTTTAAGCCCAAATCAAAGTGTGGAGGTGATTGCTTTGTCTTATCTCAAAGTCATGGAAAATGCCTTTTGATTCTCAAGATCGCTATAAAGCGCGAGAGAAGCGCATATGTCCTTTTCCAATGCTTTTACTCTAAGTAAGCCCTCACAAAAAACACAACTACACTTGTTCTTTTTAGATCCTCAAAGCAATATGTGAGTTCATTTTAAAGCACCAAAAAGATAAGTGATAAATATTTGTTCAATTTGTTAATCCCATAAAAAAAATCTAGTAAGTTGTTGATCCTATTGTTCGTTTTGACCTTTGCAAGAAATGGAATTGAAAAGTTCTTTTTAAGCCCAAATGAAAATGAGTGGTCTAAAGATGAAAAGATGAAAAATTCCTAAGGAAGTGCTAAACAAACACTTAAGTTTTTAAAAACACTTTGATTGGACAAAATATCATCACCATGATCCTCTTCCCTTAGTTTTTGATTTCCAACCTACAAAGGAGAGAAAATGTCAGATTCTAGAAAAACACAGAAATTAAAAAAAACATAAAATAGAGGAAGAAGCAACCATAAATTAAAAGCACGTGTTAAAAATTAAATTTCTCCCTTTGCTGTCTTCCAGCGTCGTAACTCGTGAAGGTGTCACTATTTTTTTTCTCTGAGTGGTGCTCTTACAGTGCCGCTTACCAGTCAACGACGCTCTGTGTCGGGACAGAGAGCACAATTGCATCGTTGTTTCACCTAGCGTCGCAGTTTCTGCCAACATCAAAGTTTAGGATTTTTTGAAACTTCTGCAGATTGGTGAGTCCAACGGCAAAGTTTAAAATTTGAATTTTTTGGCGGGATGAGTCCAACGGTGCTAAAACAGCGATGTTGACGAGCTTGCGGTGCTAAAACAATGACGCTGATGAGCCCGTGGTGCTAAAACAATGACGCTAACAAGCTCGTGTTGGAATTTCCTGGGTGTCAAGAAAACGTAGAAATTTGAAGAAAAAGATGAAAATAATGATGTTAGCCCTCCTTCTAGCACCAAATGTGCGAACCCTTTTCCTAGTACCTGCAAAACAACATGAATAAATGAGTTAAACAAGGAATTACAAGCTAAAACAAGGATTCCCCATGAAATCCATTTACAAACCAAACTAGGAATGAAAATAGTGAAGAACACATTGCAAATGATAAAAACAAGATAAAAATACTAATTATATGTGAAAACTCTTAATCCCATGGGGGAATTGGTGCCAATTTGATGTGAAAATTGACCCTTTCCCAATACCTAAGATACAAGCTTTGATGTGTTGACTTGATGAAGAGATTTGATCCACTTTTGATGATGAATGGTGGGAGCTCCAAACCAAAATCTGCAATAACCTAGCTAAGGACACAAGATTGATGAATGGAAATGGCTAAGTATTTTAGCATGGTAACTTTGCTTGGATTGTGGATGGTAACTTTTCTAGGATTTCAAGATGGATGAATGCCAAAATTTGAGCAATGTGGGACTAACATTCATCCAATGATATGGTGCCAGTTGTCAAGCTATGAATGGATGATGGTTGTGCAAGATTTGGGGTTTGTGCCAATAAATGCCAATATTTAAAATTCAAATTTGTTGAAATGACATGTAAGAGGGAAGGGAAAATGAAATAAATGCCACTTGGCTCAAGGAAAAGGACATGTAAGAGGTTTTAAATGCCTTGTTGGATGTACATGTTGACTTGGAATTTTTGAATTCAAATTGAGAGAATATTCCAAAAGATACCTTGTGAGGAAAATAGGGATTTAATAAATGAATTAAATCTATTTTCATGTGGAACTTGCATTATCTAGAGGACGTGACATGAGATGAGGTTAAATTAATCAAGGATTTAATTAATTTAACAGGAGATTAGATGATGTGACTTATTTGACTTAGATTTATGGATTTATTTAAATCAAATAAGAGAGGAATATGATAAAAGGCTAATTAAATAAAGTTTTTGATTTATTTAATTAAAAGGGATGGTGTTAGAATAAATCAAATAAGGTTTTAATTAATTTAATTTAATGGATAGACTTTAGAGATTTAATCAAATAAATTGATTATTTAATTAAATAGGGATAATTAGATCAGATGGATTGATTTAATTAATAAAAGAGATTGACTTAATTAGACAAGATGATTTGTTTAATTAAGAGACAAATATTGATGAATTTAATTAGATAGGGGGATTTGATTAAATGGTTAGACTGAGGGATGATTTAGGAAGAAACGATGTTAGGAAGTCAGGATTATATGCACGATGTCAATCAGTATATTTTCGATGTCTACATTTTATCCCTCTTTGAAGCAGTGCACTCGTTGCGTTGGTTCAAATAATAATCAATCTCGATTAGAGCCAAAAATTTTGATATTAAAAACTTGCCCCACTGTTGCATGGTGAGAGAAAACATGCCATTATAATGCCCCCTCGAGAGATCGGACAAAAAATTCAATTTTTTGGGTGATCTCGTGAAAAAAGGTGACAAAGTGGTCGACAAGTCTAAAAGGGGTCCGGGAGGGTAAAACGTGTCTAAATGCGATAAAACGATGAAAAACAGGCCTCAAACGGACAAAAACAGGTTTGGGGGTTCAAAACCCTAGCAGGACAATCCTAGAGGGTGAAAAAACCCTAATTTCTAGGCTTGAAAGGGGCCCGAGGGGTCACTTTCAAGTCATTTTCACACACCTCCGCTAGCAAACCTTGAGATTCAAGCTTTGACCTCCTGACGATATGGCACAACGACAGCTTCCTCTACACATTTCAGATCGAGTTCAGATCTACCAGCGACCACTTGGGATCGGTGCCCTAGTATGTGGCCCTTACCTTAGCTTAATTTTTTTATTTTTAATGCATTTATTACATGTTTAATGATGGGCTCGCCTCCAATGGTGCTATTATAGCACTACTCGGTGTTCAAGGTGCATCGCTTCTAGCCTTTTTGTGCCATAGTGGTGCTATTTAGTGCTGTAGTGGTGCAATTTGGAGTTTTTAAAAACTACACCGTTGGGCTCGGGCTCAGCTCAGACTTGACAGACCAGTTTGGAAAAGTACGTCACGACAGCGCCCTTTTCATGAAAATTGTGACGTTGGAGAGCAAACTACGCCACGACGGCTCTATTTAGCTAAGTTTCGAGTCCAGCGTCGGAGTTTGAGGAAACTCAAACTGCTACGCCTTCACAAACTGCACCGCTGGGAACGAGTTTGGAGTGTTAGGTTAGGGTTTTTCCAAAATTTTTAACATGCTGACTTTCCTTGATGCAGGACGGACCTAGGGAGCTCTATTCTCAGGAGCACCGGTTGCGGGATTTGGCGAGCGTCCTACGAGACTTTAGTGACAGAGACCAATATCGGTTGGGAGCTGCAGGACTATGGCATATTGCGTATGCAACGCCCATGCGTACACATTTAGGGATGTTGTTAGCACTGGCGGAGCGGTGGCACAGTGAGACATCGTTTCATCTTCCCATTGGTGAGGCGACTGTCACACTGGAGGACGTCTGGCGCATACTACGATTTCCCATTCATGGCCGTTGGGTGATCTATGATATAGAGGAGGGTCGTGAGTACTGCACTAGAGTCCTCGCTATGTGAGACATTATTTACTATGAGGGGCAGATCGAGCTAGAGAGGTACAGGGTTATCACACCTCCCTTCTGCTGGGCAGTTGCAGCGATCATTTCGGGTTTGGTTGCCCTAGACTGACAAGGGCAGTATTTCAGTCCTGGCTAGGGTTACTGCTGGGAGAGGATGGTCCGGGACAAGCCGGTTCGGTTTGCATGGGGACCCGTCCTTCTGGCTTCACTCTATAGGGATTTGCATGAGTATGTGTATATGGATGGTAGAGCGCTGGGGGTTAACGTGACACTTCTTCACATCTGGGCATGGGAGCACATCTTTGAGCTATGTCCATGAGTCGTTCTGGTTCCAATGGGGGCAGAGGATTCTCTAGTGGCATGACACAGAGGGGGTGTGTCATTCACACACACCGACAAGCATGGGATCCCCTACTGGAGGCAGGTCCAAAATGAGATGCTCGTGTTTACTTGGCGACCATATCTTGGTCAGCCTGGATGGGCCAACGATGCAGATCAGCTCTTCCAATGCCATCAGGATTGATACATGCAAGGGCGGGAGCACACTATGATTGAGCAGTACCTGTCAGGGCACGTACAACGTTAGTTTGGAGAGCCGTAGGATCGACCGGATGACGGTTATGTAGCCGTCTTTGCACGCAGTATGACACAGGTGGCATGGGGGCCTGACATTCCTATCGCGGAGGTAGTTGACAGCTTCCGGTAGTTAGTAACCCGACCGTGGGCATATGATCAGGGTCCAGCAGATCCAGGCACCACACAGGCCTTCAGAGATTGGTTTAGGCCTCCCCTACAGTTGACCATTCCAGCTGAGGATCTAGAGGCACACAGGGTTAGAGGCAGGGGGAGAGGACAAGGACGAGGACCTAGGGTCATGATTCGGCAGGATCCACCAGGGGTGCCCCCAGTTCCGCCAGGTCACGGGGATATCCATATGTAGGACCAGCAGTAGGATCTGCCAGTCCCACCACCACGAGCCAAGGGTGAGGACCAAGTTCACGCGCAACCACAGGTACAGCCAGTAGGGCAGACATACACACAAGATGCCTTGATTTTATAGTTACAGGCACAAGTACAGGTAGTGATGACAGAGAGGGACCAGGCACGGGCTGAGAGGGAGCAACTTAGAGTAGAGTAGGATAAGGAAGTGCAGCAATGACAGGACGCAGAGCTATAGGCAACCACAGAGCTAGGCTGCTGACAGTAGATTGAGAGCATGACAGCCTCTGCATCCCAGGGTACAATGCTGATCCATTCTTATAGAGATGCTATCCGAGAGATAGAGTACTATCGCCGAGCCTACCACGACACTGTACCTAGAGTAGATTGGGTTCCCGAGTACTCAGAGCGGGCGAGCCAGAGACCACTAGAGGGTCACGGTGATAGGGGTGAGGGTAGCATTCACGGAGATTGACCCTGATCGAGATGTTATGATGCATTTTTTGTGCCTTATGGGCTCTTTTTTGATAGCTTGATGGGCATTTTGTACTGATTGACATATATGTACAGTGATCCGATTTTAGTCTTTATACTATGATAGTGATATGATTGATGATATATATGAGAGCCGATTTTGATGTGATGCCATGTGTTCCCTTTTATTTATGTATGGTTTATTTCTATATGCTTTGTAGTGATGTTCTATGGATGCATTTATTTCTTAATGATGTATGCGATGCAATGATGTGCAATGATGTTATGATGATTCGTTTTATGCCAATGCAATATGTGATATGGATTTGATTTATGGTATATGCAATGATATGTGGGAAAATATTTATATATGAGATGATTTATGGATGAATGTGATATGATGCAATAGACGTGGTATGATGCAAATGAACTCATTGTATGAGATGCTTAGAATAACAAATGTTATTATCCTAAATGATGATGTATGCAATGCAATGATATGTTAATGTGATGATATGTATGCCTAATGAATTAAATTCTTATGTTCCTATTGTTTACGATTATGATAATTATGAGATGCTTCCGTTCATACTATGCAATGATTTATGTAATGGTAATATGAAATGGTTGTGAAATGCAAATGAATGCTTATGCAATGATCAATGTGATGCCATGAAATGCCACGTAATGGGTGGAATGTGATGTCATGAATACACCTTTTTAAAATGCAATGTGTATGTTTCCTATATGATACGTTTATGCAATATGCTAATGATTTGTGGATGCAGGATCAACTGTCATAGTACTTTGTTAGTGCTGTTAGTAAGAAAAGAAGTCATTTCAAGAAGATTCACGATGACACAAATGTAGATGATGATGATGATTATGATGATTACTTGCCGAGGAATTGGGATTTTCAAAGGGCCAAATTTTCTTATGTTTGATAACACACGTAGTACAAGGCATCAAGGTATAGTTTACCAGGATGGTGTGGTACCTAGTGTGATGGAATTTGACTCAACAAACAGATAGGAGTATTCTTGTTCACACCTGACATACAAAAACCTTACTAGGATGCACTTCAAAAGTTTTAGACACCTCAAACCAAAACACGGAAAGGTAAACCTATCCATGTAATAGTCAACAAGTTGCCCTAGACCTCTTCCATACATACCTAACAAAGCAAGTATTCACCGAGGTTATATTACAAGGGCGTCCAACAAGCACAATAGACAAAAAATAATGATCATTGCCCCATTCCTACTTCTCTAAATCCTCTATTTTGGGATATCATTGAGATGCCCTTAGAATGAGTGCAAATAAGATAAGTTAAAAGATAACGACCAAGTAAACAAACAAATTGATGCTCCTCAATACCGCTAATGGAAAGAGAATGTGCTTTCTAAGGATGATGAACGAAACTTATTGCCAAAAGATAATGCCCATTATAGGAAGGATTCATCCTAGGACATGTTAGTGGATGGTGGCACGCCATTTCGTTTATAAGGGATGATTGATATGGGAAAAATTTAGATGATGCATTACCAATAAAAAGAGGTAACCAGCTTGCTTGCGTACTGACTTAGACTTAAGACTTGACGTTTTGAGTTCTACTTTTAAACTACCAGAGTTGTTTCCGATTGTTTCACCAAAGGTTGACGATGACGATCAGTTTATTATGAGTGGTGCTTATTGCAGGTGCAAGCGGGATGAGACAGTTGAATTTTTTCAAATATTTGGATGTTTTTTGGAGTTTTGCAATGTGTTTGAGGCTAATTTTGGTATTTTTCAAGGTTTTACAAATGTTTTGATTTTTTATTTTTTTAGTTTTTTTTTGGGATTTTATGAGATTTTGACCAAGAGACTAACCTAAAGACCTATCCTAGGGGTCTCGAGGGTTGGTCAACAGACTAGCCTTGCCTACATTATACATGTAGAGACCACGTAGTTTGACTGATGACTCGACCAATTTACAATTGATGATATACATGATGAAACGTCAGTTTATTATGATGGACTCCTATAGGACTGACCTACATGTCTCGAGGGATGATCAAAGATCAACCTTGCCTATGTTCAAGCTTAGAGACGATGTAGTTCGACAAGACGACCTTGTTTTTGGATTTTTGAATGACCTTTTGACTTGTTTTTGGATTTTGATATGTTTTTGATTTTTTTTTGGATTTTTGGATTTTTTTTTATGTTTTTGGATTTTCTAATGTTTTGATGTTTTTGGATTTTTTGATGTTTTGAGGACTTTTAAGAATATACATGAATCCGATCCGATAAAAACGTGCCCCCAACGTGATGCAATAGACTATTCCGATAAAGGTAGGACAAACTGACCTTGAGGATGGGCCGAGTAGTACTAGGAGGGATCATGATACAAACGCAAGACCAAGCTATGGTGCGAATGTGAGTGGATGTATGATGGATGGAGATTTGAATGCAATGGATGATGGAAGCAAAATGAATGGATGATGATGCAGATCAAGTTATAAAGATCCTGGTGGATGGAAAGTGCTTATTTACACAAGGCGCCTGTTTGCCAGGTTTTCATTGAGGTACTTGCCCAAAGTGCCACTGAAGTGGTTTTCACTAGAGGACAATTTTCTCTTTACTATTTTTGATCATTTTTTTGATTTTTTTTGGATTTTTTGCTTTTTTTCTTTTTTTTGTTGTTACCAAGATGCCTGTTTGCCAGGTTTTCCTCGAAGTAACCATTTCTTTAGGACATTTTATAATTTTTTTTTGGATTTTCTGGTTCTATACCTTGAAAGAATTAGGCATAAAACTTTTTGAGATGGGAGCTATTCGTTGGCTCCTGCAGAGGTTCCCCTTCGGGTGTTGATAATTGATATGCCCTTGATTTGTAACTTGCTATGATGACGAATGGTCCTAACCAATTAGGTTTGAACTTGCCTTTGCTGCTTGGGTTTGGGACATTCTTCTGATTTTCTTTTAAGACTAGTTTTCCGACTTTGAAAGTCCTGCTTCTAATTTTCTTATTATAGCTCCTTTTGAGTCTATTTTGATAGACTTGCAAATGATTTAAAGTATCTATGCATCTCTAATCTAGTAACTCCAGCTCATTTAGTCTTGATACCTAATATTCTTCATCTGTGATAAGGTTTTGCAGTGATATTCTGAGAGATGGGAGCTCGATCTCAATGGGGAGTACGACTTCTAATCCGTAGACCAAGGAGAAGGGGGTGGCACCAGTGGGTGTACGGATGCTGGTTTGATAAGCCCAGAGGGCGAGATTAAGCTACAAGTGCCAGCCATGACCTGCGTCATTGACTATTTTCTTAAGGATTTTGAGGATGGTTTTATTCGTGGCTTCTACTTGGCCATTGCCTTGGGGATAGTACGAGGTGGAGAAGCGATGCTAGATTTTGAATTTCTCACACAAGTTGCGTACCTCTTGGTTCTTGAATGGTGTCCCATTATCTATGATAATGGCTTGTGGGACACCATAACGACAGATGATATAGTTTAGGATAAATTTTGAGATCTGCTTCCCAGTGATATACGTCATGGGTATGGCTTCCACCCACTTTGTGAAGTACTCAATTGCAGTGATAATGAATTTGTGGCCATTGGATGAAGTGGGTATGATTTTTCCAATGAGATCGAATCCCCACTGTGAAAAGGGCCATGGTGTGATAATTAGGTGAAGCTCTTGAGCTGGAGCATGGATGAGGTCCCCATGCTACTGACATTGTAAACACCTTTTAGCATGATCATGCACTTCTCTTTCCATTGTGGGCCAGTAATACCCCATCCTCAGTAGTTTCTTGGCGATGGTCATTCCACTCAAGTGTGAGCCACATATACTGTTATGAACCTTAGTTAGAGTGGTTAATGCCTCTTCAGTGTTTAAATAGCCTAGCAAGGTACCTTCTATGCTTCTACGGTATAAGGTATCACCTAGGATGACAAATTTGGATGCCTTCTTGATAAAGGTTCCTTTTAGGTTTGATGGAAGGTTAGCGGGTATGACTCTTATGCGAAGATATGTGTAGATGTCATGGTACCAAGGATCACTAGGACCAACGATTTCACACATATTTTGATTTCGGTACCTCGAATGTGGGAACGAGAAGCTACTCAATCAAAAATTCATATTTCGGCACGTTATGAGGGATGTCTAATAGAGACCCAATTGTAGCCATAGTATCTATTGCTCTGTTGTTGGTTCTTGGAATCTATTCAAATGTTATGTCAATGAAAGATTCCTTTAGAGTCTCCACCAATTTCTTGTATGGAGTGAGCTTATCATCCTTGGTCTGATATTCATTATTGACTTGATTTATGATCAACTGAGAGTCCCCATACACCTTGAGAGCTATAATGTTCCATTGCACTGCTATCCTTAGACCTATAGTCAAAGCCTCGTATTTTGCGATGTTGTTAGTGTTGCCTATATTTCACCTACAGTTAAATCAGGAAAGATAGTCATATGTTAGATCTTCGAGAGGCCACTGGAACATTCACACGAGGGAAAAGACTCTACATCTGTTGCTAGGTCATAGGGAGCTCAGTTGGGGAGCCTACCTTGTTAGGGTTCAGCATGAAAATATTCTAAGGACAGAGTCGCCAAGACCCCAAGAATGTCACGGTGAGTGGATTTCATACTTAGGTCCCTATCGGCAAGACAAGGTCATTGTCTCGGCGAGTAAGAATCTCCCCATCGGCATAAGGATCTCCTTCGGAGAAAGGTCTTGGTGAGATCTAAAGGTCTCACCGAACGGCGGCAGAGGGATACACATATCGGTGGGAGCTTTTACATCAGGGAGATGTCTTGGCGAGTACTAAGAGTCTCACCGACAAAGCATAAAGCGAAATGCTCTTGGTGTAATGTCTTGGCGAAAGCAGGAGGACTCACCGAAAGGATGCCTTTGGCATATGTCGACTGACTTCGCTAGGAGGTCCTGCCGAAGTCACAAAGTCTCCCCGACAATCAAAAGCAAGCAGGTTCGGGACAAGTCTCGCCGACTAGTAGGGTTCCTATTAAGTCCGAGTGCTTCAAACCAGGGATCCTATCGGCATGAGTTCTCTTTTGGCATATAGTCTCGGCGACCGGTAATGTCTCGCCAACATATGAGGAGCCTCAGATGGAGAGGTGCTTTCGGCATAAGAGTTGGGGCTTCGCTAGGAGGTTTTAGTGAAGGCGAAAGTATCATCGAAAGGAAGGGAAGGGACCTTGATATGGTTGTCTTCGACAAGAGTCCTGCCGACACAAAAGAACCCCTTGGTGTGACCAAGGGACTTCGCTGGAATGTCATGCCGACAGAAGGGGAGTCTCACTGAAATGAAAGGGGTCTCGGGATGGCGCTGTGCCTTCGATAAGATCTCTCATCGAACATATGATCTCTTGCCGACAAATAGAGCAACACAAAAGAAAGAGGGCCCTCGGTACGACTAAGGGATCTCACTGAGATGTCTCGGTGATTATAAAAGGTCTCCCCGACTTGCTCGTGGTCTCAGCCAAGGTAAATTCCTTCGCCGTAATGTCTCGGTGAAGACATTTAGTCTCGCCAACTAGATAGGGGGCCTCGATGTGTTTGCCTTCGGCAAGACTCTTGCCGATACTAAGATGAGCCCTCACCAAGACAAAATCAGTTTGGCAAGACTCTTGCCAAAACACAAGGATGGATCTTTGGGCAGACAAAAGGAATTCGGCCAAAGGTCTTAGCGACCCGTAGATGTCTTGCTGACTTAATATGGGGTCTCAACAAAGAATACAGGGCTCGGTAGAGAAAATTGCGTTAGGCTGATATCGATAGACTGTTGCCGATATGGTTTGTAATATCAAGTTCGAGGCGACATCGGTATAAGTTTTGAAACTCAATGAAGACTCTCATCGATATATACACGCCATGCCAATGGCTTCAGAGGAGAATAATCACATTAGCGAGACATTTTCAATGTCTCATCAAGATGTGATTCTTTTCAAAAGAGTTTCAACCGCCTACAGAGCCTGCGTGGAATACACTTGACCAACCACGAAGGAGCTGAAGAGAGCCGTGGAAGTTTGATCAGAATGAGGAATGTCAATGGGATGAATGCAACATGTATCTTTTGTGAACTTAGGGGATTCAAAGCATTCAACTGAGGTTGTTCAAACAAGACACAATGCTAGGATCAAAATGAATGCGGTAGTTGTAGAAAGATTAGAAGGCTTCTCCAGGTAGTAGCTCTTCACCGACACATACAACAGGACACGCAGGGGTGCAACATTTATTTCAATAAAAAGATTTGAGGATAGATCTTTTTGACCCCGAATATTTTTTGTAAGCCCTAAGGGGCTGACACATTCTGATATATAAGGCTTTTCTTCCCTTTTTGTAGAGAGTTCGAAATATACCCTCTGAAGAGTTAGTGATTTTTTCTGATTCCTTTCTCAATTAATGTATGTTTTCTGTAACTCAACTGGAATCATGAATATAACATAGAGTTTACCTTGGAAGTTTGTGTTCATGTTTGTATTGATTCTCATTTATGTATCTTTCTTTTGAACATGCAAGTCTTTAACTGTGTTTTATAATTCTGCACTTATGTCTTAAGGTTGTGAAATTAATCTTTCCCTCCCGAGATGTGTATGTAGGTCAAACCTGTTAGGATTAATGCATAAGTTTAAAAGAGGTTGCTCTAAGAATAGCAATTAGGTTTTCAAGTGTATGTTATTCCTATGTTTATTTCATGATTCCTTACCAGTTCGGTGTATCACCATAGTGTAGTCTTTTAATTTGTGCATCTCTTCCCTCTTTCCCCCTCAAAGAATCAACAGTCTAGGTGATACCCAGAGGAATCCGTCCTTCTCCAGAGGTTCATTTCAACCATAGGTGACCCACAACCTTGAGATGATCCCATGTTGCTCTAGAAAGCTCAATTTTTTGTAAAATTTTCTTAGGGTGCAATTCTATGTGACAATAGTTTCTGGCACGCCTGGTGGGACAATGAACTAGATTGAACTGCTGGTTTAGTATGCAACCAATGAATTTTAGGCTTTATAGAAGCCCTTTAGCATACTTGGCGACTCGACAAAGAAGAATAACTCTAGAAATCAATTCCTTCTTTAGTTTATGAGAAAAGTTCAGACGAGAGGCAGCTCAGGGCCCTTTGAATATTTGTAGCGGTCACCACCAAGAAGGAAAGGCAGAGCAATAGAAAAAAGAGGAACAATAGTCATCTATTCCAGAAGAACTCAGTCTACTCCTCCATCAGTGGGATCCCATTTTGCTATACAAGTAAATCCACTTCAGATACCTCCAATGGCCACTCCAAGGAATCAACCCTTTGTTGCTTTCAACGAAGGGAGTCCTTTGAACTTGGCACAACACAATGATATTCCAATGGTAGCTTTGAAGAGTCTGCCAATTTTCATGGGAGAAGACCAAACTACTCCCATTGAACATATGAGAGATGTAGCTTCGTTATGTGGAGTCCACCACATAACCCAAGAGGACATTGCAGTGAGACTACTAGTTGCTTCACTGAAAGGAAGAGTTGTGCAGTGGTACAGGAGCCTACCAGTCAGTTCAATTGCAACATGGGATGAATTTGGAGAAAATTTGCATAAGAAATTCCAAGACAGGTCTGACAACTTATCTCTACTGGAGCAACTGAATACAATTAAGAGGGCTCCGCAAGAGCAGATGAATTATTTCAACTTTAGATTTTAAAGAACTTGGGATAGGATCCCTACAACGGTGAGGCCACCTCTAGAATACACATTTCTATATTTTTTGAGGGCTCTAAACAACGATATAGCTATCATGATACAATCAATGGGAGGAGTGTCTTTACCAGATGCCTTTGAAATAGCTATCAGAGCTGAGAACAACTTAATACAAGCTGGTAAGCTTGCTCCCAGGCCAACAATGCTAATATTTCTAGAAATTCATGCAAAAATTCCTTTACAAATACCTCCTTTCACACCTCTACCAGCTGTACCAATGCTGCCAACTACTGTTCCAACCATTGATAAGCAAGAAAGTGTTGCTTCAAGCTCATCACATGAATTACAAGAGATCAAAAGTCTTTTACAGACTTTTGGTGACAAGTTGGTGAACTTGGAAAAGCAACAGACCTATTCCAGGCCTTATCAATAGCAGAATCAGGCCTCAAGTCAGCCTTTTCAAGGTCAGTAACAACAATTCCAAGGGAATAGACAGCAGTATCAGGGAAATTATCAGGGCCCAAGATAGAGTGTGAAAACAAGGCCTTTTCATGCCTATGCTCCAGCCCCTATTAGTGTGACCAAGGAGCTGGTTCCTACCCAAAACAACTTCGCAGCAAACTATCAGTGGTGTTACCCTTGTAACCAATCTAATAATCAAGCCACTTGTTCAAATGGACTAATCAATTAGGCACTTATGGTACAAAATGCCTCAAGTTTGCAGCCAAGTGCATTCAATGAGCTATCTCCACAACACTAGGATCAATTTGCAAGTGATGTTACCCTACTCAACTGGCAAGGTGGAGAATTTTGTGGGTTGAATGTGGACAATTCCTCAGTCACAGCTAACACTAGGGAAAAAAAGAGAGCATTTGAGCTTGACCATACTGCTGACAAAGGAAAGGCATCAGCTGTTGAACCATCTGCATCTCAAGTGACTAGTGGTTTGCAAGGAAATCAACAACTCCCAACGAGGGAGCAGCTACGCTTACAAGTTGATCACACTGGCATAAAGGTACACAATAAAAATCTAATTATACCTTTTAACATTTTTGATAGTATGAAAAGGACAAATGTAACCATGTCTATGTGGGATTCATTAGTCATCCCTGGTCAAAAGGATATGTTACAATCAGCCTTGTCAAGTTTGAAAATGTTTGATGAATCTGGGCCCCCAATAGATCAGGTTAGCGCTGTGTTCACAAATAATTCTTAGGGAAATGATTAGTAGCCTTGCATAGAGACTGAAAAAGGAGTTAAACCACCTCCTTTCTACGTGTTAGTGATTATTGGTGATAAATTAGTCCATAACTGTATGATAGATAGTGGAGCTAGTAGCTCCGTCATGCCAAAACAGATTGCTGACAAACTTGGACTAAAATACCAGCCTTTAGAGAAGGGAGTGATCCAATTGGATGGTACTTCGGTTAATACTTTGGGTATTATCAAGGATCTCAATCTCACCCTCCATGCTTGTCCAAATTTTTCAGTCCCTCAAGACGTGTGTGTCATATACCTTCCACCTTTCTTTTCCTTGTGTTTATCTAGAGAATTTACAGCCAAGATAGGTGGTTATGTGTCAGCTGATTGGTCACATATGCTATTTAGAACAAGATATGGAACCAAGGTTACCATTAAATATGAAAGGTTGGCCAAAGACCACATTGAGCCATATAACCCAAGTCCCATCAATGCTGCTCCTTCTGCTACAAATGCAAATTGTGTTGCTTTTACTGACAATGAACTAGCTGCTGCTCAAGAACTCCAATCAGAAGTTGTTCTTGTCATGCTGCTGCATGAATGGGCAGTTGAGAATGTATCAGACAGTCTTGAGGACCTCATTCAAGATGCTGGTATGGGAAACTATGTCATTTTTGAGCCTGACATAGAGATTCCAAACTTGGAGAAAGATGCAGATCAGTTGTTGCAACCACTAAGTGGACTTTGGGAGATGTTCTTTGATGTTTCCAAAAGTAAAAATGGAGCAAGAGGAGGTGCAATGTTGATTTCTCCACAAGGTGATAGGTACTACTCTGCATTCTGTTTCGCTTTTGCATGCTCCAATAACACTGCTGAGTATGAAGGCCTTGTTCAAGGTCTAGAGTGGGCAAGGAAGAGAGGAATAACTAGCTTGAAAGTCTATGGGGACAATGAGCTAATTGTTAATCAAGTAAGAGGCCTGAATGTTGCCTAAAATGACACCATGAAGTCTTATAGAAACAGAGTGTGGAACATGCTTGAGGATTTTGATACCTTCAACTTAGTGCCTATTCCAAGAAATCAGAACAAGCACGCTGATAGGCTTGCAGCCATTGGGGCACAATTTGATATTCTAGGCGACATCATAAAAGAGAAAGTGCAACAATATGTAAAGATTGTAGTCAAGCCATCAATTCCTGATAACAACATTCACTGGCAAGTTTTTGACAGTGATGAACATATCCTTTCTTTCTTGCTCGAAGAAGATCAGTTCTCCATGACGAATCAAGCAAAACTCAAGCAACAGTATGGTGATCAAGTCATACAACTGTGGACAAATAAGCTACCCAAAGGTCTGGTTACCTTAGAGTCAATTTTTTAGTACTGATGATCAGCTTAAAAAGGGTAAAGCTGGCTTGCAAATCAAACAAGAACATTATGAAGAGCTGGAGATTTTCAAAGGTAAACTCCTTAAGATAGGAAAAATTTGTTCACATAAAGATAGACAATCTTTTGTTGCTTTATGTCAAGAATTCTATGATGTCTTTGCTTGGGAGTATTTAGATTTGAAAGGATTTGATCCTCATATTGCTCAGCACACAATTGAGTTAGAGCCTAATGCTAAGCCAGTAAGACAGAAACAAAGGCCCTTAAATCCCAAGCTTGAACCCCTAATGATTAAAGAGCTGGCCAAACTAGTTGAGGGGGGTATTGTCTTTCCAATTAAACACACCTCCTGGGTTTCTAATGTTGTTCCGGTTAGGAAGAAAAGTGGTGAAATAAGACTTTGTGTAGACTTTAGGGATCTTAACCAAGCCTCTCTAAAAGACCACGATCCACTGCCTCCATGGAACGAATCTTGCAAGAGGTTGCTGGTTCTGAAAGATTTTCCTTGTTAGATAGCTTTTCGGGCTATAATCAGGTGCTAGTTAAAGAAGAAGATCAGTTCAAAACTACTTTTACAACTAAATGGGGCACCATGGCATACAAAAGGATGCCTTTTGGTCTATCTAATGTTGGTGCCATGTTTCAGAGGGCCATGGACATGGCATTTCAAAATTTAATCAACAAGATTATGCTGATTTATTTGGATGAAATTATAGTTTATTCTAAGAATGCTGACGAACACCTGTCATATCTTAAGAAAGTTTTTGAAAAATGCAGACAGTTTGGTATCTCTCTCAACCTGAAAAAGAGTATCTTTGTTGTTCACGAAGGGAAATTATTAGGACACATAGTGTCAAAGCTAGGAATTACTATTGATCCTAAGAGAGTCAAAGCCATACTTGAGTTGCCACTACCTATTCACAAGAAGGTTCTAAAAAGTTTTCTTGGCCAGATCAACTTTCTAAGAAGATTCATCCTTGATGTTGCAAACCTGTTACAACCTTTAACAGCTATGTTAAAGAAAAATGCAGTTTTCAGTTGGACAAAAGATGCCAAGAATAGTTTTGAAAAGGTCAAGGAGGCGTTAGGAGTAGCTCGTACGCTGGTAAATCCCAATTTTTCTAAAGATTTTTATCTATATGCCTATGGTAGCACAAGTAACATTTTTGCAATATTGGTTCAAAAAAATGAAGAGAATTTAGAACAACCAATAGCCTTTTTCAGTTAAGGTTTGGTTGATTATGAACAAAAATACTCCTTTGTAGAGAGGCATGTTCTTGCTGTGATCAGAAGCCTAAAGAAATTCAAGCCTTTGATCTCCTATAATAAAATTCATATCATGGTGGCACACTCAAGTGTGAAGGAATTTTTATTGAATAAAGATCTGAATGAAAAAAGAGTAGGGTGGATCACTAAGGTCATGGAGTATGATGTAGATATTAAGATCACCAAATTGGTTAGAGGCAGGGGTCTTTGTGAGCAGCTTGCTACAGGGTCAAACAATAAAACTGAATTAGAAAAGGATGCTGTGCTTGCTAATACAGATGAATTTCAGAATGATCAAGATGACGTGCCTGTGGGAACAACTAATTGGGTTCAAGATATGACCCATTTCTTACAGACTGGTGAATGCCCATTAGAATTAAACAGAGCTAAAAGAAGATACTTCAGATTGTAGTCCATACCATATGTACTATTAAACAATGTTCTTTTCAAAAGGGATCTGAATGGTGTCTTGTTAAGGTGCATTCATGGTCATTAGATTGAAAAAGTACTTCATGAGTTTCACGATGGAGCTGCAAGGGGTCACTTTTCCCTAAGGACTACTACCTGGAAAATTAGGAGAGCTGGTTACTACTGGCCCAACTTGTTCAAAGATGCATACGCCTAGTCAAGAAAGTGTATCAAATGTGCTATGTTTGCAGGAAAGGAAAGACTGCCTGCTATGCCTCTACATCCAATTCAGGTGGAACAACCCTTCATGAGATGGGGCATTGATTTCATTGGACCAATAAATCCACCATCCAGTGCTGGTCATAGGTGGGTGCTGACTGCTACAGACTATTTCACGCGATGGGCAGAAGCAATAGCTTTGAAAGAAGCAAACGAGTCTTTAGTTTTGAGCTTCTATGAGGATATAGTCACTAGATTTGGAGTGCCTAACTCTATCATCTCTGATAATGCTCTTGCATTCATGGGATTAAGACTGACTGATTGGGCTGTCAAACATGGCATTCATTTGAACACCTCCTCAAATTATTATCCTCAGGGTAATGGTTAAGCTGAAAGCACAAATAAGAACCTCATCAGGACCATTAAAAGAGCTATAGAGGATAATCAAAGGACCTAGCAGAGCAATTTAAAGAATGCACTCTGAGCAGACAGAGTAACCCCTCAGAGGTCTTTTGGTAATTCGCCATATATGTTGGTCTATGGCAAAGAGGCAAGATTACCCCTATCTGTGGAGCTTCCAGCTCTAGAAATTGTTCACCAGTTGGAGGTGCTTGAGGGACAGGACCCAATGTCTGTAAGGTATGTGGAGTTCATGGAGCTCAAAGAATCAAGGGACAGAGCGATGAAGGTTTTAGAGGATCATCAGCTCTAGACAAAGAAGACATTTGACAAAAGGACTACAACAAAGTCTTTTAAGGAGGGAGACCTCATGCTCAAATGGGATGTTTTGAAAAGTAGGCCAGGCCATCACACCAAGTTTGATAATATGTGGATTGGTCCATTTATTATCACAGGCTGTAAGGAGCATAATGCATATCAACTGGCCACAATAGAAGGTGAAGTGATTTCTATCCCGGTTAATGGGATACACCTCAAGCCTTGTTTCCAATTTTGACAGGTCCATCTATTGTACATAATAGTTTAGGCTTTATGTTTTCCATAAGCAATGTTTCAGCACAGTAAATATTTTTCTTTTCAGTTTCCCCTGTCTTACCATTTTGGCAACCCATTGTGTTCTATAAGTCTCATGCGAATTGCAACCATGTGCAGACTGACATTTTATTTGTTCTTTGAGCTTTCTAATGACTCCATACCCAATGGACAAGTTGTAGCTACTGGTTCTCATGTTTAGCAGGCAAACATCCCGCAAAAGTCGCCAGAATTGTTGCCTATGTTTCACCTATAGTTAAATCAGGCAAGATAGTCATATGTTAGATCTTCGAGAGGCCACTGGAACATTCACACGAGGGCAAAGACTCTACATCTGTTGCTAGGTCACAGGGAGCTCAGTTGGGGAACCTACCTTGTTAGGGTTCGGCATGAAAATTTTCTAAGGACAGAGTCGCCAAGACCCCAGGAATGTCACAGCGAGTGGATTGCATACTTAGGTCCCTATCGGCAAGACAAGGTCATTGTCCTGACAACTAAGAATATCCCCATCGGCATGAGGATCTCCTTCGGAGAAAGGTCTTGGCGAGATCTAAAGGTCTCACTGAATGATGACAGAGGGATACACATATCGACGGGAGCTTTTACATCGGGGAGATGTCTTGGCGAGTACTAAGAGTCTCGCCGAAAAAGCATAAAGCGAAATGCTCTCGGTGTAACGTCTCGGTGAAAGCGGGAGGTCTCACCGAAAGGATGCCTTCGACATATGTCGACTGACTTCGCTAGGAGGTCCCGTCGAAGTCATAAAGTCTCCCCGAAAATCAAAAGCAAGTAGGTTTGGGACAGGTCTTGCCGACTAGCAGGGTTCCTATTAAGTCCGAGTGCTTCAAACCAGGGATCCTATTGGCATGAGTTCTCTTTTGGCATATAGTCTCGGCGACCGGTAATGTCTTGCCAACATATGAGGAGCCTCGGATGGAGAGGTGCTTTTGGCATAAGAGTTGGGGCTTCACTAGGAGGTTTTAGCGAAGGTGAAAGTCTTGCCGAAAGGAAGGGAAGGGACCTCGATATGGTTGTCTTCGGTAGGAGTCCCGCCGACACAAAAGAACCCCTCGGTGTGACTAAGGGACTTTGCTAGAATGTCATGCCGACAGAAGGGGTCTCATCGAAATGAAAGGGGTCTCGGGATAGTGCTATGCCTTCAGTAAGATCTCTCACCGAACATATGATCTCTTGCCGATAGATAGAGCAACACAAAAGAAAGAGGGCCCTCGGTACGACTAAGAGATCTCATTGAGATGTCTCGGCGATTATAAAATGTCTCCCTGATTTGCTTGTGGTCTCGGCCAAGGTAAATTCCTTCGCCATAATGTCTCAGCGAAGACATTTAGTCTCGCCGACTAGATAGGGGGCCTCGATGCGTTTGCCTTCGGCAAGACTCTTGTCGATACTGAGATGGGCCCTCACCAAGACAAAATTAGTTCGGAAAGACTCTTGCCAAAACACAAGGATGGCTCTTCAGGCAGACAAAAGGAATTCGGCCAAAGGTCTTAGCGACCCGTAGATGTCCTGCCAACTCAATATGGGGTCTCAACAAAGAATATAGGGCTCGGTAGAGCAAAATGCGTCGGGCTGACATCGACAGACTCTTGCCGATATGGTTTGTAATATCAAGTTCAAGGCGACATCGGTATGAGTTCTAAAACTCAATGAAGACTCTCATCGATATATACACGCCATGTCGATGGCTTCAAAGGAGAATAATCGCATCGGTGAGACATTTTCAATGTCTCACCGAGATGCAATTCTTTTCAAAAGAGTTTCGACCGCCTACAGAGCCTGCGTGGAATATACTTGACCAACCAGGAAGGAGCTAAAGAGAGCTGTGGCAGTCTTATTAGAATGAGGAATGTCAACGAGATGAATGCAGCATGTATATGTTGTCAACTCAGGGCATTCAAAGTGTTCAACCAAGGTGGTTCGAACAGGACACGATGCCAGGATCAAAATGAATGCGGTAGTTGCAGAAAGATTAGAAGGCTTCTCCAAGTAGTAGCTCTTCACTGACACATACAATAGGACACGTAGGGGTGCAACATTTATTTCAATAAAAAGATCTGAGGATAGATCTTTCTGACCCCAGATATTTTTTGTAAGCCCTAAGGGGCTGACAGATTATGATATATAAGGCTTTTTTGCCTTTTTTGTAGAGAGTTCGAAATATACCCTCTAAAGAATTAGTGATTTTTTCAGAATCCTTTCTCAATTAATGTATTTTTTTGTAACTCAACTGGAATCCTGAATATAACATAGAGTTTACGTTGGAAGTTTGTGTTCATGTTTGTATTGATTCTCATTTATGTATCTTTCTTTTGAACATGCAAGTCTTTAACTGTGTTTTATAATTCTGCACTTATGTCTTACGGTTGTGAAATTGATCTTTCCCTCCCAAGATGTGTATGCAGGTCAAACCTGTTAGGATTAATGCATAAGTTTAAAAGAGGTTTATCTGAGAATAGCAATTAGGCTTTCAAGTGTATGTTCTTCCTGTGTTTATTTCATGATTCCTTACCAATTCGATGTATCACCATAGTGTAGTCTTTTAATTTATGCATCTCTTCCATCTTTCCCCCTTAAAGAATCAACAGTCTAGGTGATACCCAGAGGAAGCCAGCCTTCTCCAGAGGTTCATTTCAACCATAGGTGACCCACATCCTTGAGATGATCCCATGTTGCTCTAGAAAGCTTAGTTTTTTGTAAACTTTGCTTAGGGTGCAATTCTAGGTGACAACAGTTAGTACAAGGAAATGCTAGTTTGTATGACTTTGGTATGCAGTCCCCTTGTGGGGTGATGAAGAAGATACTAGCTCCTTATCCATGTTGTGTGTATGAACCATTGAAGTATAGTTTCCAATGGTTAGTTACATTGAGGTTAAAGATAGATTCATCTGGGAATTCTAAGACAAGAGGATTTTCAAAATACATAGGTGCTTGTGCTAGTTGATCTGCAATAACTTGACCCTTGATGGCTTTTCTCTCTACATACTCGATGTCATACTCTAATAATATCATTACCCATTTTTCCATTCTTCCTGTGAGCATTGCCTTTGATAAGAGATACTTAAGGGGATCAATTTTGGCAATGAGCTTTATCTTGTGTGCCAACATGTAATGTCTAAATTTTTGGGATGCAAACACTACCGTGAGGCAAGCTTTCTCGATGAATGAGTAATTTAGCTCATGACCGACCATTGTCCTACTGATATAGTAGATGGTCCTCTCCATTTTGTTTTCATCATGCTGAGCCAAGAGAACTCCAAGGGCTCCTGCTGTTGCTAACACATATAAGATCAATGGCTTCTTTGGGATGGGTGGCATTAATACTGGCGGTGTCAGTAGATATTCCTTATTTTTTTGAATGCTTCTTCACATTTTGTATCCCATTTGTATACTACCCCCTTGTGGAGTAGGTGAGAATATGGGTTCTGCTTGTCTACTAGTTGTGCTATGAATTGTCAGATGGATTGAAGTCTTCCTTGGAGACCTCTTAGTTGTTTTAATGTCTTTGGTGCTTCCATCTCAAGGATTGCTTTCACTTTTTCTGTATCCACTTTGATACCCCTCATGGACACTATATATCCTAGTAGTTTACCTGATTGTACACTGAAGATACACTTTTTGGGATTTAGTCTGACTTTGTATTCCTCTAATCTGTCAAAGATAGCACTTAGGGTTGCTATATGATCTTTTCTCTTTCTTGACTTAGCTAGGATGTCATCAACATAGTCTTCGACTGTTTTGTAAATCATGTCATGGAAGATCAATGTCATGGCCCTTTGATATGTTTCTCTTGTGTTCTTTAGGCCAAATGGCATCATGTTCCAGCAGTAGGTCCCCCATGGACAAGTGAAAGCCGTCTTATGTTGATCTTCTTTTGTTATCATGATCTGGTTATATCCCTAAAATCCGTCCATTAGTGATAGCATCTCATGTCCTGCTGTCATGTCTAATATCATGTCAATGTTAGGTAGTGGGAAATCATCCTTTGGACATGCTTTGTGCAAATCTTTGAAGTCCGTGCAAATTCTAATAGCTCCATCAGGTTTTGAAATAGGTACCAAACTTGACACCCATTCTGGATAATTGATTGGTCGGATGAATCCTGCATCTAACAACTTTTTGAGCTCCATTTTGACTAACAAAGCGATTTGAGGATGCATCTTTCAAAACTTTTGTTTGACTAGATTTGCTTCTGGATACACTGCTAAATGATGGACCACTGTCTCTGGATCTAGCCTTGGCATGTCAGTGTAACTCCATGCGAAGTTTATTTTCCTTTCCTTTAGGAATGCTACTAGGAGTTCTTGTTCTTCTGTTAATAGTGATTCCGCATAGAATGTGATATGCGGGGTCTCCTCTGTTCCTATGTTGACTGGATTGCATTTTTCGGCCAAGACTGCTGACTTCTCCTGGTGAAGAGCTCTTAGAGGAAGATTGAACCCTTCATCCTTAGGTGCCTCAAAGAGGTTTTCACCGTTGGATACATCCTTTCTTTTTACTATTTTCTTATCAGAGAGTGCCACAGTGTGGTTTTCACTCAAGGACTTGGATATGATTCTTAGTTTCTCACTTTTGCGACTAAAGGATTCAATCGTTTCCCCGTAATAAGCATGTGTGTCCAACTCCATTATAAATCTTGCTTTGTGATCTCCCTCTGGAATGTTATCCCTTAATCCCATGAATTCTGAGAGCGCCTCATCATTTTCGAATGTATCGAGAACTGGTAGTCCTCGTTATTCATAGTCGATCAGTTGGGGATAGACTAGGTGGATCTCATGATTTTGACTATCTAGTTCAAAGGATATGGTATTAATCATACACAGGGTAGTATCTTTGAATAACCTAGGTAGATTGGTCAAGGTGTCTTCATCATCGCTACTAATGTAGGGCTCAGTTATAAAATTATCTGCGTCTCTACCTGTGACTATTGGTGCGTGTACTGGCACTAGCATTAGCTGAGGAGAAATATTAACCATTCTAACTAGAGGACTTCGGCCACGTATGGTTATTCTCAGAGGGGTACATCCAAGGCCAGGATTTGTTATAGGTCGCGTCTCTGGCATGATAGGTATTATGAGCCCATTGTCATTTTTTCCTAGTCTTCGATTTCTATTGTAGCCCATTGCAAGCATCATTTGTAGGCCCTTGCTTCTCTCATCCATTCGTAATTCAGGTGTTGGTCTTTCATCTTGATATAGCATGTGCGATGGATCTTCCTCAATAACCTCCTGGCTGAGGTCTCCCCAACTTGTGAATTCAGGATAGTCTTCAGGAGAGGTTTGTGATGTGGAAGCTTGATTTTCTTGTGGACGTCCCCGTGATCGAGGAGATTGTGGTAACTCTCCTATAAAAAAATCATTGTTAGGGAGTTTGTAGCTTCCACAACTATCCTCCTGGATGATGAGCTTGATATTGGAGATGGTGGGGATGGTGGGAGTGATGGGTGTCTCTATCGCAGAAGTGGACGCGAGTGTGGCGGGGTCGATGTATTGTGTGGATGGGCCTTCATCATTCTTTGGCACTTGGGGGATTTTGTAATACTTTGCTTCAAGATTTTTGCAGTATGAGAAAGGTTCAGGATCACCGTTAAAGGTAACCTCTTGTCCATTATGTGTAAATTTCACACATTGGTGAAAGGTTGATGCTACTGCTTTCATCGCATGGATCCATGGACGTCCTAGGAGAATGTTATATGGCAAGTTGAGGTCCAAGACCTGACAAGTGGTTTCCATGAGAGTCGGCCCTACTTGAATAGGGAGTTTAATCGTGCCTTGAGACAATATTTCTTGGTCATCATATGCTCTTATCGTGATGCCCTTTCCTTTGTCAATGGAATCTTCTGATATTTTCAACTGTTTGATGAGGCTTAGGGAACATATGTTCAAGCCTGCACCTCCATCCACCAAGACCCTTTTGATTTTTCTCTTATGTACAATGGCTTCCAAGTGAAGTGCATGGTTGTGAGATGGTTGGGCGGGGAAATCTTGGTCAGAGAATGTAAGGAGATTAGGCGTTATGATATTTCCGACCATAGCTTGGAATTGCTCCGCATCGAGATCTGCGGGGACAGTGGATGATGCCAATGCTCCTTCAAGGATCTTTTTATGTGCTGATGAGATTTTTAACAATTCCATGATGGAGATGTGTGCTGGTGTTCTCTTGAGTTGCTCTACAAAATTGTAGGTATGCGGAACGAATCTCGATGAAGGGACTCTGTTAGGTTAGGATGATCCTGCAATGGTGACTTTTCCACCTCTTGTGGTGACTCCACAATCTTCAGCATGGGAACCCTTGATGGTGATGACCATATAGTCCTCATTTAGGGAGGCAACGACCATTTCGTACACATGATTTACACTCCCCTTCCCTTTATCATTTTTATTCCCTTTATTACCATGATTCGACATCAGATTCGTGTAGATTTGAAGATCCCGATTTCCAGTAGGTTGTCCCACGTTTATGATTTTCTTGTTGATGAGATCTTGGATGATGTTTTTGAGTCTCATGAAATTGTTTATGGTGTGACCTTTTATTTTTATGAATTCACAAAGTTGATTCTCATTGTACCAAGGAGGTTTGACATCAGGTTCTTGGTAATTTTTGAATGTGGGAGGTTTAATGAGTTTTTTGTTGATCAACTTTTTCATTATGTCTTCCAATGGTTCCCCCAAAATGGAGTATTTATGTTTTGGATAACTTTTGCGTTGGGGAGGTCCCCTTTGGTCAGTGAGGTTATTGATGGTGGGATTATTGGGTTGGTATGTTGTGTGATGAGTGTTTTGGCATTGTGATTGGATTTGCGGTGTGGGTGTGTTTTGGTGTGGACCACTAATGACCACCTTAGCATTGACGACACCATCATTAGTAATGTTATTGTTTCTCACCCATGTACGAGGTTTATCATTGTAATTGGATGATGGGCAGTTGTTTTGTTGTTCATGGTATGACGTTGATTCTACAGGTTGAGTCACAAGGGCTCTTTCGATGCTAAGCGCCTTGGAGATCAATTGCTCATATGTGGTGATTCCCTGAACCTTGAGATGAAATGACAGGAAACTTTCAAGGTTGGCTATGATTGTGCAGACTTGTTGTTCTTCTGGCATGGTCCACTTGCTCTGATTGTCCTTGGATCGCCATCGTTGAAGGAATGAGGTGAAAGACTCATTCTTTCCTTGTTTCAGAGCCAATAGTTCTTCGAGACTAACATCCATTGCAATGTTACATGTGTAATTCCTAATGAATGCGTCTCTAATTTCTTCGAATGTTCTAATGCCTGAAGGTAAGCGAGAGAACCATTTCATAGCAGGACCTGCCAAGCTCCTAGGGAATAGCTGCATCAGATAAGTATCATTCTTTGCAACTTCCATACAATGAACCTAGAATTCCCTGATGTGATCTTCAAGGTTTCCCATCCCTCAATATTTGTCAAATTTGGGGATTTCAAATCCCTTGGGGAATGGTTTCATGTCTAGGCTCCTATCAAATGGATAGGGACAAAAGTTGCTTGACGTTTTGGTCATTCGCCCCGATTGAAGGTCGAGCACTTGTTGCAAGAGCAACCTGAGTTGTGTCATCACATCATTCTGGGGATCAGAGGGTGGGATGAAAGTGTTCTGAGGTGTTTGAATCATTGGTTGGATGGATGGGTTGGTCTGTGTGTTGTTTGATGGTATCTGCATGTTCTGTCGAGTGAAGTAGGCTTCTACTTGCTTTTGTATGAACAACGCCTATTGTTGATCTTACTGTTGTTGCGCTAGGATTTGTTCTTGCTATTGTTGCGCTTGTTGTTGCTCTAAAAATTCTTGTTGTTGTGCTTGCTGTTGTTCCAAC
The DNA here is from genome assembly GCA_007258455.2 of Sequoia sempervirens. Lineage (NCBI taxonomy): Eukaryota > Viridiplantae > Streptophyta > Pinopsida > Cupressales > Cupressaceae > Sequoia > Sequoia sempervirens. The sequence goes on from VDFB02256132.1 coordinate 106,244,153, forward strand.
AACGCTTGTTGTTGGGCTGCCAATTCTGCTACTTCTTGCTGCTCTTGGTATTGTTTTAGTGCTTGTTGATATGCCTGCAATTGTGCTGCTTGTGCAAGAAGTTGTGCTTGTGCTTGTGCTTGCTGTGTTTGATATTGAGCTTGCGCTTGCGCTTGGGCTTGAGCTTGTACTGCTTGTGCTTGTGCGGCTTGTTGCTATAATAAAATTTGTTCTTGCGTGACCCTTTGTGTTTGCAATGCTTGTGTGGCTTGGGCAGCTTGTTGTTGTTGCTATTGTAATAAAGCTTGAGCTTGCGTGGCTTGTTGTGCTTGTATTGTGGCTTGTGCAGCTTGAGCGGCTTGTTGCACGGATTTTTGTTTCTGGACTTGTTGGTATCCTCTTTGGAAAGTAGCTTGCAATGTTGCATCATATTGATTTGATGTGGTGAACGTTGCTGGTGGTGGAGGTGGTGGTGGATTTGGAATGGTATTCGTGAAGGTGGTGTTGATGTTTTGCGTGTTGGATAATGGTATTGATGTGATTGGTCCTTACGAGACCATGCTTTGTCATGCTAGGGGTGTGTTTAATGATGTTGCCATTGCTTGTGTATTTATCGTTTGTTGTTGTGATATCAACGATAAATTTTGAGTGTTTGGTGCAATGCTTTGGTTGATATTTGGGATATAGGTTTGATTGATACTTGGTAGGGGAGGCAACCCCAAACCAAGGAGTGGTGTAGATGATGATGCCAATGGTGGAAGAGGTGGAAATGTAAGGGGTGTAAGTTGTTGTGAGAATGTCGTGGTGTCGAATAAGCCCGCTAGTTTGAATGTATCTCCCTCTTCTTGTGAATTTGTGAGAAGAGGTGTTTGTGTTGTTGCGTGAAAAAATGACGATGATGGATCATGATGGAATGTGAGAGGAGAATTCTTGTGTAATGGGTTTTCGGGTATGCTTTGTTCCAAAGTGGTGTTTGCGTCCATGTTTTGATTATTAACAAGGGGATGTGATTGAAGAGCATTGAGGAATGTGTTTCCCTTGTTGACATTAAGTTGGGTTGGAGCAAATAATGTTGTGATTTGCGGAATGTTTTGTGTGACGTTTTGAGATGGGGGTGTAGATGAAATGGGGATGGTGGATGAGATTGGGGGAAATGATGTGTCCATGATAGTACTCACATCAAAATCTGATGGCAACTTGGCCCCTTGTTTTGCTAATTCAAGCATGCATAACGAAGGGTTAAGTCTCATCATGATGTTGATGATTCTATGATTGTCTGGATTTTGAAGCATTTCTATCATTTCCTCGCGAGACATTCTAAAAGTGAGGTCCTCTCCTTGATTTTCTTCTTGGGGAAGTTGTGATGATGAGAGGGTCAATGGGTTCCTTGATTCTATTGGATTCATTTCTGCGTTGGTTTGGCTAAGATCGCTTGAAGCGGGTGTTTCTTTGTTGGCTTCCATACTCTTCTTGTATTGAGATCTTGTTTGGACCATAAAACAAGGATCAAGATTATGGGAGATGAATCTCTTGATTCTTCATATTGATCTCTATTTTATCTCCCAAAGTGAAAGTTTTAGGATGCTTTTGAGGATCAAAGGTGATGATATGATGATGATGTTATCGATGGATGTTTTGGCTTTTGATAAATCTTGAATGAGACACTAGGCTTTTTAGGACTTTGGATTTTGATTCTTGATTTTGGATTTTGAGACTTTGAGATTTTGTCCTTGATTTTTGATTTGGATTTGGATTTTGAACAAAAAGACCCTAAGATGTTGGATGATGATCTAAGGCATACCTTTTTTCAAAGTATGATAATTTGAATATGTGTGAGGAGAAGGATGCATCTACCCACATCTATTCAAACAAGATGATTGTTTCACTAAGCATATGGAGAAGGATTCATCTACATACACTAAGCTAGACAAGATGATTTTGATAACTTTGACTAAGCATATGCAAAAGGATGCATTTACACATACCTAGCCAAAGATGTTTTGATAAATGTTTTCAAGGATTTTTTCTCAATGATTTGGATGATTTTGATTTTTCCATAAGCCTAATATCAAGGATGATGTTCAAGATTTTCCCAAAGGTGATGATGAGATGGATTTTGTTTTGATGTTTTTGATGGATGGATGAAAAAGATTTTGATAATGTTTTGATCCTAAGATGAACCTAAAAAAGGACACATTGTTTGCCTAGATCTAGGTATTGAAGAGCATGCAAATGCTTCCTAAGGACTTTTGTGACCAAGAAATGATTTCATTTGAACATTCATTTTCGGATTTTTAATCAATGACTTGTGCTTTGGGATTTTGGAGTCTTCAACACATATGAAAGTTCATTTTGCTTAGCTCTGCTTAATGTCTTTATTTTACCAAAAACACTTTCTTCAATTAGGTTTTCAAACTAAGATGTCCTATGTCTTAATTTCCTTAAACCCCATAAGATATGTTATGTGGAAATTTAATAAACTTAAGGCAAAGGGTTTCCCTATTATTTACTTAAGGAGACAAATTGAGATCCAATCCAATGCTTAGAAACCTCTAAGGATGTGAATCCCAAGGGAAAGCAATAACATATGGATTGAGTCAATGGTATTTGTCTTCAAAAGGGTTTGAAATTTGGATGATGTTAAGTGTTTGTTTTCATAATGTTTTCGATCAAGCAATGCATTTTGTAACCCAAGAATAAGTACAATCCTATGGATGTGTAAGACAATATTTTTTGGATTCCCACTTGGACAAGTCTAGCTATGCTTATCTCTAGCGAATGGTTAGATGCTTGACCCCACTGGCTCTCCTCCACGACACTCACTTATGCAGGGTAGCCAAGCATCAACACCCATGAAACTCCCATGGCATGCTTTCCATTTCTACTAGAAGACCGTAAAAGTGTGGGGTGGCTTTAGAACGTCTGTTCTTGCACCAAAAAATAGATAAAAGGATTTTGGAAAATTCTAGCACATGGGTTTTAGTAAGGACTTTCCATTCGTAGGAGTTGACCCAACGTGGCAAGAGTCCCCTTTCGGATCCATCTTGTCGGAGTCAACCGCGTGATATTGGCGTTTCGTCGAATATCCACATTTATATCCCAGCTGGAAATACTCTCGGGTTCAGAGTGTTACCAGTTGAGTCGTTCCATTGGGTGAGTACTTTTTCCCCAAGGCAGGCCCTCTAGGATAAACAAAAGTGAATGAAGAACAATGTTCGTAACTCAATCAATCCTTTTTGGGAACAAGGAGAGAGAATGTACGCAACAAAGTCCCCACTCACACTCACACAATAGTTTGTTCAATTTTAAGCCCAAATCGAAGTGTGGAGGTGATTGCTTTGTCTTATCTCAAAGTCATGGAAAAGGCCTTTTGATTCTCAAGATCACTATAAAGTACGAGAGAAGCACATACGCCATTTTCCAATGCCTTTAGTCTAAGTAAGCCCTCACAAAAAACACTACACTTGTTCTTTTTAGATCCTCAAAGCAATATGTGAGTTCATTTTAGAGCACCAAAAAGACAAGTGATAAACATTTGTTCAATTTGTTAATCCCATAAAAAAAATCTAGTAAGTTGTTGATCCTAGTGTTCATTTTAACCTTTGCAAGAAATGGAATTGAAAGGTTCTTTTTAAGCCCAAATGAAAACTAGTGGTCTAAAGATGAAAAGATGAAAAATTCCTAAGGAAGTGTTAAACAAACACTTAAGTGTTTAAAAACACTTTGATTGGACAAAATATCATCACCATGCTCCTCTTCCCTTAGTTTTTTATTTCCAACCTACAAAGGAGAAAAACAGTCAGATTCTGGAAAAACACAAAAATTAAAAAAACATAAAATAAAGGAAGAAGCAACCATAAATTAAAAGCACATGTGAAAAATTAAGTTTCTCCCTTTTGTTGTCTTCCAGCGTCGCAACTCGTGAAGGCGTAGCTATTTTTTTTCTCTCAGTGGTGCTCTTACAGTGCCGCTTACCAGTCAGCGACGCTCTGTGTCGGGACAGAGAGCACGATTGTGTCGCTGTTTCACCCAGTGTCACAGTTTCTGCCAGCGTCAGAGTTTAAGATTTTTTGAAACTTCTGCAGATCGGCGAGTCCAGCGGCAGAGTTCAAAATTTGAATTTTTTGGCGGGATGAGTCCAACGGTGCTAAAACAACGACGCTGACGAGCCCGCGGTGCTAAAATAGTGACGCTGACGAGCCCGCGGTGCTAAAACAACGACACTGACGAGCCCACATTGGAATTCCTTGTGTGTCAAGAAAACACAGAAATTTCAAGAAAAAGATGAAAATAATGATGTCAGCCCTCCTTCTAGCGCCAAATGTGCGAACCCTTTTCCTAGTACCTGCAAAACAACATGAATAAATGAGTTAAACAAGGAATTACAAGCTAAAACGAGGATTCCCCATGAAATCCATTTACAAACCAAACTAGGAATGAAAATAGTGAAGAACACAATGCAAATGATAAAAACAAGATAAAAATCCTAATTAGATGTGCAAACTCTTAATCCCATTGGGGAATTGGTGCCAATTTGATGTGAAAGTTGGCCCTTTCCCAATCCCTAAGATGCAAGCTTTGATGTGTTGAATTGATGAAGAGATTTGATCCACTTTTGATGATGAATGGTGGGAGCTCCAAACCAAAATATGCAATAACCTAGCTAAGGACACAAGATTGATGAATGGAAATGGCTAAGTATTTTAGCATGGTAACTTTGCTTGGATTGTGGATGGATGAAATGAGGAGAGAAGATCTTCATTTATAGGATTTCAAGATGGATGAATGGCCAAATTTGAGCAATGTGGGACTAACATTCATTCAATGATATGGTGCCACTTGTCAAGCTATGAATGGATGATGGTTGTGCAAGATTTGGGGTTTGTGCCAATAAATGCCAATATTTGAAATTCAAATTTGTTGAAATGACATGTAAGAGGGAAGGGAAAATGCAATAAATGCCACTTGGCTAAAGGCAAAGGACATGTAAGAGGTTTTAAATGCCTTGTTGCATGTACATGTTGACTTGAAATTTTTGAATTCAAATTGAGAGAATATTCCAAAAGATACCTTGTGAGAAAAATAGGGATTTAATAAATGCATTAAATCTATTTTCATGTGCAACTTGCATTATCTAGAGGATGTGACATGAGACGAGGTTAAATTAATCAAGGATTTAATTAATTTAACATGAGATTAGATGATGTGACTTATTTGACTTAGATTTATGGATTTATTTAAATCAAATAAGAGAGGAATATGATAAAAGGCTAATTAAATAAAGTTTTTGATTTATTTAATTAAAAGGGATGGTGTTAGATTAAATCAAATAAGGTTTTAATTTATTTAATTTAATGGATAGACTTTAGAGATTTAATCAAATAAATTGATTATTTAATTAAATAGGGATAATTAGATCAGATGGATTGATTTAATTAATAAAAGAGATTGACTTAATTAGACAAGATGATTTGTTTAATTAAGAGACAAATATTGATGAATTTAATTAGATAGGGGGATTTGATTAAATGGTTAGACTGAGGGATGATTTAGGAAGAAATGATGTTAGTAAGTTAAGATCCGATGCATGATGTCAATCAATATATTTTCGATGTCTACAATTACAATAATTTTGTGCACTTTTTTTTCAAGCATGCAAAATTTAAACACAACAATGGAAAGTGTGATTTTGAAGACATTAATACTGTTTTGTAACATTCCATGTTGCAAAACCATGGGTGTTAAGACACAAGGAACCTAGTATGAGACAACCCTTCAAATTTAAACAAGGAGATTCAAATAACTGAAACTCAACACTGTGTTTTTCAAATTACAAATATTTTGTGCACTTTTCTGTCAATCATGCAAAATTTAAACACAACAATGGAATGCGTGATTTTGAAGACATTCATAAGGTTTTGCAACGTGGAGTGTTAAGAAGAAGCAACCCACCATGAGACAACTCTTGACATTTAAACAAGCAGATTCAAATAAGTGAAACCCAACACTATGTTTTCCAAATTATAATTATTTTTTGCAGTTTAGTTTTTCAATAATGTGAAAGTTAAACACGACAATGGAATGTGTGATTTTGAAGACATTCATATAGTTTTGTAACAATCCATGTTGCAAAACTGTAGGTGTTAAGAATCAAGCAACCCACCATGGGACGACCCTTGACATTTAAACAAGCAGATTCAAATAACTGAAACCCAACATTGTGTTTCCTAAATTAGGAATATTTTGTGCACTTTTCTCTCAATCATGTAGAATTTAAACACAACAATGGAATGTCTGATTTTGAAGACATTTATAGGGTTTTTCAACATGGAGTGTTAAGAAGAAAGCAACCCTCCATGAGAAAACCCTTGAAATTTAAACAAGTAGATTCAAATAAGTGAAACCTAACACTGTGTTTTCTAAATTACAATTATCTAAGTAAAACATAATGCTGTGAAAAATATCTCCTACTTATCTATTTTTTGCACTTTATTTTTTCAATCATGCAAAAGTAAAACACAACAATGAAATGTGTGATTTTGAAGACATTCATACAGTTTTGTAACATTCCATGTTGCAAAACTGTAGGTATTAAGAAGCAAGCAACCCACCATTCGATGACCCTTGACATTTAAACAAGGAGATTCAAATAACTGAAACCCAACATTGTGTTTTCCAAATTACAGATATTTTGTGCACTTTTCTCTCAATCATGCAAAATTTAAAAACAATAATCAAATGTCTAATTTTGAAGACATTAATAGGGTTTTGCAACATGGAGTTTTAGGAAGCAAGCAACCAGCCATGAGACAACCCTTGACATTTAAACAAGGAGATTCCAATAAATGAAACCCAACACTATGTTTTCCCAATTACAATTATATTTTGTAGTTTATTTTTTCAATCATTCGAAAATAAAACACAACAATGGAATGTGTGATTTTGAAGGCATTCATACAGTTTTGTAATATTCCATGTTGTAAAACCGTAGGTATTAAGAAGCAAGCAACCCACCATTCGATGACCCTTGACATTTAAACAAGGAGATTCAAATAACTGAACCCCAACACTGTGTTTTCCAAATTACAGATATTTTGTGCACTTTTCTCTCAATCATGCGAAATTTAAACACAACAATGGAATGTTTGATTTTGAAGACATTCATAGGGTTTTGCAACATGGAGTGTTAAGAAGCAAGCAACTAGCCATGAGACAACCCTTTACATTTAAACAAGGAGATTCCAATAAGTGAAACCCAACACTATGTTTTCCCAATTACAATTATATTTTGTAGTTTATTTTTTCAATCATTCGAAAATAAAACACAACAATGGAATGTGTGATTTTGAAGACATTCATATGGTTTTGTAACATTCCATGTTGCAAAACCATAGGTATTAAGAAGCAAGCAACCCACCATTCGACGACCTTTGAAATTTAAACAAGGAGATTCAAATAACTGAAACCCAACACTGTGCTTTCCAAATTACAGATATTTTGTGCACTTTTCTCTCAATCATGGGAAATTTAAACACAACAATGGAATGTCTGATTTTGAAGACACTCATAGGGTTTTGCAACATGGTGTGTTAAGAAGCAAGCAATCCACCATGAGACAACCCTTGAAATTTAAACAAAGAGATTCAAATAAGTGAAACCCAACACTGTGTTTTCCAAATTACAATTATATTTTGCAATTTATTTTTTCAATCATGCAAAAGTAAAACACAACAATGGAATGTGTGATTTTGAAGACATTCATATGGTTTTGTAACATTCCATGCTACAAAACTGTAGGTGTTAAGAAGCAAGCAACCCACCATGGGACGACCCTTGACATTTAAACAATGACATTCAAATAACTAAAACTCAACACTGTGTTTTCCAAATTCCAAATATTTTGTGCACTTTTCTTTCAATCATACGAAATTTAAACACAACAATGGAATGTGAGATTTTGAAGAAATTCATACGGTTTTGTAACATTCCATGTTCCAAAACCATAGGTGTTAACAAGCAAGCAACCCACCATGAGACAACCATTGAAATTTAAACAAAGACATTCAAATAACTGAAACAGAACATTGTGTTTCCAAATCACAATTATTTTTTGCACTTTTCTTTCAATCGTGAAAAATTTAAATAGAAGAATGGAATGTGTGATTTTGAAGACATTCATACAGTTTTGTAACATTCCATATTGCAAAACCTTAGGTGTTAAGAAGTAAACAACCCACCATGAGACAATCCTTGACATTTAAACAATGAGATTCAAATAACTGAAACCCAACACTGTGTTTTCCAAATTAGAATTATTTTTTGCAATTTATTTTTTCAATCATGTGAAAGTTAAATGCAACAATGGAAAGTGTGATTTTGAAGACATTCATACCATTTTTTAACATTCCATGTTGGAAAACCGTGGGTGTTAAGAAGTAAGCAACCCACCATGATACAACCCTGCACATTTAAACAGGGAGTTTCAAATAACTAAAACCCAACACTGTGTTTTCCCAATTACAATTATTTTGTGTAGTTTTTTTTTCAATCATGCAAATTTTAAACACAACAATGGAATGTGCGATTTTGAAGACATTCATACTATTTTTGTAACATTCGATGTTGCAAAATCGTGGGTGTTAAGTAGTAAGCAACCGACCATGACACAACCCTTTACATTTAAGTAGGGAGATTCAAATAATTGAAACCCAACACTATGTTTTCCAAATCACAATAATTTTTTGCAGTTTATTTTTTCAATCATGTGAAAGTTAAACACAACAATGGAATGTGTGATTTTGAAGGCATTCATATAGTTTTGTAACATTCCATGTTGCAAAATTGTAGGTGTTAAGAAGAAAGCAACTGACCAACAGACAAACCTTGACATTTAAACAAGCATATTCAAATAAGTGAAATCCAACACTGTGTTTTCCAAATTACAATTATTTTTTGCAGTTTATTTTTTCAATCATGTGAAAGTTAAGCACAACAATGGAATGTGTGATTTTGAAGACTTTCATATGGTTTTGTAACATTCCATGTTGCAAAACTATCAGTTTTAAGAAGGAAACAACCCACCATGGGATGACCTTTGAGATTTAAACAATGACATTCAAATAACTAAAACCCAACACCGTGTTTTCCAAATTACAAATATTTTGTGCAATTTTCTTTCAATCATGTGAAATTTAAACACAACAATGGAATGTGTGATTTTGAAGAAATCCATATGGTTTTGTAATATTCCATGTTCCAAAACCGTAGGTGTTAACAAGCAAGCAACCCGCCATGAGACAACCATTGAAATTTAAACAAGGACATTCAAATAACTGAAGCAGAACACTGTGTTTTCCAAATCACAATTATTTTGTGCACTTTTCTTTCAATCATGCGAAATTTAAACAAAAAGAATGGAATGTGTGATTTTGAAGACATTCATACTATTTTGTAACATTCCATGTTGCAAAACCTTAGGTGTTAAGAAGCAAGCAACCCACCATGAGACAATCCTTGACATTTAAACAATGAGATTCAAATAATTGAAACCCTTAACATTGTGTTTTCCAAATTACAATTATTTTTTGCAATCTATTTTTTCAATCATGCGAAAGTTAAACACAACAATGGAAAGTGTGATTTTGAAGAAATTCATACTATTTTTAAACATTCCATGTTACAAAACCGTGGGTGTTAAGAAGTAAGCAACCAACCATGAGACAACCCTGTACATTTAAGCAGGGAGATTTAAATAACTAAAACCCAATAGTGTGTTTTCCCAATTACAACTATTTTGTGCACTTTTTTTCTTTAAGTCATGCCAATTTTAAACACAAAAATGAAATGTGTGATTTTGAAGACATTCATACTATTTTGTAGCATTCCATGTTGCAAAAATGTGGGTGTTAAGTAGTA
>VDFB02256132.1:106254146-106297393 GCA_007258455.2 Sequoia sempervirens
GCACACATTTTTCCATTAAATACCCATCATTTTCAGACAAGATGTTTCACTTTATTAATTATTCATCACAAAATCTCATAACATGTTTAGCAAAAGACCATGATTTGATACCTTTTGAGAAGCATGAAAACACAATTTATCACTTCATAAGCACAAAATCCCAGATTCAATACACTTTCTTCACATATACACAACAATTCACATCATTGGAAATCACATCACAAGACTACACAAAGGTCCATAATGCATCCCCAATAGAAAGAATATTGGTGCATTGCGCACTACACTGAGGGTCCTATCCTTTCCACCAATTTTTTGCACCATTGGACAAACATTACCAAAGGACAAATCTCAAGTTACTAAATGAGGATGGCAGAAGGGAGAAAACAAAATCTCCATAGTAGATGCAACTAGGACACATAATGGGCTCATATGAACCAGAGTACCCAGTGTATGAACCTAGGCTCTAATACCAAGTGTAACACCCCGCCATGAAACCCCAAAATAAATTCAAAACCATAATCAACCTCAATAATCAAAAGCTTCTCATTTTCACTAATTTAACACCTCATACTAAACAAGAAAATGGATAAACATTACAACTAGGAAATCAACTTAAGGATTACAAATGAAATCAACATTCAATATTCAATGCTAATACTCAAACAACAATACATCGCATTTTATAATAAGCAACATAAAAACTCAGTACAAACAACCAATTCCATTGTTCAACCATAAAATACATTTGTTTTACATTCATATCACTCTTCAACCATTAACCACATATTCCCCTTAAAAGGTCATATACCACAATAACAAATATGCTAAATAATTAATTACATAAAGAGTTTACAATTTCCCTTATTAAATAATTATAAAACCAATCATCATTTTATAATTCACATAGGATATTCTAATTCAAGTTCTCCAATTTCCTAACTATAAGCAAATCAGTTTCCCTACTAATTACCCATCTCACTTATTTTACATGATCAATTAATTATAAGAGACATCCTCACTCATATTAACAAGGAGAGTTAAATCTAGCTTTTCATTTATCAAACTACCATTTATTTAAAAATATAAAAACACACGCTCTTTCTTATTTACTCTTCAATTTGCTATTTCTACATATACAATTATTTACAAAAACAACTTTATTCTATTGATATGGTCTTAATAGATATACATGTATATATGTATATATCTATACATAGTTGTATATGTATAAGTATATATATATACAAGTACATATACTATCTCTGATTTCAGCTAACATTACAACAAATTAACAAATTTTATACTAACATAAACACGAATGAAAATACAAAAATTTACACACATGCACACATATATATACACACACATCCACATACATACATACATAAATATATATGTACATTTAGATATAAAATTAAATACCAACTATAACATAATCTTCAAAATTATATAAGTGATTCGAATTTCAAACAAACTCAACATAATCGAATTACTTATGTAATCAATATCCAAGCAAAACCTAATACATAGTATCGATACTCAATTACAATGCGTTCAAATCATATTCCCAACACTATGGTAAACATTGAATCTAACAAATAAGCATCAAATTTAATTGAAGTAAACATCCTCAAACATAATGTATCAACAATGATTACCAAGATAGGGCTATCCAAAATGAAATTGAGGTATCCAACTCCAATGTAAGGTGTAGGAGATAAATGGATATGTACAGTATCAAGTTGCCAGACTTATGATATATGCAAATCAAGATATCAAATGTCAAGTGTATTATGTAAACATCATAGTACAAGTAACATATACCACACATACCTTATAAATAGGGATGTAAAATTGGACTCCTCAGTAATGATTATAACATTTAGAGAGAACAAATCACCACACACTAAATTTACAGAGCAGGTAACCTAACCCTAAGCGTAGACAAGACCAAAAGGGAAAGAGAGGGACGGTGCCAGGATGAAATTTATATACTTAGAGGCACTAGCCAAGGGAGGACATAGGGAGCTACTTGATAGATCAATGCAAGGAAAATGGATTAAGTAGATCAAGATACCAGAGATGCATGGGATAATGCTTCAAACCTCACAACCTACTGATGTTGTATGTAAACCATTTGAAATTATGCTTCAAATAAGAGGGGGTCTCTAAACAAATCCAGTAGCAAGGATAAGGCGCCTAAACTGAAGGGAAAATCCTTCAAGAAACATGGTTGCATGAAAGAGTAGGGTATGCGCATAATAAGTTTGATCCAATATTGCAGGATAGTACGAGTCTTCAAATCCTTTAGGGGAGTTTAGAGACAACATGTGCTTTCAAAGTTTAGGGGAAAACGATATGGAGAAGAAGAGGCCCCGCGGTCGACTTAGAGCAAGATAGTATAAGCAATATGTTGCTCAAGATTTATGGAAGAATATTAGTGGGGAGGAAGGAAGTAATGATGCCCTTCTTCAAGTAGATTGGAGATTAAATCATATATAAAATGAAATAGCAAGTCTAGATGCGCTAAGAAGAACAATTACCCAAGAGATTGCCCTTAAACTATTAGATAAGGAGAATGGCAGCGACATACACTAAACAAAAGACTTATGGACAAGGATTTCATCCAATAAAATTTATGAGTCTTTAATAGCTGAATGCAATTTATGAAATTTGATTTTTCAAGAAAAAACTTAGAAGATTCCCAAACCATGCAATTGCAATACGCACACTCAAAAATTAACAAGAATATATTTTGTTACAGCCAGAATATTCATTCATTACTCAATTTCTTAATAGAATTAAAATTGAGGGAACACAGAGGAACCTGAATTAAATCAAATGATTGAGCTGAAAATCACTACCAGCTCCAGGTTCCAAGTTGCAGCTCCAGCTTTCCCACTACCACCATCTTGCAATTTCTATAGACAATCTTCTTTCTATAGCCCCAAAGCCTTCAAAAGAATCCCCTCGACCCTCCTCCTTAAGAACCAGAAACTCCAAGCCTCCAAGAACAAGAAAACTCACGGGAACAGAAGACAAGATTAGTTTTCTCGAAAAAATGAAAAAGCCCCCCCTTTCTTTTAGCAATTAACCAATCTATTAACCATTCCACAATGTCAGTTGTTGCATGCAAATTTCTTTAAATTTAATTATTTATTTAATTTTCCATCCATTGTTAACCGCCAATTTTAAAAATATATTTATTTACAAACATATCTTTATTTATTTATACTCAACAAATCCACTTTTAAAATATTCAATTTTATTAATTATAATCTTTCATTTTAATTTTGGTTTGCACCAATATATTTATTTTAATATTTCATTATTATCTCATACTTTTAATTTATTTAAAACATTAATAATATTTTATTTTATCATTACCACAATTTATATATAAGCTTTTATTTTAATTATCACCATGCCATTTAATTTCAATAACTTTATTTCAATGTAATAATTAATCAAAGTACTAATCAACCCAATTTAAATCAAATGCACAAAATACCAAACAATAGTCGTTCACCAAGAAGTCACAACAATACTGACAGACCAACCGACCAACATGGTGAATCACGGAGGGGCATTACACAGACTCATTTGAATGATTCTTGAGTTGATTCTTAGTAGATGTCATAGGTACCCTATTTGAAATATCATTATAGGAATGCTAACTTGACAATATGTGCCCCTCCAATTGGTTGCTACAAAGTATCCAAATATAATTGGAGGTGAGGAAAAATTATGCACATGATGAAAAATATGAAAGAACATAATTAGTGGACCATCATGTGTGAGAAGAAATTAGTGGATATAATAAATATATTCTTGAAGAATACAATGTATATATAATAGAATAAGAATATATGCTATATATATCAATGAGTACCAAGAAAAGGTTTGCTTGAAGTGTAAAATAATCATAAAAGGTGGCCCTAAATGCTATATAAATATCCTATATATATAGATGTATTAAACTAGTTATTGTGCCAAGTAACATAATTATAATTGTGTCATTAAGGAGGTTTGGTGGAATGGAAAGGAATGAAACCTAAATCTATACAAGGTTGGATATCTCCAACATTCTATCCAAGTTTACAAATGTCAAGCTTTGAGGATAAAATTTTTATGAAGGAAGCAATTGAATATTATGCCTTGTTCTTATTCATTATCATAGGTGAAATTAGAAGTGATAATCATGAAGGGTATAATTTCAACTTAAGCATCTTATTTTTTATATACTATTTTTTTTTTTTAATGTGGATCATAAATAGATAAGGAAGAACCTAGTTAATAGCTTTAAAATCAATGCATTGATGTTTAAGGTATAAGTGGTGGATCTTGTGCATATGGGGATTGGTTGTTTTAGTATTGAGGTAGATTCCTATAATGATTTAGCCAAAATGGGACTCATTTGGAATTTCACTAGATTTTTAGGTAATTTATTGAGTGTTCTAAAACTACCAAAAATAAAAGAGAACATATTCTTGTTGGGTTGCAACTAGAACTCCTTTTAATCATTGATTCACTTACACTATTTATTAGGTAAGAGGAATCACCAAGTTATAAGACAATAAATACTTTCAATATGAGTACAAGTGTGTGTATTCCCTTAACATGTGATAAGTTAAGAAAAGAGAGATGAATGTAGGTCGCAAATAAAAGAAGTATAGAAAAAATCCTTTTCTATTAGTACGAAAAGGTAAGGAATATAAACTAATTCAAGGAAAGAAACTATGGATCTAAATAAGGATATAAGTTTATTTATTTTATAAATTTAACTAAGGTAGAGGAATGATTGATTCATTTGAATGAACCAAAGTATTATTATCTATCAAAATAGATGTGAGATGGTATAGATTTCCTTCCATGTGCTCTCATGCTATTAGAAAATGTTATCAAGAACATTGGTTTTTGTTTAATAGGTTCAATTAATTGAACAATAATAAGAAGGTATGTATTGAAGCACATAAACTTCAAAGTTATATATATTTTGATAGAGACCCATACAATAGCTTTTTATGTTAGTTAGAAATTCTTGTATCTTAGGTGCTTACATGCACATCCTTATTACTCTTCTCTAGGGTGTTACTAAAAAAATTAGTTCATTTATTTCATGGTCATTATAAAACAATGTTTATGGATTGATACATAAGGTTGTATGGAGCATAATATGAACTATAAGGATATCACCAATTCAATATGATCTTTTGTATTTCAATGACAACACACAATAAACCATAATGATTATTTTTTAAGATCAATTCATATGAAACTATGATCAATGGACTAGAAGGAGAAAACGAAGTTGCTCCAAATTGTATCTTACCCATAAAAGTATCTCTATGTACATGTACACATGAGAGATGAAACATACAAAAAATAATCTATGGCATGAACCAAAGGTCATACTTCCAAGCAGTTGTTGGTGTAATTAATTATTTAATTACACTTTAGCATAAGTTTACTTAGGCATATTTCATTTTCTAGGATAATTATTATTTAATTATTATCCTTATCTTATTGAGATGTCTTTTTGCTCAAGATAAGATTAGGGTTGTTTTTTCTTGCTTTATTGTATCATTTCATTTTTGAAGGCTTTTGTATTATTTGTAAAACAATTACACTGAATAATCATTAATGCTGATTTTTGCTTGCACAATATTGGCTCTGACGGTTTACAAATTTTGTTCTAAATATCTGTTGCATGTGATAGGTGATTTCTTGTAGGTGATTCTTGGGGACTGTGAAGTTAGTTTTTCAACTTCTATATGGTATTAGAGCTCTAGACCTATTGCTGCATGTTTGTGATATGAAGATATTCTCTCACAGCGTCTTTTTCTGTGCAAGGGTTTGAAGCCAGGTTGATTTTTTGTAGAACTAGGGGTAGCCTAATTTTCTATGCATTTTTGGGCCAAACGGACATCACCATTATGTTCGCAGTGGCCAAAAACCCTAAGATCACCTTTCGTTTCATCAATTTTGGTGAAAGTTGTTTTTGAGGCAAAAATAGTTTGCCAGGGAGGCCGTACGGCCTCCCCAGCTCGCTTCTCGAGGCATAAAAATGAAAAAATTTCAAAAAAAGGTGTTTTTTTTGGGTTTGTGCTATGCTTCCAGTTCAAAATATTTCCTCCACCCGACGGCCACCAATCTACCACTACCGCCATTCAACACTGCCCAAACACCGCTGGTCTCGGCCTTCGGCCCCAGTGAGCAACTGTGCAACTCCACCCCGATCACATGGAGGACCAAGGGCCTACCACCTAGCCCCCACGGGCTCCACTTAGCCCCATCGGCAGTCCTTTGGAGCCCCAGTGGCCTCCCAGCACCTGGGCCAGTCATATTGATGACCAGGGGCCCGTGCCCAGCCCTTATTAGAGTTGGAATATTTCGAAAAAACAACATATTCCTCCAACGACCATCAAATTTTTTTGTAGGGGGGAGATTTTTTACTACGACAGCCAGATGGCCATCAAATTTATGCTCGTGAAGTGCTGATGTCAACGTACGGCCGACCCTCTTTGCCCCCTCCTAGCCCTGATTTTCCCTAAACGAGCACTTTTTTCCTTTTTTTCATAACTTGGGAAAACAGAGGTATTTTTTTGCAAACAAGATATCGTCGGAAAGTTGGTTCAACGATCTTCACAATGGTGGTGGTTTTATTTCCTGATTTTTCATTTTTGATGCTTTTTGCACCTGTCAAAGCCAAAAGTTGTTGTTTTCACTCTGAGAGGCGTAACTTTTGCGTCCTGGCTCCATTTTGCGAAAACAAATAGGCGTTGGAAATTTGGTTCCGTCCTCTTCTCAAATATCAAACCTAATTTTTGTACATTTTTGTCTAGGTATCTTATTTTTTTGTCAGAACTCAACCCTTACTTTTTTAGTTATTTTCTTGGGAAACGTGCAATTAGGATTTTTTTTTTTGAGATCAAAGAGGAATATTTTTTTATTTGAGAGTATATATTGCTGTTTTCTGTCATAGATTTGCATAACATTGCACCCCTTACTCCATTAAACTATTTTGGTAGGAAAAAAACAAATGGAGATTCACTTGAAACACAAAGGGTTGTATAGGGTAACCATGGGTACAGTTATTGAACCTACAAGTGATACTGAAAAGAGAAAATGGTTTAATAGATGTATGAAGCTTATGGCACATTATGTCCGTCTCTTTCTTCTAACCTTCTTTTTCACATTGAGTCTTTCACTACACCCAATGAGATCTGGACCACTTTAGAGTCTTTGTTTGGGAAGCAGGATACTATGAGAGGCTTTCAGTTAGAGAATGAGATTATTGGCTTAAATCCTAGGCATTTTGACAACATCCAAGAGTTTTTCACCAAAATCAAGTCTCTTAGATTGCAGTTGTCACAGTGTGGTGTTCAGAGAGAAGACTCTCAGTTGATATTGTCCATTCTTTCTAAGCTTGGACCAGATTATTCAGTTTGTGTATCTACCTTTTATGCCACTATGGATGCACTTGGTACGAGATTCACTATGCCATCTCTTGATGAATTTTCTTCATCTCTCACTCGAGAGAAAGCTAAGTTAGCTAGCATGGGCATGGTGAAAACTTCTTCCTCATCACAAGAACTTATTGCATCACAGGAGCCCAGAGATTAGAAGGCTTCTACAGGAAAAGGAAAGAAACATAAACAAAAGGATTCCAAAACTCATGAGAAGCAACAGGAGTCCTCAGATTCATCCTCCTCTTCCAAGGGGAAATCATCTAGGAAGGAGAAGACTACATGTGCATATTGCAAGAGGGAAGGACATGTAGAACATAATTGTTACAAGAAGGACATTGATGAGCTGAAACATCTTCTTCAAAAACATTAGATTGATTTTCCTTATAGGATGTCTACATCATCTTCTTCTCCTCACTCTTCTTCTTTAGAGTAGCATAACACAAGCACAACTAGTTTACATACTTCATCAGATATGAAGGGACATGCTCTTTGTGCTTCTTCAGGTATTGGATTAGGGAGATGGCTTCTAGATTCAAGAGCATCTCATCATATGGCATCTTCACAAACTATGTTCACTTCCTTTGAGCCTTGCACTATGTCTCCCATTTTGATGGGAAACAACACTTACATGAGTGTTACAGGGAAGGGGTCTATTAGTTTTAGGGACCACTCCTTTCAGAATGTCTTGTGTGTCCCTCACTTGACAAACAACCTTCTTTCCATTTATGAGATAACACATGGGGCAATGGGAGATATGTGGAGTTCACACCTGATTCAGTTATCATCAGAGACTTGGAGAGTAGAGCAGTTATTGTTACTAGGATAGTGGATCACTCATATCAGTTGTATTCCTTCACTGATTTTGCTACTGATGGTGCTTCTGTTCCTACATCTGTTCCTCACACTTCTAGTGTGCATCATCATTCAGAGGAGAGATTTGGCTTCTTGAACATTGGTGTTCTCACTTCAGATCCTGTTTTAGGGCCTTCTATTCCATCTCCTACCTCTCATGTTGCTATTGTTGTGGCTACTAATGTGGCTTCTTCTATTTCAGTGCAACAGGACCCAGTTGATCATACATCTTTGGAGGTTTCTATTGAGTCTTCACCTACTTTGACTTCTTCATTGGTTGAGGTCACACCTACTTCTGTGGAGACATCTTGGGATACACCTATTCCACTTTCAAATATTTCTTTCTTCCAACCTCTTCCCTCTCACTTCTTTCAGGAGATGCAGTTTCTTCAGTTCTTTTGGAGTTACTTCATTCTAGGGGGGATATGTGGTCTCTTTCTTCCTCTCTTATGGGGGGTTCATTTATGCATCTTTGTGATGGATGGTGTCCTTGGGGGGTCTTATGGATTCCTCCATCTTTCATCACTTAGTTAGTATATTGCATTCTATTTTGGGGAGTAGTTTTGTTGCCATGTGGTTTTCTCCTTTACCCCGTTTGATTTAGTTTGCATTGCATTTGTAAATGAGTACCTGATTAGGC
Source organism: Sequoia sempervirens (assembly GCA_007258455.2). Taxonomy (NCBI): domain Eukaryota; kingdom Viridiplantae; phylum Streptophyta; class Pinopsida; order Cupressales; family Cupressaceae; genus Sequoia; species Sequoia sempervirens. Next base: position 106,263,114 of record VDFB02256132.1, read on the forward strand.
CTTGTTGTCAAGACTCATCTATTGCATAATAATTTTCTTCTCCCTAAGTTGCACTTATGGGGGGGTGTTGGTGTAATTAATTATTTAATTACACTTTAGCATAAGTTTACTTAGGCATATTTCATTTTCTAGGATAATTATTATCCTTATCTTATTGAGTTGTCTTTTTGCTCAAGATAAGATTAGGGTTTTTTTTTCTTGCTTTATTGCATCATTTTCTTTTTGAAGTCTTTTGTATTATTTGTAAAACAATTACATTGAATAATCATTAATGTTGATTTTTGCTTACACAATATTGGCTCTGAGGGTTTACAGATTTTGTTTTGAATATCTATTGCATGTGATAGGTGATTGCTTGCAGGTGATTCTTGTGGACTGTGAAGTTAGTTTTTCAACTTCTATAGCAGTTACATTCCACTAAATAGTTCCTCTATCCTATTTGGATTTGCACATTTTGTATACATTTTTACCATAGCATTTGCAACTAAAACATCTAAAAATATCACACTAATTCAGGTGTTAATGGGCATCCACACTCTACCGCAAAATTTATTTCATGATCTAAGCTATAAGATTTTGACAAAGGTTTTAGAATTTTTAGTATCACATCTATAGATTGCATTTGGAAGAAACAGTTACGTAATTTTATCAAAATAATTCTTATTACGTGTTAGGGAATTTCAAGAGATCATATTTTTGGTGGAATTTTGTCAAATGTAGGTCTTGAATCATGGCAACACAAGGTTACATTCTAGTGCGACAAGGGTTGTAATGCATTCTTCATTGTTTATTTTGTGTGCCCTCTATCAAATATGACACTCATTTCTTAAGTGTTTATGTTGGAACCATTCTAAGTTTTGTTTGACATTATTGAAAATATACAATGAATTCCATGATTGAAAGATATGCACAAAATGGATTTGTTGAAAATAGTTTAGAAATTTTCAAGAAAATGCAATTCATTTTGAGACGTGTATGTGAAATGTGGAAGCATTAACCAACCTGAAAGTTGCACTGGAGGGTGATGCACTAGAGGAAGTCGCTCATGGTAGTGAATTTTTCAAATCCCATTGTTCACCCAGGAGGTTAGGAGGTTCGCTACTACAATATAGTGCCCATGAAAATGATAGTTGAAACCAACCGTCATTTTCACAATGTTTTTGTGGAGACAGAAAAAGTAACCCTTTTACTTTTTCTTGTTTTGTCCCTCCTTGTGCTTATTTGGCTTGATTTCACCTTGATTTAATGTTGTAATGTGACTTATACATTCACATTAGGTTTTGAATATTCAGATTATTAAGACTTTATGATGTCTTGTAAAGGTGTTGTGAAGTGTTGTAACACATTTCTACACTTTTCTAGACTCTTCTTATTATAATTCATCTAAATATTCTATTTTTATTCCTTACCAAGTCTTATTTTAAAGTGTTGTAAAGTCTTGTAACAAACTTTCATACTTTTCTAGGCTTGTCACCACTAATTACACCTTTCTTATGCTTTATTTGGCCCCTTTATGTACTTATAGACCTTAATTAAGTGTGTTTTTGAATATAAACCCAATAAATATCATTAAAGGAAACTTAATCCCCGACATCCACTTGCATGCCTTGAGTGGGACACATTTGCCATGGGTGGCGAATGAGCCCTCTTGGCACAAAATTCAAAACAAATTCAAATTTATTTTGAGTTTTATTCATTAAGACATTAGGTTGGCCTGTGATGTTGTATTTTTGGGAATTAGGGCATAATTGTGTATAAATAAGTGTTTTTCTATCCATTTGAACCCCCATTCATCCATTCAATCATCCTTACATCCATCTAAGCACTTGAGCATAATAGCACCATTCAATTAAGCAATTATCAAGCATCTTGGTGCAACCATTGACATATCTTCAAACTTCAACAACAAGGGTTTGGTGAGTTTATGACATTTTCATGTTATTTTTTCCTCATTCCTTTCTTATTTCATTTCATTTCTTTATCAAAGGTTTCATTACCAAAGTGGGATTTGATCAAGGAAAATCCCTATACTCTAACCCTTAACCATTTCCCCCGTCTTTGCATGTGTGTTTGCAATTTTTGTAGGCAGATTTTTCAAAGAGATAGGTATTGAAAAGTGGTCAACAATTCATCAAAACTATTCAAGTCAACAAAGACCTAATTCAAGCTAGCAGACATCATTCAACCTGTTTTCTGTAGATTTGAATCTGTCAACCTGACAAGAAGACAAGTATAGATTTGGACCCATAGAGTTGACTTTGAATTTTTTAGATTTATTTAGGTGGACTAGTTCACCATCTATGGCAAATCATTCCCACTTCTAAGCTAGAAAAAGTGATTTTTTAGGTTTTTAGTTCCCAGCACCCCAAAACCTATTTCAATAGAATTTACCAGAAGTAGGACTAATTCACCATTTGTGGCGAATGAGTCCTAGTGGTCATCAACAGTGATTCCTGGAACATTCCAAAACTTTCCAGCATCAACATTCTATCTCCAAGTGCACCCCATTTAGTTTCATTAAGTTATGTTTTCATTTGTGTATGTTTCTAGTTCATGTTTCCATACAACACTGTGTTTTCAAACACTTCATATGTCTTAGTTTTGCATACATAATCAATAGTATTTTTTAGTTATTTGCATCTAGTTTACTTAATTTGGGCATATTGCACCTATATCACATCCCTCTTTGAGTGTGAACATTGCATTTTGGCTCCAATCTTATCTCCTTTTAGGTGAAAAACCCTAGAAGGAGCATAAAGCATTTGGGTGCCAAAATCTTGTCTCCATTTTGGTGAACCTAACTTTAGAGAATTTTTACTTCTGATTCTAAGTGCATTTGTATCCTATTTTTTTCTTGCATCATCATTGCATTAGGGTCTGCATTGTTTACACATCCTAGGATTTTCAAAAATTGTATTAGTGAAAACATCATATAGCTTTCATTTTTGCATTTTAAATCATTTAAACACACTGAAATTCTGCATTTTCATACTATCATTGCATTTTTGCATCTGAAAAACATAAAATTACATTTCAAATTTCTAAAAAACTCAAAAGAATTCATCCCTGGACTCATTCACCACCCTGGGTGAATTAGTCTAGTTGCACATTCTGAACTAGATATTTTTTAGCATTTTCTAGGCATTTTCTGCATTACAATTATTTGTTATTACATCTTTGTTATAGTTTCATAATTTTTGTTATTAGTATTTTTTTACTTCTAATTTGCATTGCATTTGAATACACCTTGCCTTTAGTACCCCTTGCATGAGTGTTTGGTGCCCTATTGATAATCCTTTAGTGAGAAGAAGTTTGCGACTCATGGCATCTCGTGACAATACACTCGCTGTGGACCTTGGGTTGTCCTAAGCTACTACTCCTAGTATTGATAATAGTGCATTAGGCATGGATCCCACCTTTAGAAATATTTTTCCTTCCCATAACATGCAAGTTGACACACAAAGTGAACACATTCCGCAAGATAAAGTCGTCAACATTCTTGAGGATTTAGCACATTTACAACAATATTTGTGTCTTGAAAACATCTCCACCATTACGATTCCTGCTATAGACAACATACATCGCCTACTTGAAAGTGATGAAGGATTAAAGGTTATGAAAAATTTGTTGAGATATACAAAAAACATGCTCCTTTCACATTCCAACCAGCAAATATTGTGGTTAGTCAAGGATGACTTAACACTTCTCCTTCCACAACAGTATCTATACCTACCTACACCATTCTACAAGTAACAACTACAATGCAACAGGTTAGCAATGTGATTCCATCCTCAACTATTCCTACTAGTATTCCTAATTCTTCTGTGGCATAGAATGTTTTCTACTCTTCCACCATACCACCTATTAACATTCCATTCACTTGCCCTATCACTAAATACACCCCATCACCATTATCTCTTCCACCACATACCACTTACACTGACCCTCTCATCACACAAATTTTCTAAACTGTTTCCTCCATGCAACAACAAATATCCACCATAAGCCAAAGTCAAAATGCTCCACCCACCTATTATGTCTGTAGCAACCCATTATTTTTAGAAATATTATGAACATTGATGCCACAAGGAATTGAGATACCTATATTTAAGAAGTACGGAGGAAAGGGTGATCCTACTAATCATGTTAATGCTTACACAACCTTATGTAGTGACTTTTTCCTTGACGATAAACTATTGGCCAAACTATTTCCTAGGACCTTAAAGGACACTGCCTTGGAGTGGTTTTCAAACTTACCAAATAATTCAATTAGTTCATTCAATGAATTAGTTGATGCTTTCATAAATCATTTTCAAGTACACGTGACTCCCAAAAAGAAATTGGCTGATCTAATGAGATGTAAACAAAATATGGATGAAAAAGTAACTGATTTCATCTCATGCTATCAGTCACTCTATGCCCAAATTAATGTCAAGGTTCCTAATCCACATCTCCAAAAGATGTTTATTGAAAATTTACAAACTCACCTCCAAGATAAATTGACCATGATGAAATTTCCTTCTTACATGCATTTATGTACAACCCTTTGTGACTATCACAACTTGATTAGTAGTCATGATGCCAAGTCCACTACTAACCGAACTGAAAAATTTGATCCTATCACTTCAAACAACTCTCAACCATTTCAAAAACCAAAAAAGGCTTCTGACAATTCAACCCCCCTCCTCAACAACCATCTCAACCCACCAACACAACAACACAACATGCAATTAGTGCCAAATTTTGCACTGGATTTTAGTGTATTTGAGTCAATCAATTGGACTCATCTCACGATGCAAAAGTCAATGAAAAAAGGTTTCTTCTTTTCATCGCCAGTTTTTGTGCCATATTTTTTGTTGGATTTAGCACCCACTTTAGTGCCATATTTTGCGTTGGAAATGTGGTGTCAGCAATAGCATCTCCTTTAGCATCATAAATAGCATTGAGAAATAACATCAGAAATAGTGCCTAAATTAGCACCCAATTTGGCTTCCAATTTTTATTCTATGTCTACTCTTATTTTTGCTTCTAGTTTTGCTTCCAATTTTGCTTCCAGGTTTGTTTCCAATTTTTCTTCCAGTTTTACTTCTAATTTTGCTTCTAGTTTTGCTTCCAAGTTTGCTTTCAGGTTTGCTTCCAGGTTTGCTTCCATTTTTTCTTTTGTTTTTGCTTCCAGGTTTGCTTCTGGTTGTGCTTCCAATTTTGCTTCTATTTTTGCTTCCATTTTTGCTTCCAATTTTTCTTCCAATTTTTCTTCCAAGTTTGCTTCCACTTTTTCTTTCAATTTTGCTTCCACTTTTGCTTCCAGTTTTGCTTCTAGTTTTGCTTCTAGGATTGCTTCCGATTTTGCTTCAAATTTTGCTTCTAGTTTTGCTTCCAATTTTGCTTCCAATTTTTCTTCTAGGTCTGCTTCTAGTTTTGCTTCTGGTTTTGCTTCCATTTTTGCTTCTAGTTTTTCCAGTTTTGCTTCCAAATTTACTTCTAGTTTTACTTCCATTTTTGCTTCCATTTTTGCTTCCAATTTTTCTTCTGATTTTGCTTCTAGTTTTGCTTCCAAGATTGCTTCTAGTTTACTTCTAGTATGGCTTCCATTGCTGCTTCCTTTTTTTCTTCTAAAAATGCTTCTTGTTTTGTTTCCTTTTTGCTTCTAAAAATGCTTCTTATTTTTCTTCCATTTTTGCTTCTAATTTTTCTTCCAGGTTTTCTTCCAATTTTGCTACCAATTTTTCTTCCAAGATTGCTTCTAGTTTGTTTCTAGTTTGGCTTCCATTGTTGCTTCCCTTTTTGCTTCTTAAAATGCTTCTTATTTTGCTTCCATTTATTAATTTAATATGTTTTATTTCAATTTGATTAGTTAAATATATGATGCCTCTTAAATAACTCATATGATTATAGAGTAAGTAATTTAATTATTTAACTCATATGATTAAATAACAAGATAAATATTATAACATGATCATCATCTATAATTAAAACAAGTGAGTCAAATATCTATAATTTAATTGAATTTGACAATATCCATCCTAAGTAGTAAATTAAAACCATCATACATAATAAATATCCATCCAAGAATAGTTGACAATATATATAAATTGACAAGTCAATATTGATAAGTCATCATCATATATAACTAAAACAAGTGAAGGTCAAATATGCCAGTAGATCAATAACATGTCAAAATGATACATGTCCAATAGTCCACATAAGTCAAAATGATACATGTACAAATTATATAAGTAAAAATGATAAATTATTTAACTCAAATTGATACAAGTCAAGATGATACATATTCAAATGATATAAGTGAAAATGATAAATATTAATATGATACAGCTCAATAATATGGTGCTATAGGCTATGAAAATGATACATATGATAGTAACCATGAAAAGAGGCATCATAACGATATATCAACAATGATCCATGATGTAGTCTATATGATCATGAATGTCACTGGGTACTACTAGCTACTGCCTCATCATCATCATAATGATATATCAGCAATGATCCATGATCCGTTCTATATGATCATGAATGTTGTTGGGTACTACTAGCAATTGCCTCATCATCATCATCATCACCATCATGATCATCATCATCATGATCATCATCATCATGATCATCATCGTCGTCGTCATCATCATTGTCATCGGCCTCAGTGTTTTTTGTATCTGCGTCATTGTCATCCTCTGCCATGTGATCTATACCAGTAGAACCAATAATTCTTGGATCTATATCATGATGAGGATCATCTTGATCTTCTGGAAGACTCATGTTCTACAAAAAAAAAACATTTAAAATGAAAAGTTATTATTTATTTATTTTTATTTTTTTTTTTGTTTGGTAAATCACTACTAAGGGTCAACACCTTGAATGCTTTTGACTGGAGCTATGAACCAGTGAGACCACATTTGAGGTGCCTCATGCCCGCTACACCACCACCTCCACTAGTCACCCAGTGCTACGCCAACCAACAATCCCGCCGACCTCCCTACTAGGACCAAAACCATTCCTTTTTTTGTGTTATCCTTATCTCTCCAAGACCAACCAAGCAAAAGGAGTGAAAGACTCATGAGGGTTCGATTCAAAACCTGCTAGGAATGAAAGAACCTTGTGGGTTCAAAAATAATCCACAAGCAACACACGTCGAGAGGAAATTGGATCCATGAGTAGCACACGCCTCCAACACAATCAGTCACCATGTCCGTCAAGATCACCTATGTGTCCTCCAAGATCAACCACCACTTTATTTACATCCGAACAATTGGGACCAAACCGGTATACACCTCTATGGTCTAAGAGGGGATTTGAACCTTAGTTGCACCACAAACATGGCAACCATCTCACTATTACACCAATAGATGATCCCAAAATAAAAAGTGATTATTTATTTCATGCAATAATTTATTTTTTTGTTATATATCTAATATTACAACATATGAGATGAAACCATAATCATATTACATCATATCAAAGTGCACATACCATAATAAAATTTTAAAAAAATTACAACTAATATGTGATTCCAATGATGTAAAACATGCAACAATTCTAATAATCTTTAGTAAAGATCATAAAAAAAATTGTTATACAATTTAACTATCAACTGTAAATATTATTGCATAACCTTAAGTGCCAACTCTCTACAAAATAATGAAGAGATTGTAAGAATATTGGCTACAAGGGGCATTGGTAGAGGAGATGGACATGCTCTTCCAAGCCATCCACTGAGATGGTTTCATACAAAAATGTGGATGATATCCCCATTTCTAGAGAGCTCATGATTTAGGTTGATATTAAAAATGATGTTGTCCTAGTACCCATATATGGCATCATGGTTCCATTTCATGTAGCCACCATCAAGAGTGTTACAAGCCAACAAGATGGAGAGAATTCTTATATAAGGATATTTTTCAATGTTCTAGGTGTCGGCTTTAATGCCAACTACAAGCCAACATTGAAATTCCCTAGATCTGTATTTATGTTAAGGAAATTTCTTTTAGATCCAAGGATTCAAAGCACATCAAAAATGTGCTACAAATGATTGAATCCCACAAATGATCTCTAGTAATGAAAGAATCTGCAAAGGCAGAGAGAGCTACACTGGTGATGTAGGAGAAACTTCAACTTTCAAAAACAAAGGCAATTAGGCTGACAAACTTGTGGATTAGGCCAACATTTGGTGGAAGAGGAAGAAAGATGATTGGAACTTTGGAGGCCCACCATAATGGATTTCGGTATTCAACCATGAGATCAAAAGAGAGAGCTAATATCATGTATCAAAACATTAAGCATGCATTCTTCTAGCCAGCAGAGAAGGAGGTGATTACTTTGCTTCATTTTCATTTTCATAACCATATCATGGTGTGGGAACCAAGAAGACCAATGATGTCTAGTTTTATGTGGAGGTAATGGATGTGGTCCAAACTTTAGGAGGGGCAAGAAGGTCAATGTATGATCCTAATGAAATTGAGGAAACACAACAAGAGAGGGACAAGAAAAATAATATCAATGTAGAGTTTCAAGGATTTGTCAAGCCAATAAGAGAACTATGGGAGCAGCCTCATCTAAAATATTTTGAACTAGAGTTTGATGTACCATTTAGAGAGCTTGGTTTTCATGGAGTTCCTTTTAAAGCCTCTACTTTTATTGTTCCTATGGTAAACTATTTGGTAGAGTTGGTGGAATTACCTTTCTTAGTAATCACTATTAGTGAGATTGAGATTGTTAATCAATTAGGCACTAATTTCCTATAGCAATGAAAGAGTATGAAAAGCCAAAGAGAGCTACACTGGTGACCCAAGAAAAACTTCAACTTTAAAAAAAAAGGCAATCAGGTTGGTAGAATTGTGGATCAGGCTAGCATTTGGTAGAAGAGGAAGAAAGATGACTGGAACTCTATAGGCCCACCATAATAGATTTCAGTATTAAACCATGAGAGTAGAAGAGAGAGTTGATATCATGTATAAAAACATTAAGTATGCATTCTTCTAGCCAGTGGAGAGGGAGATGATTATTTTGCTTCATTTTCATTTGCATAACCATATTATGTTGCATGGGAACCAAGAAGACCAAGGATGTCCGGTTTATGTGGAGGGAATGGATGTGGTCCAATATTTAGCAGGGGCAAGAAGGTCAATGTATGACCCTGATGAAATTGAGGAAGAAGAACAAGAGAGGGATAGGAAAAATAATATCAATGTAGAGTTTCAAGGATTTTTCAAGCCAGTAAGAGAGCTATGGGAGCAGCCTCATCTAAAATATTTTGAACTAGATTTTGATGTATCATTTAGAGAGCTTGGTTTTCATGGGGTTCCTTTCAAAGCCTCTGCTTTTATTATTCCTATAGTAAACTATTTGGTAGAGTTGGTGGAATTACCTTTCTTAGTAATCACTATTAGTGAGATTGAGATTGTTAACCTTGAGAGAGTAGGACTTGGGAAAAAGGAGTTTGATATTGCTATTGTTTTCAAAGACTTCAAGCAAGATGTACTTTGCATTGACACCATTCCTTAATCTTCACTTGATGGCATCAAGGAATGGTTGAACTCCATAGATATAAAGTATTATGAAAGCATAATAAACTTGAACTAGCAACCAATTTTGAATACTATTACTAATGATCTAGATAAATTTATTGAAGATGGTGGTTGGTAATTTTTGAATATGGAAGCTAGTGATTCTGATTCTGATAATTCAGAAGAGTCAAATCAAGGATATGAACCCTTTGATGTAGAAGAGGAATTAGAATTAGATGAGAAAGGTTCAGAAGATGAATCTCTTGTGGAGTTAGATAAGGATGATGAAGAAGAAGAAGATTTTGAAGGGGAGGAAGGTAAAACATGGGATGAATTAGAAGCCAAAGCCAAAAATGTAGATAAGGAAAAAGGAGACAAGTCTGACAGTGAAGAGGAAAGGCGGTCATGAAAGTTAAAAGCTACAGGGAAGTCTCAGGCACTTGATATTAGAGATTCAAGAGGAATTCCTACCAAGAGGCATAAATTCAAATGAATTGAGTTCATCTACACCCTTCTACTATTTATTCATGCACATAAATGGTCCAGTTATTTATGCGAATGATGCATATATGTTAACTTGATCAGTGTTGTTACTTTGGTAGTTTGACTTCTAGGACAACTAGCCATAGGTCATTCTATGCGGGAGCATGTTTTTGTTTTTAGTTAGCTTTTTTGGATAGCTCTACTTGGTATTAAGGACATTCCATTTATCTTTTGAATGTTAAGAAGTCTATTATTACACACTTTCTATGTTGATCAGAACAGGTTGCAGGTTTTTTACTATTGATTCTTTATTTATGGAGTTTTTTTAACTTGGAAGATAAGAATTTACTACCTTTTTTAAATTAGATAGACAAATTAAGTGGTTGATTATCTATGCCAAGTGATGTAGACTACAAGGATGTGTTAAATCTATAGGATTCCTACCAAGATGCATCAAAATATTCTTACATGTTAAAAGAATGGCAGCATCATGAGGAAGGATGGAAAAGATGCATGTGGATCACTTAGTAGAATGGAAACATGAATTCAAGGAAGAACTCCTTGAGATACCATGTTTGAGAGAAAAGAAGATAAATCAAATCAACATGGGACTAAGTTACTCAAATGATAAAACTCATAACTTAAATGAGGACACTTAAGAGATATTAAAATACAATGGTCATTAATTAAAAGATGTGATGAAAATAAGGCATGAATGTCACCCACTACCCTTTAAGGAAAAAAATATTTTTTTCCTCAACATGAAATAATGGGACAATTGAGTGGGATCTAGGGCCAACAGAGAAGCACTTTAGAACTCATCCTACACATCAATACATAACTCAACACAAGAAATGAAAATTGACATATTAACACAACAATATCCAACTAAGTTATTGAAATTCAACTATAGATACCTCGTTCTCCATCCAAATTAAAAAATTGGTCTATTTTTTGCTTTGTAACTTTTTCTTTTCAAATTACTTTGGATGTCGACCATATTTCTCTTGATGTCAAAACATGGCACATGGACTAGTTAAACTAATTAAAATGCAATCATTTACTTTTTCCTAGGAAATTAAAAGGATATCATTTAACATATTAAATATACTTAAAAATTTATAGATCAAGGCCTATAAACCTTTCTAGCCATTGTGGTGTGTGGCACGAAGTTTTTGAAGCCTAGCCTTAGAGGCCTTGTCCTAAAACATATACTAATTCAATTTAACTAAGCACAAATAAAATTTAAAAATCTTTTAATAAATTTGATATAATCTTATGAGAAAAATCAAATACCTACGTACTCTCCTCACTAGACTTCCTCTGTGCATCAGACTTCTCATATGCTTTTACAAGCTCTTTCTATACTTTGACACTTACATCAATTGGCCTTTTTTTGAACCTTAGCTTGGGAGGGATTTTTTTTATCTTCTTTGTTTGGTTGTACTAAAATATCTTGCAATTTTGAGACATTCATAGCTTTACCTTCTTCACAGACCAACTTGTGCCAAATTTAGTCTCCATGTCATTGATAACTACTTTTTGTAGGTGTATGGGTATCTTTGAGAATGGTAAATGTAGATGGTATTTGAACCATTGAAGGCATGATTCCTTATATCTATTCACAAACCCTTTTCTAGCATTTGTCATTCGTACTTCCCCTGAAACCACATTGTATTCTATCTTGGCATTGTAGCTACCAATGCAAGATTGAAAAAATGGTGTGGTGGAAGAAGTCTATGTCCCAGGAGTGGGTGAGACAGTGAAAGCCTCTACTCCCTGTTCTACATTCCTAGAGTTTATTGTTATTGATGTCTTCCTGGATCTTTTGCTCAATCCAAGACTACTTGAGGAATCAATTGATTCCCTTTGACACAGTTGATTTGGTTGCAATGTTTGAAGGGCTTCACTAGATCAGTTTTCTATGTACCTGGCAAGCATTGTCCAGCGCACATCATCCAATTTGTTCACTGCCTTTGCACCCAATATGGAAGCCAATGCCTCTTTATCTTTGTCAGGAACATGTCCCTATATAATATAAATATATTTGAAAGGATATAAACTATTGGATTTTTTGGTTGTCATTGATGTCAACACTATTAGCATTAATTCATTTGAAGTTGTATATGTCGAGGATATTGAGAAAATTGTAAAGAAATAAGTTACAAGTTGTCAGTGGTGAAGTGAAGTTTAGTATGGTGGTGTGTTCTATACATTGATGATCAAAGGTTGTGGACTAAAGGGTTTGTTTCTGAGTATATCTAGTTTATCCACATTGAGTTTCAGAGATCCACATGAAGATTTGATTGAGTTATAAATATTTTCATTCTAACAGTTTTTATGTTTCTTCAGTTCTTCTTCCTGATTGAAGATGAGGCTATTTTAGTTAGTTCAGTTGTTGGGGATGCTTCTCTATTGGTTCATGTTGTTTTTGGATGTTTCTAGATCATTCTCTATCTTTTTTGCACGTCCACATTGATCGTTGTGCTTGTGATTTGAGATTTTCTATTGTGTGTTCATATTTTTCTTGTTCTTGGCTGACATGGTGTTGTAGCATGTTGTGGATCTTCGAGGAGAAATTAATTGAATTATTTTCATGTTGAAGATGCTGATTTGGGTCCTCACTAAGTTGTGGCCAACCTTGGTTGATGCACATTGTTAATCTTTAATGTTTTGGGCTGACAGTTTGCATTCATTTTAATATTCTTGTTGAGGCCAACTTGTAGCGATGAAATTTCTTAGTGCAGATATATAAGAGCGATTGTTTAAGAGTGTGAATGTGTGCCAGTGTATTTTGAGTGTGTGTATGTGCAAATATCATTTGAAGGTAGAGCAGAGTGTGAAGAAGAGTGAAGAATTGTTTATGTGCTTAACTGGAACTGTAATCAGGCATCAGTAGATGCTATTTTCTAAGTTCAAAATATGGATGGTTGTAATCCAAATCTCTTTGTAAGATAGTGTGTCTTCCTTTGTAATTGAGCAATGAGCTCTAGGTAGTGTTCCTGAATGCATGTGCATCCCCCATATTTCATTTTCATTATACTTTTAATAGGGTATAATCTTGTGGACTAACCTCCACCGTGGTTTTTCCCCTAACAGGGTTTCCACGTAAAAAAACTTGGTGTTATGTGTGTTTCTAATGTGTTGATGATTTATGTTTTCATGGTTAATGAACAGATCTAAGAATAAGGTTAATAAGTTGAATAAGTTTTGAATTTCTATTACAACTAATTCACCCCCCTCTCATTTGTTTGCCCTTGTCTTTCCAACAATTGGTATTAGAGCTAAGTTCCTTGGAAGAAATTTAACTTAAGGTGATCCGAGATGGCAAGTTACAAGAAGGATAGTCTGAGATTTGATGGAAAAAATTACTATTTGTGGAAGACTCGAATGGAGTGCCATCTGAGATGCATTGGTGAACACTACTGGAGCATTACAAGTAATGTGTATATTATTCCATAGTTTGGTCCTACTACTTCTGCTGAGATCAGAGATACTGAGTATAATATCCAGGCTAAGGAAGATTTGTTGAGTGCTTTGATTGATTCTGAGATGACAAATGTTATGGATCTAAAGATTGCTCATGAGATATGGAAAAAGTTGGAAACCTTGTATGAAGGTGATGCTAATGTGAAGATTGCTAAGTTGCAGAGTTTGAAAGGGAAATATGAAAGGTTGAGAATCGGTGATGATAAGAACATTAATACTTTCATGCAGAGAGTGAATGATCGTGTGTGTGGTATTAGATGTGCTAGTTGATAGATAGAAGAATCTAAGATTGTTGCTAAAGTGCTTAGATCCCTACCTGATTCTTACAAATTCAAAGCTAGTGCTATTGAAGAGCTCTAGATTGTAACAAATATAACCAAAGATACATTGGTTGGTAAGCTGACTACTTTTGAGTTGAACGAATTTGGTGATGCCCTTCGTAAGGTTGAATATCATTTAAGGTTACTACTTCTGGAAGAGATAGATAGAGATATGATCTAGGTGATAGTTCATCTAGAAAAACATTCAAGTATGAGGATGAAATTAGACATATTGAAGAAGAAGAAAGAGAGATAGAAGAACTGGAAGCACTTATTGTCAAAAAAGTACTGAGAGGAAAAGGTAAGTATGAAGGAAAAATTCCTTTTAAATGTTTTCTTGCAATAAGATAGGTCATTTTGCATCAAGGTGTCTAGAAAGAACTTCTAAACCAAGACATAACAAGCCTAGATTTCAGAAGTGTTACTATGTTGTTGATGAAGGTGTAACGAATGATGAATCTGATAAAGGAAATGGAAGTGGTGATGAATGGGTATTTATTTCTATCAAAGAAAATAGTCCTGTATCTACTGAATTTGCTAGTTGTACAAATGTGGAGAAAGCCCTAACTACTCGAGTTGAAGAGAAAGATGAATGGTTGATTGACAATGGATATTCACATCATATGACAGGAGACAAAAGTAAGTTTGTAAGTTTGGAAAAGTATGATGGTAGCATTGTGAGATTTAGTGATAATACAGCTGGTGTGATCCATGGAAGAGGATCCATTTCTCTTGATGGTAAGCATAATACTGATGATATTTTGTATGTGGAAGGCTTGAAGCATAATCTTTTGAGTCTTGGTCAAATGGTTGATAAGGGATACAATCTTCATTTCAAGGATGGAAAGTGTAGAATACTGAGTTCCAAAAATGAAATTGCATAAGATACAAAAAAAAGGTAATATCTTTCACTTGAATGCTACTACTAAAATTTGTTTGATTGCTCAAGTTGATGAAAGTTGGTTGTGGCATAGGAGATTGTGTCATGTTAACTTTTATAATATTTTCAAGATAAGTTCCACTAAGGTTGTGATAGATCTACCTAAGTTGGTGAAACCTACTAATGCAATATGCAAGGAATGTCAGTTGGGAAAGAAAACTGGGATTTCATTTTGGAGTAAAAAGCATTGTTCAAATGAATTGTTAGAGCTTGTGCATACTAATCTGTGTGGTCCCTCTAAGGTCAGAAGTTTACAAGGTTACAAGTACTTCATGTTACTCATTGATGATTATTCTAGAATGGTATGGGTTACTTTCTTAAGAGATAAATTTGAAGCACTAGAAAAGTTCAAGATCTTTAAAGCTATGGTTGAGATAGAGATAGGTTTGAAGATTAAATGTCTGAGATCAGATAGAGGTGGTGAATTCACTTTTGATGAATTTAATTCTTTTTGTGAAGAACATGGAATAAAGAGACAATTATCTGCACCACGGACCCCTCAACAAATTGGAGTTGTGCAAAGGAAGAATAGAAAAATTGAAGATGTTGTTAGAATAATCATGTTGGAAGGAAATGTTCCTCATATCTATTGGAGAGAAGCTGTGAGTACTGTTGTGTTCACACTCAAATGGGTACAAATCAAAGGTAATACTGGTAAGACCCCTTTTGAGCTATGGATTAGTCAAAAGCCTATTGTTAAATACTTCAAGATATTTGGAAGCAGATGTTATATTAAGAGAGATGAATACATAGGAAAGTTTGATGCTAGGAATGATGAAGGTATCTTTCTAGGTTATTCTACAAAGAGAAAAGCCTACCAGTGTTAAAATAAAAGATTGAAGAAAATGGTTGAAAGTGCAAATGTTAAGGTTGATGAAGACTTAGGTACACCATCCAGAACCTATGGATATGACTCTGATGATCAGGATGATAGTACAAACAAAGGAAAGAAAGTTCAGACTACAAATCAAGTGAAAATCAATTTGGTGAATTAGGAGAATGAAGAAGAAGGAGAAACTATTGGAAGCACAGAAGAGAGATCAGAAGAGCCTAAAGTTGAAGAACATTCCAAGAAGACTCTGAGGTATGTAAGAGTGAATCATTCAGAAGATAAGATTATAGGTGATAAGAGAAAAGGTGTCTAGACTAGGATAAACATTGTAGAAGAGCATTGCTTGATTTCAAAGACTGAGCCTACTAGTGTGAATGAAATATGTAAAGATGAGCATTGGGTTGAAGCAATGAAAGAAGAATTAAAACAGATTGAAAAGAATGATACATGGATTCTTCTTCCCAGACCTAAGGATAAGAATGTCATTGGAACTAAATGGGTTTTTAGAAACAAACTGAATGAGCAAGGTGAGGTGATTAGAAACAAAGCAAGACTGGTATGTAAAGGATATTCACAGATGGAAGGAATTGATTTTGAAGAAACCTTTTCCCCTGTTGCTAGAATTGAAGCTGTAAGATTATTTATTTCCTATGCTACTCACAAGAACTACAAAGTTTATTAGATGGATGTCAAATCAGCTTTTCTAAATGGAGAATTGGAAGAAGAAGTATATGTTGAGCAACTTGATGGATTCCAATTGACTAATAAGAAAGATATGGTGTTTCAGTTGAAAAAAGTATTGTATGGACTCAAGCAAGCCCCTAGAGCATTGTATGCAAGATTGGACAAGTATTTGTTGAAGCTTGGATTTAACAAAGATTCAAATCCAGTTGGTACACCCATGGTGACTGGATACAAGTTGACAATAGAAGATGATTCTCTGAAAGAAAATCAGACAAGATACAGATCAATGATTGGCAGATTGTTGTACTTAACTCAAAATAGGTCTGATATCATGAATGTTGTATGCATTTTTGCAAGATTTCAAGCTGATCCGAAGGAAACTCATGTGATTGCTATGAAGAGAATTTTCATATACTTGAAGGGAACTGTTGATCTTGGCCTATGATGTCCTAAAGATGATCTTACCTTGAATTCCTTTACTGATGTTGATTGGGCTAGAGATGTGAATGACATGAAAAGTACTAGTGGTGGAGCATTTTTCTTGGGTAAGAAGCTAATTTCATGGTTAAGAAAGAAGCAGGATGCCATTTCCTTGTCTACTATAGAGGTCGAATATATTGTTGCTGCTAATAATTGTACTTAAGTATTATGGATGAAGTAGATGCTGAAGGATATCAGAGTTGTGTATGATGAGCCTATTGTTATATTCTGTGATAATTCAAGTGCTATTAATATTTCCAAGAATTTGGTGCTGCATTAAAAAACAAAGCATATATCTATCAAGTTTCACTTCTTGAGGGATAAGGTAAGTGAAAATTAAGTTAGATTGGAGTATGTGCATACTAAGGAGTAGATTGCAGAAATCTTTACCAAGCCATTGCCTAAGGATACTTTTGAGTATCTCATAGGGAAGTTAGGCGTGATTACCCCTCCTAATCAGAACTAAGGATGCAATGCAATTGCATCAGTTCATGCATTTCATAGTCATATCTTGTTTTAGATTGATGTTGTGGTGGCTGCTACTTAGGGGAACTAGTAAGATGTTCAGAAATTCAAATATGTGGTTCAGAGCTTAGAGATCTTTGTCTTTGATGTCAAAGGGGGAGAAGATTCATGTGAAAAAATGGTGATTATTTGAGGAGAAGAGCCTTGTGGGGAGAAGATCATGTGAAAGTGTTAAGAAGAAAAGAGTCAGAACCTAAGGGGGAGCAAGTGTCAAGAGCCAGTTGCGTTGATGGTGTTTTTCACATCATGTGTTGCCATCAGTGCCAAAGGGGGAGATTGTTGGATGTTGTGGTTGTGTTGCTAATATGTGGTTGTCATTGATGTCAAAACTATTAGCATTAATTCATTTGAAGATGTATATGTTGAGGATATTGAGAAAATTGTAAAGAAATAAGTTACAAGTTGTCAATGGTAAAGTGAAGTTTAGTATGGTGGTATGTTCTATACATTGATGATCAGAGGTTGTGGAATAAATGGTTTGTTGTTGAGTATATCTAGTTTATCCACGTCAAGTTTCAGAGATCCACATGAAGATTTAATCAAGTTATGAAGATTCTCATTCTGACAATTTTTTTGTTTCTTCAGTCAGTGTTCCTAATTGAAGATGAGGCTATTTCAGTTAGTTCAGTTGTTGCAGATGATTCTCTATTGGTTCATGTTGTTTTTGAATGTTTCTAGATTGTGCTCTATCTTTGTTGCATGTCTACATTGATTGTTGAGCTCGTGATTCAAGGTTTTATGTTGCATGTTCATATTTTTCTTGTTCTTGGCCAACATGGTGTTGTAGTGTGTTGTGGATTTTTAAGGAGAAATTAATTGAAGTATTCTCATGTTGAAGATGTTGATTTGGGTCCTCACTAAGTTGTGGCTAACATTGGTTGATTCACATTGTCAATCTTTAATTTTTTGGGCCGACAATTTTCATTCATTTTATTATTCTTGTTGAGGCCAACTTGTAACGATGAAATTTCTTGTTGCGGATATATAAGAGTGATTGTTTTAGAGTTCAAATATGTTCCAATGGATGCTAAGTGTGTGTATGTGTGAATATCATTCAAAGGTAGAGTAGAGTGTGAAGAAGAGTGAAGAATTGTTTATGTGCTTAACTGGAACTATAATCAGGCATTAATAGATGCTATTTTCTTAGTTCAAAATTTGGATGGTTGTAATCTGAATCTCTTTGTAAGACAATGTGTCTTCCTTTGTAATTAAGCAGTGAGCTCTAGGTAGTGTGCCTGAATACACATGCATTCCCCATATTTCATTTTTATTATACTTTTAGTAGGGTATAATCTTGTGGACTGACCTCCACCATGGTTTTTCCCCTAATAAGGTTTCCATGTAAAAAATCTTGGTGTTATGTGTGTTTTTGATGTGTTGATGATTTATGTTTTCATGGTTAATGATCAAATCTGAGAATAAGGTTAATAAGTTGAATAAGTTTTAAATTTTTGTGACAACTGATTCAACACCCCTCTCAGTTGTCTTCCCTTGTATTGCCAACAATAAATATATATAAAATGAAACAAATATATTGTAAAAAAATCAATGCTTATGCACCTGTATAGAATGATAATATTTGGGGGATAAAAAGGGAACAATTTTTGGTTTTATTGAGAGTTAACACAAATAGGTCCCGTGCTCGAGTCACATACATTGATTAGAAAGAAAATGAATATGTGTGGACAATCAATTCAAAAAAATGAGCTCATTGTTCTATAAAAGCATAAGTGAAAATTAGTAATAGCTAATTTAAGCCTAAAGGTCTCAAAAATTTGAGGAAATGATCTATTATTTAGTTGTCATCTCAAAATCCCTATCTCCTTGTATTGTCTTGACCAATCTTTTTTCCCATAGGACCTGGCTGCAGTGGGGCGGATGCAATTTAACGACTTGTCTTGAAAGCACTCGGCTACTTTTTTAGGAAGGAAGTGAGAAAGTTGTCTTCAAAGAAAGGTATGGAAGGAAGGTCTGAGAAATTGAACTAAAAACTGAAAGCTTGGAATGGGAATGATAAGCAAACTGAGACATTGTGGCTTTAAAAACGCATTCACTACTCTCAGATGTAGAGGAAATAATGCAATGTATACAATTTTACCCTCCTCCTTTGCAATCACATGAGACTTGAAGGATTCACGTGTAAACAAAACAATATTCACAACCCTTTCTTCACAATCCTCTGCATTTAATCCAAGCAAAAATATTTGTGGGAACGAAAAAAACAAATTGTAACCTTACCTATGGTGTCACAAACTAAATTGAATTTCTGATCTACTTGCTTGTAGCCCTCCTTCATGTCATTTTTCCCTTTTTTCTCCTGTCATCTCTTTCTTGATGTGGGAAGTTTTAAATTTTTGTTCTTGATTCAATAGTCAACGCTATAGTCAGCATAGTTAAGACCGATTTCAGCGCCACCTTTCAGCCCTAAATGTAATCTATTTGATGTGCAAAAGGCGATGGAAAGTGCACCTAATTTAGTGCCTAACAGTGCAAAATGATGTATTTTGCTTGGAAGTTGATAAATAAATTGATCCTAAATTGACTTCATCTTCATATGTTCCAAGGGAGCAATCATAGTTCCCTATTTTATCTATTCCTTATCCCATGTCAATTTTGTGGGTGCAAAACTAATAGAAGTTAGATTTTTGAACTCATAAATGACCCCTATACAACTAGATGAGTCATCTAAAGCATGAAATATATGTCAGATATATGTCTAAAGTGACGTTTTGTGTTGGATAGCATATTCATTGAAATGCTATAATTGGTGTACTAAACATTATTTACTATGTCATGTATTATAGGGGTGAGACGAGTCCATGGCAACAGATGATGTCATGTCAAATGAGGACACAATGGATGAAGCGGGACATCGAGTACTCAAATTTTGACATAACTTAGGAAAAAATGATCTGATGGCTTTTTGTGATACGTCCATCTTTTTTCACAGTATTATTGAAATTTATAATGTATTATCCAATCTTGGCATAAATTAATGCATGTTGTTGATTAGTTTAGATGGAGATTGGAGCAAATGTAGAGCATAAGTGTTCAACTAAAAAAAGAGGAAGATATGTACGTGGATGTGGACCTAAAACTGTTAAATCATGTACATGATAGTGGGTGGAAGAGGATATGAAAATGGATCTTGCAGACACAACAAATGATTGCACTGAACAAGAGGTTGATCAGGACTATAGTACATGGGATGAATACTTTGAGAAAATATCTTACTAAAGTGAGGTTTTGTGTTGGATAGAATATTCGTTGAAATGATATAATTGGTCTACTAAACAGTATTTACTATGTTTTGTATTATAGGGGTGAGACAAGGGCATGGCAACAGATTGTGTCATGTCAAATGAGGACACAACGAATGAAGCGGGACATCGGGTACTCAAATTTTGACTTAACTTAGGAAAAAATGATCTGATGGCATTTTGTGATACATCCATCTTTTTTCATAGTATTATTGAAATTTATAATGTATTATCCAATCTTGACATAAATTAATGCATGTTGATTATTTTAGATGGATATTGGAGAAAATGCAAAGCCTGAGCATTCAACTAGCAAAAGAAGAAGATATGTACGTGGACATGGACCTAAAACGGTTAAATCACATAGATGACCATGGGTGGAAGAGGATATGGCAATGGATCTTCTAGACACACCAAATGATTGCACTGAACAAGAGGTTGGTCAGGACTATAGTACATGGGATGAATACTTTGAGAAAATTGTTGTTTGTGGATGTTTTGTATGTTGTGGAAAGAAACAATTCAAATGAGAAATTGTACAAAGAAATTACATATATGATGAGCTTCTAGTCGGTAGTATTCCTCTTACAATCGATTCAAATCCAATAGGAATTGTGGTAAGGACTTTTCCAATTTGATATAAATAACATGTATACTTTGTTTAAACATTGTTTTATATTATTTAAATAACTAATTTTTTTCTTAATGGATACTTGCAGGATAAAGTTCTTGGTTTAAAGTTTCCTAGATCACCGACTACCAGCCTAGAGGGAAATGATCATTTATCAAATGATACATCTAACAAAAATATGTGCCAATATACCAACTCGGAAGATGAGGAATTGATGAAAACAAGTCGTAGAACAAGAACTGGTTTAAAGATGCATAATTTTCTTAAAGATAGGGGGAAAGTGGACTACATACCCTATGAGATTGAATGTGATGGAGATGATGAATTTCCCCTAATTTTGAGATCAATTTACAAAGAGACATTTGATCATCGACTATATTATGCTTGGCCTAGTGATCAACTACTTAGAGTGTACAAGGTGTTTCAATTTTGGGGATATAGCTACATGATACGACCCTCCAATATTCATGGAGTGAATCTAGGACTCTTTATTATCCAAAATGTACATATGGTATCTAAACATAGAAACAATTCAGAACAAACCACTAGGAGATTAATGTCATATTATGGTCCATCGGATTGTAGTGGTGAATGGATAAGGCTAGCGGAATATAAGCCTAGCATGTCAACATATGGTCTAAATTTGAATATGTATACACATTGTCTCCAATTTGAAAGTGGAAAATAAATTAATAGAGGTCATCTTATGTATATAGATGGACATGCATACACACACAAAAATATTGCAGGATTCATAAATAGTAGTAAGGGAAGGGACCCTAATGTAAGACTAAATTGTCAATTTGTTGAGGTTATAAATGATAAAGATGGAGATATGGAAAGAGAGGTTGATAGATTGATAATGGTTGAGGCTATTAAGGACCTTACCATTGGGGATGAGTTATGGATTGATTACTCCTTTAAACACACTTCTATGCGAAAGAAAAGGGAAGAACAAGGTCTCCCTAAGGATGTTTTTAAGGGTAGAAAACCAAAGAATAATAAATGAGTTGGACTGATGTTTTATAAACTATGTTATCAAAATTGTGTTTTATTTAAATTATTGTATAAAAAAGGTAGTCTATAAAATAATGTTCCATTATTCAATTGATGTATATATGTTCATACAATTTATATTTTTATTTTTTAAGCCATATTTGATTATATTTCTTTGGAATTGATACATTTTATGATTTATCCAATTGTTGCAAAACATTAAATAATACTTGTGTTTGTTGATAGGTAGAAGATGTTGATGAAACACATGATCCAGCTAGGTTATTAAGATTTGGACGGGATTATCCAAACCATCCTTTAAACAATACCAGGCCAAAAAGAGCAAGTTTGAAGAGATTACTACCAACTAAGAAGTTTGAAGAGCTGATGAGATCTGCATACACTGATGACATGCCACCTAGCCTTAATAATGATGATCATGATAGTGAAAATGCAGTGCATGAAGAAGGATTGAATGAAATGTTTACAAGTTTCTTTGGGGATGGAAACAATGATGACAATAATGATCATATGGTTGATAGTAACAATAATAGTAGGGGTAATTACCACCAATGTAATGTTGATGATAACAACAACTTGAAAGACTCCATCAAGCAAGCAGCGAAGACACACATGTTCAAATTGGGTGCAAGTAGAACCTCAAAACTAGCATGCACATTAATATTATTAGAAATCAAGTCACTATTTGGCTGGTCAGACAAAGGATTCACTGCCCTACTGAAGTGAGTTGAAATCTATTTCTTACTTTGCATTATCAATTGGTGTACACAATTCATAAAAAATCATTGACTTCATTTATATTTCTTTGAGGGGATTTTAAAACCATATATTATATATAAACAGTCCTAGTATAGATTGACATATCAAAAATGTTCATCATAAGTCAAACATTCAATTAATTTAATCTTTGGCAATCTTAAAGGGCACTAAAAACTAAAATATTCCCTAAAAAGAATGTGTTGCCATGAACTTGCAGAGAGGCGCATCTGTTGTTGGTTGAGTTGGGGATTGAATATAAGAAAATTCATTCATGTAAAAATAATTTCATTTTATATAGAGATGAATATCAAAACAAGGTAGAATGCCCTATATGCAAAGAGAAGAGATATCATACAAATGTACAAGGTCCTCCAGTTCCAAAGAAGGTTTTACATCACATGCCAATTATACCTAGACTTCAACGAATGTTTCATTGCAAGTCACTTGCACAATTGATGGACTGGGATGCAAAGAATAGGAGTAAAGATGGATTCATGTGAATTCCAGCTGAATCCAAAGCAATGAAACACATAGAGGAAAAATGGCCAAGAAAATTCAAAGATGAACCCTATAGTATCAGGTTTTCTCTTGCAATTGATGGAGTGTGCCCATTCTCTTTCCTGAGCACAAATTATAGTGGTTTTACAATTAGATTGATAGTATACAATATTCCCCCATGGATGAGTGTTACAAAGGAGCACCTTATGTTGACTCTCATTGTTCCAGGAAAAAATCAAGTTAAAAACATGGATGTTTATCTTGTACCTTTTATTGATGAGATGCAACTACTATGAAAAGGCATAAGAATGTATGATGTATCACATCCTCCATCAAATAGGTCCTTCATGTTGTATGTTGTGCTATGTTGGACTATTCATGATTTCCCAGGACTTGGTGATTGTTCTATTAAGATAAAATATTTACGTATTTACACTCAATTTATTTTCATCCCAACTTTCATACTTAGTTTTATACTATTTTTTTGATGTTATTAACATTACTTATTGAATTGTAGGGATTCAAACAAAGGGGATATTTGCATGTCCAATATGTGCAGAACAATTTCAAGGGTGGTATTCTAAAGATCTGCATAAGTTTATTTATGCAAACAACAGGGTTTTTCTACCACTAGATCATAAGTTTAGAAATCAATTGAAGAATAAATTTGATGGAAAAGTTGAAAATAGAGGCCCTCCCATGATTATGGGTCCAAGTGATTGGCTTAAGAAGTATGAAGATGTTGAATTGAAAGCTTGGGAAGATTTTTTTGATCGAGGTCATTCAATTGAAAAACCAGAACAAGTTTTAGTTAATATGCTAGAAGGAATGAAAAGGAAATCCATATTTTATGGGCTCCCTTACTGGAAGGATCTATTAATATCTCACCTATTAGATCCTATGCACATCTTCAAAAATTTCCTAGATTCTATATTTCAACATATATCAGGCAAAGAGGACGCCTTTCCTTCGAGGAGAGATATTGCTCTTTTGTGTACCAAATTTGATAGAAAACATTTGTGGCCAAATAGGGAAAATGAAACATATGTAGAAGGTCCATGGATTTTTTTTACAAAAAGAGCTAGACCAACTAAAAAATGTCATCCATTCAATAAGGACACCTATTGGCTATGGGTCATCATTGGCTAAAGCTTTTACAGTTGATGCACATATCACATGATTTAAAACACATGATTTTCATAATTTTATGAAGGTATTATATATCATCATTTAACATTTGCTGGTAACATTGATTAAGTACTAAATATATTTTTATATTTTGTTGTGTGAGAAAAAATTACTAATGACCTTTTCATAAGTGTGTTTGATAGCATATCATGTCATAGGAAATTAGGGGGAATTCATGTCTTACATTTGACTTAAGGAATGCCATAAGTCAATTGTTAGTATTTACAAGGTATGTGGTTATATGAAATGTTCATGTGTGAGAGACATAGAGATATTATATTTCATTTTAATTTTTAACTAAAAGTTCATACTAATTTACTATTCTTATATTAGGTGGGTGACCTCCAAGGATATCCATGAATGTGAAGTGGAAAAGTGGAAGAAGGAAATTGTAAAAATTGTATGTGTATTTGAGAAGGAGCTCCCTACAAGTTTCATGGACCTACAAGTCCATTTACTTATACACCTAGTTGATGACATTGAATTGGCAGGTGTCGTATCAATGAGGTGGATGTTTTTCTTTGAGAGGTATATGAAAACTATAAAAAGATATGTCCAACAAAAGGCACATCCAAAGGGTTGCATGGCTGAAGGGTATGTATTGAATGAAGCATTTTTCTTCCTATGTGAATTCCTTGGTAAGGATTTTGAAGATGGGCCATGCATCTAGGATGAAGAATGAGCGTCAGATATTATTAATGGAGAAAAACCACAATCTAATGGTGTTCAAGTAGAAATTAATAAGTAAATTCATGATCAATGTGGTTTTTTTTCTTGCAATGATTAATTTACTTTGTAATTTATTTGTCAAAGTAACAACATGACATTTGGAGTTTGAAATAAACATGTTGACATGTAATAGGTGTAGATTAAAGTGCAATACTCAACAAGTTCATTCTGTACCACATGGACTTTATGAACAAATGGATTGATATGTATGATAAAAAGAGAGAAGAAGTGTTAGAAGCAAGGAGACAATTTAGGAGATCGAACCCAAGGAATAATCCACTTCCCACTGATCTTCTTAGGGAATGGGGAAAATATTGCACACTAGAATGAGTTACTAAAAAAATTCAAAATCAAATAGAAGATGCAAGTATAGATTCAAACATAACAGAAGATGAAACCAACATGTCTAGAGGATGTGAAAGAAAGGTATAGTTGGAATTTTACAAAATTTCGTTTCCTTACAGTTTTGAAACTATTAACTATTTTAATATTCATCATTATTTTTTTTCACTGAAATAAATAGTCTTTCACAGGTGAGGAAATATCCAGCAATGTGGGCATATGGTCGACATTATCGTGTAGATGTAAAGAGACAATCCTTCGATTGTGGAATCATGGTTGACTTCAAGCAATCCCATCGATCAAGCTCAAAAGATAAGAATATAATTGAAGGGAATCTACAATATGTTGGGAAATTACAAGAAATTATTGAGTTGGAATACTACTCTTTTAAATGTTGTATTTTTAAGTGTAGATGGTATGAAGCATTTGAGAGGACACCAAGACATGATACCCATAGTGGATTGTTTTCTATAGATTCCTCATGCTTCCTACTGAAGGATAAGGAGCCTTATGTTCTACCAATTCATTTTGAGAAGGAATTTCTTTAGATCAAACAAGAAGTGGTAGTGATCACTAATCTATTAATTCATAGTTTGTTGCAAATATATACATGTGTTTATTAATATATAAAATTGTTATAACATACGTCTAATATATGTATGTCATTCATGTGCAGGTATTTTTCTATGAAGATATTTTGGACCCGAAATGGATGTTTGTCATACATTATGATCCAAGATTAAGGCTTGTATTTGATGAAACATTAGTGGATACTGAGCAAAACAATGATGGCGAACAAAATGAGAGAGGGATTAGAGAACATCGAAGAAATTGACATCCATGATGATGTTGAAGATGGTTATGTTCAGGCACAAGAAGACAACAATCTAGAGTTAGATGATGTTATGGAAGACAACAATATGGATGGTATAGAAAATGATGACCCAAATACATCTAGGAATAATATAGATGGTCTACAGTCAAATTTCAATGATGATGAAGATGATGTAGGTCAAGATGAGGATGATGATAATATGAAATACTTGAAAGAACATATGAACATTGACAATGATACACTGGATGAAATTGTAGAAGACAATATTGTTAATGACCAAGACTTCTAAATTTTTAGAATTATTTGCAATCCATGTTTAAAAAAGGATGATTCTTGTGGCTTAAACTTTGAAATGCTTCAGTAATATTAATTCAAGTGTTAAACTATAGAACTACCACTCTCCATTTTGATGGTATATAACTTATTTATTAGAAATATTTTATTAACTATAGATTTGTTGTGATATGTATCTCCCAATTTCTTTAAAATAAGTGCTATAATGGTCTCCTCATGTACATTCAACAATATTGAATTAGCCAAAATAGAGTCTAATGAGACTCTTATATTTTTTTCCATTTTTTCTGTCTTATTATGGCATTCCAATAAATTTTCATCTAGATACTATAAAATTAAATCTCAAGTATCATATAAATATAAGTAGTGATTACAAAACCATGATCTAAAACCACCAAAAAAAGTGGCACCCAAAAACCTAGTTAGAAAATAAACACCCAAATCCCAAGATGAGCTCATTGGATAAAAATGGCATATTAATTCCACATGTCATAATTGCATCATAAAATAATCATCAAATTAGGAATTCCATTATGGATTCATGACACATTCACCATTCTTGTGGGTCTATATGTGATAATGGGTCTAATAATTTTATGATGAAGCATGTAGAAAAAAATATACATGGTCATAAAATAACCTCTTTAAAAGAATTTTAGCCCTAGGCAGGGACCAATTAAAGTAAACTATTTGAAAGGATTTTTAATTCACATCAACAAAAAACCAATCAAAGCATCCACACAGTAACAAAAAATGTGTTCTGATAAATCTTGAAGAATTAAATAACTTGAAAAGACCACTTTGGAGACAACAAAGTAACAAATAAGCAATGAAAATTGACATAATAATTGAACACTAAAAATGGATTATGAATTATAAGTAGTCTAATCCATTGTATTACTTGAAAATATAAGCATTTGTAACAAAAGTCTTTTAATATGATATGGATGGGAGGATTATGCAACCTATCTTCTTTCTAATGCCTACTCTAATGGAATATGATCTGATGATGATGATTTCAAAATCGGGCCCTAGTTTCCCTATTTGTATGGGAAGCAATAAGCTTTAGGCCCATTTACAAAAATTCACATCACTTCATAACTAAAACATAATTATCATAAACATAAAAATATTGAGAGTTTTTTGGTGGATGCACTACAGTTCATTAATCTCCAACAAGCACCCTTGATCACCTAAGACTTGTTCAAGGCTCATGCACCATGATCGTGTATCAAAATGATCAAACTCTAGTCCTTGTTACTCCTCTCTTACTTGGCCTGTGCAATGAACGAGTTAATCTTTAAACTAGAGCTAAAATCAAAGCATACATCAAAGTATAATAACAATGATGATAAATGAAATGATCTTTGATATAGGTTTTCACTAATAATTCAGGTACAGAGTAAAATTGGAGAGACTACAGACTTCAGAAACTTGCATTATCATTTAGATATGCTACGGAACCATACATTTGATAAAATTTACTAACTAAACTCAAAGCATAAGATAAGGACTTCTAACATATTCACTATGTGTTTTTCAATTGCATCATTTGATCCCAGAATTCAACAAGAGACCTGCACTAATGGCCTTGAATTCCCTTTTATGGAAACAACGGAGCAAAAAAAGCTTCAAGCCAAGAGTACACATGTCACATCCCAAGTGGACTGCTATAAGACACATTCCCATTGTAGTTATATTTACATTTTCTATTGGAGGGAATACATATGAGACAAAGATTGTTAGCCTTTGTAGTGAGAAGAAACCTGCCCTTCAAAAGGCACATGTTAGAAAGAATAATCTTCAAGTTGTTGTCACTCATTTTTTACATTAGGAAAAATGACAAGGCTAAAAAGTGAGTCAACACCCCGGTTAGCACTCATATTATCAACAATTAACATTTATCTATAATGTTACACATTATTCTTTCAAAGGCTAGACCTGTGTTATACTTAACCAATCATATATATTTCCCTTTATGTACTTACAGACCCAATCAATAAATAAATATTATCTTCCATTGTTCATATTCAACATCAGATGGCCAATTAAAATCAAAGATTTTATCCATCTTCTTCCTATATGGAGAATATTTTGTCATTACTAAATTGGATTCCTTATCAAAATCCTCCAAAAAGCTGATGATAAAATACAATTTCTCCAAAGTGTTATACAAAATATTAATATCAACTTTTTCATAAATAAGCTTTTCTTGAGAGGCAATGGTGTTGTCCATCTGATTCTTCCACATCTGCAAGGGTTTCACTTCTTCATAAGTTTGTTGAATGCCTAGCAATAGTGACAAATCTTCCTGGTCATAATCAATTTTCAATTCCCTTATTTTTTGTTCTAGTTGAGCAATATACCCTTACAACCCTTGTTCATTAATTTCATTGAAAAATCTATAATTTGGGATAACCTTTGGGTATCTATCTTCCTGTTGATTGGCCCCAGCTGCCATGAGCTTCAACTTCTCAGCTCTAGGAATCCATTTATCAAGGAGTGGGGTGGCCAACTCCTTATCCCTCTGAGATAGCCTTATTGCTCTCAGCATTAATGAGTAATTGGAATGAACGCTATTCAATTTACTTTGAATCTTTCTATTCAAGTGTTTCAAAACAGTATGATAAATCCTTGAATTGTTCGCATACATTGTGTCCTATGTTTGCTCAAGTACTTTCTTATACACTTCAATTTGTGTGAGGAGTTGTGCCCTTGTAGGATCATCTGATGGGATGGTACCTAATGTGCTTGGCCTCTCAATTGTGTGGGGCTCTTGCCCCAAATTATATGGCACTATTTCCAAAGATTGATTCGGTGAGTGGGATTGAGAATGTGCAACTGGAGAAGTTGGTGATGCATGACTTGAACTAGTTTTACCTTGCTTTCTTAATACTTCTACCTACTGCTTATATAATGCTACCTCAGTTTCTAACATGTCCACCTTTTGTTGACACTTATCATATTTACCTATAAGACTATTATATTCATTCCTATACTCATCTATTTCAAGAGTGAGGTCTTCCACTATTTCCTTAGTAAACTTCACAACATTCACAACCATATCAGCTACCTCTAAAGCTTGGGTGTTAGTGACTCTCTTTATCAACAATTATCCACTAAAATATGATGGTTCAACCACTACTAGCTTCTTGGATCCTAGAGATAATGACTAGATTGCTAATGCATCCCATTCTTCACTAAATTTTGATCCTCAAAGTTCCATCTCTGCTTCTTCTTCAGTTTGTAGCAAGGGCCTTTTAGACCTTCTTATAGTATTAAGAACTATAGCATCAACAATGTCCCATTCAAGTAACAACAATATACCACTATTCTTCACAAGCTCTCTGCCCTCTTTAGCAATCATATTCTAGAATTTAGCCCTCATAGCCTTCCTTAAATCTGCATGAATGATGCTTCAGGGAGTTCCAGATGTAAGCTCCTCTCAGTAGCAACCTTCTTTATATATTGTGGAGCTTTGGCTCTCCATACAAAATAGTTGAATACACTTTTTTCAACAAAGGCGTCATCTTCCATAAATGCTTTGCAAGCCTCAATACTCAAATCATCTGCACTATTTAGACCTCTAAGGTTATCCTTTCCCAATCTAAGGCTATCCTCCCTTGAGCTTGAAGCAACTTCTCTTATCAAAGAGGGCATTCCCTATTGTATCTCCTCAGAAGTGAGAAGGATATCATCATCCTTTGTATCAGAATAATCCACTACTCCTCTTACCTTAGTCTTTTTCCCTTTAAGGAGTAGCTTCTCCAATGGAGTAGGACTTCCTGGAGGTGAGTCAACATCAATCACAATAGTAGGGACCTATTTTGGAGGTGATGGAACTAATCTCTTGGGAGAATTTTCCCTCATTTCCCTAGAAGTGGCAGGGGATGACAATGTTTTCTCCTTGTTTGTTGTCTTCTTCCTGGAGTAAATTCTTATTTGCTTGGGGTGGCTGATAATTAGGTCTCTCTTCCAATACCACAATAGTGTCTTCTTCAATTTCCACTACTTTCCCTTTATCTATGACCACTTGTTGTCTTCTCATTATACCCACTATATCCTCAAAATTATTCAAAACATGCACAATCCTATCAAATATACTCTATATATTGGGCATAGGGTCATACTTAGGATCTCTCCTTTAAGCCCTCTCCATCATCTTATTGAAAGAAAGATATTTATACTTCCTTTCATCTTGCTCTAGGAAGTCAAAAATGTTCCTGATTACATCCTCTGGGTAGTAGAAATTATGCTCAAAAGTACCAAGCCTTTTCTCCATCTCAAATGCATTAATAAAACCTTTTGGATCATGATTCCTTAGGTGCATACAATCCAATTTGTATGGTGCTATCAGATGTAACAACTCTTTCGATTCTCCCTTTACTCTAACAAAGTCAGAAAACACATTCCATTCTAGGAAAAATGAGCCCTTCTTTGTTGTATCAGGAAGGTGTGCTGCTTGGGAGGCTCCCAATTGCCTTATGACTTCAAGAAACTCAATCCTTAATGGCACGTCTCTTGGAAAGACAAATGGGTCTATGTTAGTTCCATAAACTATGGAGATTATGGAATCTGTGTATAAGATTAAAAATCTCCCCAATTATGACCCAAATTCAAATTAGTTCTCTTCTCCATAGGCCTCAAGAACTCATGTATTTCCTTGGGAATGCTTGGTGGGTCATAAACTAGATATCTTCTCAATTTTGATGCAAAAGCATTTTAGAACACCACATAGTTATATTTCTAGTCATCCTTATCAAGAATCTGATTCCAACATTGGATATAAAAATCAATACCATCCTCCTTTCTCAATGTCATATCCCTCTCAAAATTATTTTCCCCTTTAAATAAAAACATATGCATCAACAAGGAATACCACAAAAATTTCACCCAATTCTTTCCTCCTTTCAACTCAACCAGACCTTTATGGATATTCTCTACCAATTATGTGATGTAGTCATGGACAATTTTGAAGGCTGGATGTTGCATATGTGTTTCCAAGTAACTATATTCCCTTCACAATGTGTCGGGTGGAGAGAAACCAATAATTTGGCAGAAGGAATATGTAGTATTCTTGAAGTAACTTGTAAAATACCTCATTGGGAAAGGTTCTAACTCATCTTTATCAATCCTTATTTGTTTTCTATTTTTCCCAATGTTTGTGCTAGCAATATGTGTAGGTAACATTCTCATCTTGATCAACACTTTGGTGTTCTCATACTCCTTTCTAATGAGATCCATATCAAGAGGCACCATATCAGTGTTTTGTTCCTTCAATTGGAAAACTCCTACAATTTCTTCTTTGGTTATCCTCACCATATCCTTTCCATCAAATGTTTTGATTAACCTTGAAACCGAGTCATACCTTGAAGCAATGTCCTTCAATAAATCAACATCCATATACACATTGGGGACAACTAGTTTCGCCATGTCTAGTCTCCAAGGGTTGCAAAGAGGAATCCCAAGATTTCTATTCCTGAACCAATGTTGAAATAATTGCCATCCACTATAAGATACTTTGGCATCTTTGATAAAACATTACCTGTCAAGTACCCCCTCCCTGACTGTTGGGCCATGAAACAAAATTATACGCTTAGCCTTTTTATTTGTGGAGGTTTTTAGTAAATCTATTACATCCTCAAATAGTAGTCTGGATTGAGTTGCAGAGGTGGCGGTTTGTGCTTTGGGTGCCATTGGCAGTGGGGAAAACTTATGCCAAGTTAGGGTTTTTAGCACAAAAGGTTTCAATAACTAGATTCAAAATTCAAACCTAGGCCTCAACTCAAACGCAAATTCTAAAAGGTCTCACAGAATTACAAAGCATGGAAGCTCATTTGACAAGAAAGATAGTGAGAACCAACTCCAATACAAAGAATTTGAATAAAGCATAAAAAATATGTTTACTTTACTTACGGCTTTTACCCGTGAGAATCCCTAATGTTGACCATGCCAAACTCTGCAAATAGCCTCTCTCAATTTCCCATACACTCCAAACGTGTTCGCAACTCTTAATTATGTGAGACCCGATCATCTACATCCACTTTGGGAAAAATTTAAGTAGTTTTAGAAGTCACTTCCACCATTAATACTCTCTTGCACAAAGCAAGAATGGTTGCAATAGTCAAACTTCTTAGTTTTGAATATTCATCATTGATCTCTTGTCGAGATGGCATTTTGGATTACTCAAATTGAGTCAATTAAGTTTGAATTCCAATCGTTGTCACACGTTGTTCCACTGGAAATTGAAACCTTGCCAACTGGTTACTCATTTGTCTATCCATGGGCTCCATCTTTCCTCATTTTCCTATGACACCTTCTCACAGACCTCACAACTTTTAACCAACCCACAACTTAATCTTGCAAGATGGCGGGGAAAGGCAACGATTGATCCTACCGTCACATCATAATTGTTGATTATGATGTCAGATGGACGAATTGGAGATTGGGACCCATACTCATGGTTGTACATGTGTCAACATCTCACAAACCACACAATGTTTAATGAGCTTCCCTTTGAAACTTGCGAGCTAGCCGGGAACAACCTAGATCAATTCCCGTGATTGGAGGATCTCACAACCTGTACACGTGATAAAATTAGTCCAAACGGGGCCATGAATAGGCCAACGGAAATTTGACCCTCAGGAAGATGACTTAAACATAAGTCAATTGAAAAATATTATGGCCTTGAAATGAAGGATTTCGGCACCCACTTTGCTTTCTTAGCTCCTCCTAGGGTTTTTCACCTAGAAGGAGAAAGATGAGGACAAAATGCACTAGTGTTTCACTCAAGATTAATGTAGGGATGAATGAGAAATAGATGTGAAGTGTGTGTAGATGTGTTTGAATGCTTACAAATGAAAATGAATGAATGTAAACTAATCTAATGCAAGATGCTGGAAAACATAGTGTTGATTGCAAGTATGAACTAGAAACCTAAACAAATGAAAAAAAAGATGAATAGGACTGAACGGATTACACCTGGAGGTAGATTGATGTTATTGGAAGGTTCTGGAATGTCTTAGAAACTTTTTTCAATGGCCACTGGGACTGATTTACCATGCATGGTGAATTAGTCCTACTTTTGATGAAAATTTTTGGAAACTTGTTTCTGACTGTCGGGAGATGAAATCTAACAAAATCACTTTTCAGGCCTACAGATGGGACTCATTCACCATGGGTGGTGAATTAGTCCACCTACAAGAATCTACAAAATTAGGAGTTGATTCTGTAGAGCTAGATCTGTACTTTTTCTTCCTACAGGTGTATGCTTTTGAAACTGTCGAATCCAAATCTAAAAGTGACTTTTTCTTGATGTTTTGACTTGAATGATGGAGATAGAGCTTTAACAACCTTGCAACTTGATCTTCAATGATTCTTATGCTTCCAAGAGTCCTAAATCTACATACAAACAAGACAAAAGAGAGATATGTTGAATGTTAGGGCATGGGGGTTT
>VDFB02256132.1:106297493-106400870 GCA_007258455.2 Sequoia sempervirens
AGGATAAGTTTTATTAATTTTAATTATTATGTATGTAAATAATGTTGTTCCTATTTTTCATTTTAACTCGAATTACTAAGCACTTGAGATGTCTACACCTTGTGCAAATGTGCAAGTATGTTTATCACAATGTTCTTCTTTAATAATCCCAGTGATATCTACTCAAGCTACTGTGAAAGTATGAAAGGATTTTTTAGTCTTGAGTTAATGGAAACCAATCAAAATAACTTCTTTAAAAGGATTTTAACCCTCAATAAAGACCAATTAAATTAAACTATCAAAATGGATTTTAATTCACATCAACTTAGAAACCAATAAATTCTTTCACATAGTAACATCAAATGTGCTCTGATAAATCAGATAGATTTAAATAACTTGAATAGACCACTTTGGAGACAACAAAGTAATAAATGGGCATTAAAATCAACATAGTAATTGAACATTGGAAATGAATTATGATTTATGAATAGTCTGCTCCATTGTATTACTTCAAAATATAATCATTATAATATAAGCCTTTGAAATATGCTACGGATGGGAGAATTATGCAATCTATTTTCTTACTAATGCCTACTCTAATGGAATGGAATGTGATGATGATGATGATATGATATCTTAGAATTAGGCCCTGGTTTCCCTATTTGTATGGGAAGCAACAAGCTTCAAGCCTGTTACAAAAATTCACATTGTTTCATAACTAGAACATAAATAGAATAAACATAAAATATTAAGAGTTTACTAGTGGATGCACTATAGTCCGTTAATCTCTAGCAAGTGTTTGTGGTCATCTAAGTCCTATTCAAGGCTCATGCACCATGATTGTGTATTCAAAACTATCAAACTCTAGCCCCTATCACTCCTCTCTTACTTGGCCCATGAAATGAACAAGTTGACCTTTGAAAAATGCTCCACGTACCTACTTTTAGAATGAGTGTTTGCATTATGTATGATTTCTTTCATAGAATACTCCAATTCTAATATTCTCCCAATTTGTTGGTGCATCCTCTTAAGCACTTCCTCTTCATCATTAATCACATCAAGAATAAGTGGTAGATAGTTGGAAATTTCATCCTTCCATGTATCCTGATCTTTCAATTCTATTTCTTCAATGAATTTGGGTAAGGCCATACTTAGTGGCTGACTAAAATCACTCAACTCCTATGTCAAGATATTGTGGAAGTCCCCATGAGCTTTCATGAGTTCCTGGTATTCTTGTAGCATAACAAAGTTATCTTCTTTCTTTGCAATGATCTAAGACTCTACCTCCTTCATCCTATCACTCAATCTGGTGTTTTCTATTAATGCTGCATATGTTTTATCATGAATTTACCAAACTTTTTCAACATTTTTGTACATGTCTTCGAATCTCATGCAGACTATTTCTAATGCCATCTCAAAGGAAGTGGTTTTGAGTTTTCCCTTTAACTCTTCTTGTTCCTTCTATACTTTCTCATGCTTTCTTTTCCAATATGTTGTTTTTGACATTGCCTCAAGCACTTTCCTTTCATGTTCAACCAATGGAGAATAGAGCCCTGAAGAAGAAGGTAGTCTATCCCTATAGCTGATCATCTCTTGCTTCAAACTTTCATTTTCTTCTATCAACCCCTGGTTATCCCTTATCAATTTCTAAATCTGAGCCTTTGGGAATTTGGCCACATTCACATTCAAATCAATAGTTTCCATGGGATCTATCTCTCCTACTCTCTGCACCAAAATATGTCCAAAAATATGATCATGATCAACTAGTGAAGGATTTTTCCTTGGTGGATAGAGTACCCATATCTGCAAGGTAGTATTGTCAAGATTAAATCCTGATCCAATGTAGATCTTGTCACCAGCTTTGTCTATTAAGTGCAAGGCTTTATTTTTTCTTTTTAGAAACTATCAAATACAATGGCTAAGCTGATATCCCATCTTGGAAGGAGCATAACCCTAGCCTCTTTCATCAATTCCCTTCATCTCTTAGCAGTCATATTTTTCATTTCTCTATCAATTTCATGTTAAAGTTCTTTTAAAGCATATGCTTCTTTCTAAGGGTCAATGTCCTTCAACCTTTCCCTTACCACCTTTCCTTTATATTCATATATGAAAGCTTTAAATTCAGGAGTTTAGACAAAGGCATCATCTACAATGAACTCTTGACTGGATTGATGCCTCACATCATTAGATACTCATCAAAAGCTTCAAATTTTACTACACTCCTTTCTAGTGGCATTTCACATGGAGGAATGATAGGAGTATTGATCTGTGTGACTTCATCCTCCTCTTCAACATCATCTTCTACCATGATTGGTGTATTAACTAAAAAGCTTACCTCTAGAGTAGGCTTAGGTGACAAATGGTCTAATGGTGCTATATTTTCTACTTGCCTCAAAGAGCCAACATTTCTTCTTCTCTCAAATGCCACTAGAGGTACATTCTTTAATATCTCTTCTTCATGTAGAAGCAATTGTTCAACTCTCTCCATGGGGTCCTAAATTTTATGAAAAGCTTCTACATAAGGTGGGTTAGTTTTTAATCCCCAGGCCTCAGCCATAACAATCCAATTGTATGTATTTTCTCTCATGATCGCCTAACTATCCTCATAATTCCTAAAAACACCATCAACATCAAAATTATGCTCATATCCTTTCAGTTTCTAAGAAATTTTGGCATCACTTATAAGGTTCTCAAGGTCAAAATTCTTCCTCTTATTTCTAACTAGCAAGCCATAATAATTTAAATTTCTTCCAACCAAGTCATACCCTAATTTAGCAATAATGGTGAAATCACCAAGGCACAAAGTAGAAGGCATGAATGTCTACCTTCCAAAGCTTTTCAAATGCATAAAGGTTGAATAAGACAACTGTCTTATAATCTCAAGATAAGAAACTCTATCCAACATAGTCTTAGGCAACAAATATGGTTCTATGTCAAATCCATACACCCTAATGATAGTACAATCTGAAAAAGTGTACCAATCTCCCTAATTGTGGTTTATCTTTCCATCATGGCCTTTCTCCTTTGGTTGGAGAAAACTCTATACTTCAGGTGATAGATTATAATCACATTTACGGCCAAGAAATTTATACAAGGGTTTGACAAAATTCTCCTCAAAGTACAAGTAGTTGGATCTCCCACATCTACTATCCCAGACTAATGTCCACATTTGCACTAGTCTTGAATTACCATCGCTATCCATATATTTTACTCTTAATTCTTCTCCCCAGATTCCCATCACTTGTCCCTCATATAGTATCATATGCATAAGAAGTGAATGGTTCTTGAAATTGATAGCTTCATTGTTATTCTTAATAGCATTAAGAGCACTATTAATGGCCTTTGACAAATACTTTGCATAATCATAGGGCCTAGGATCTTGACTCTGAATGTCTACGAACAAAACCATGGGAGCTATACTCATGTTGGTAGGGGCCTCAATTCCCAACACTTGGCCAACTAAATAGTATGTGTACTGATAATATTCTTCAAACAATTCTACAAAAAATGGGCGCTTTTCATTGCTAGCAAACCTCATAGGTTGATTTCCTGGACCCTTGGGTCTATGTAGAGGCAACTTCCACCTCTTGTAACTTGTATCCATAGAACAATACTCCTCCATCAAGTCTCTTAGCTGCAATTTTTTTTCCAAAGAAGTGTCCAATTGGAAAACCATGCAAATATAATCCCTCGAAATAATCATAAACTGTGACCCATCGCGCAAATGAATTTCCCTTGTTTTGGAATTATAATTCTTTGCCAGTGCTCTAATTAACTCTACGTTCACAAAAACATTTGGCATTACTAGCTTCCCAAAATTCAAATTCCTTGGGTTCAAGACTGGGCTATATCTGTATTTCTTCCTATAATGATATATGAACAAATCGTAGCCTCTATGTGGAGCCTATACATCCCCCAAATTATTATGCTTGTCTACTAGGGTCTCACATGATGGGTTTAACTGAGCAATTCTTCATGCTTTAGGCCTAGACCCAGGACACTAATCTATTAAGTCTTGACTGAGAGGTCTATTTTTAGTTTTTTTTCCTTTTTGATCATCTTTTCTAGGTTTTTATCCATTCTAACCCTAACAATGTTGTACTTCAATCTATATTCAAAAATTTATGTTGAACTGAGCCAAGGTGTACTTACTTGAGTGAATACCAGAATTTTTGAGCTACTTGCTTTCATCCAGCTCCACCCTCTGGATGCTTAGCCACAGTGTGCAATGAATTTTTGTTTCTCAGAGGTTGCTTTTATCAAAATTTTGCATGCTTAAACCAGATTTGGTTCATAAATGGTGCTCGCACCACCTTCCTATAAAACTTGCATATTAATGGAAATTGTCTCTTCAATGACTTAATCTGTCAAATCAATCCAGTGACAATTATTTCATATTTTGTCAAGGAGACTCTAATCACAATGTTTGTATCTCTCTTTGATATCCTTGGCCATCTTTTGAGAAATTTCTAAGAGACATTCAGGCTTCTCTCATTGATATCGCAATGTCTCTTCAATATTTACTTCTTAGTTTGCTCCCTAATGATTTTCATTTTTGTTGATGAGACTGGTGGATTTCTCTTATCGACAAGCTTATGTATTTTCGATTTGTCTTTATTTCTTTCCTTGGAGGTAATAGTTTCTAATGATGTCTATGTGACTTTGTTATGTCGGGGAGATCCGAGGTAACCTCTCTCTGATGTCCCTTAGTCTCATCGATATTTTGTGCTAGAATTTCAGGAGACTTTTAATAATGTCTTCTCGATATCTTTGTCTCCTTGACATATCATTTTTAGGATGTCGATGAGACCTCATCCAATGTCTATTGGATATTTATGTGTCTTTCCGATACTTTTCTCCTTGAGTGTCGAAGAAACTTCTTTGCTTCTCTCCTCGACATGTTGATGTCTCTTCAACATTGTTGTTTCATCAGTGCTTGTTCCACCAATGATTTGTTGGTGATACATGTTAGATTCACTCCTTGACATGCCCAAGTCTCTTAGACATGTCACTCTTTAGGATGATGAGAAGACATTTGAATATGTCTCTTAGACATTCAAGATTCTCATCTACATTTCTTATTAGCCCTTTTTGCTTGTGTTGAAGAGACTATGGTGAGACTCTCTCCAATAAGGCATTGTCTTGGCGACATGCCATGAGCTGCTAGGAGAACATTTCAGGTAGGGACTTCACTTTATTGTAATGATCAAGGGCCTTATTTTGGTACTTTATACTAATGTCAATTATTATGAAATGGAAATGGAACATATGGTGGATATGGGAGGATAAGCAAAAATGGAGGTGTGCAGGACAACCAATGTGGATTTTTTAGCTCCAACAACATCAACACATACTCTTCTAGGATATGGTAATTGCTATGGAATTTTTATCTCCTAAGGCTCTCACATTATGAGCTAGTAATATAAATAACATTATGTAATTTTTATTTTATCTAGCACCACTTAGTGTAAATAAATGATATTTATTTTTAGTTTGATTTGTTTCTTCATTCTTTCCATAAGAGGAGGCAACTCTGCTTTGTGAACCTAGCCCATCTAGGTAAATGAAGAGAAGCAGAGGATCATTAATTTATGGCAAGTATTGAGGGATCATTTTTAAGTTTTTTCTTGTTGAAATTATCTTCATCAAATTCAACTTAAATTACAAACTCAACAATTGAGGGATCATTTTTTCCTTTGATTATTGTCAACCAAGATTGTTGTTTTATCGTTTGTTTCTCTAGTAGTGATTGCTTTTCCATTATGACATATTGTTTCATTAAATGAACCTCAAACAAGACGATATCATCTTTAAATTGTTTTTAATTCTTTATTTTACATTTAATTAATTGTGTTTTATTTAAAAAATCTCAAATTTGAATGTATCTATGATCACTTTTTCTTCTTAAAAAAACCACCTAAAAAAAATTCTCTACACATTTAATTGTTTCTCAAAAATTGTTTGATTGATACTATCCACTTTTTTATATAACTAAAAATTAAAAAATTTAATTGTTTTTCAAAGATTTGTTTGATTGATACTAACCACTTTTTTATATAATATATTGAAAAATTCTAAGTTGTAGATGGAAATATCTTCATATAATTTCTAAATTAAGATATTAAAAAATATGTGGATAATTATAAGGATGATTCCAATCTATATCTGATCCTTTTGTAAAAGCAACTCTTCTTAAATGAAAGGGAATTTTATTAAAAAATTAATTTAAAAGAGACAACTCATGTTCCACTAAAATAAATTATTTCAAAAGAGAAATTCCATTTTATTCTAAAAAGTAGGTAGATCATTACTTACTTCATTTTATTCAAGATTTCTATACTATTGTATATATGGTTTAATTGCATTAATAGGTGAAGCTAAAAGAATTATTGAGAGCTACCAATTATGATATTGATTTTTTGATACATAATATTTTTTTTATTAATTAAAAAAGGAAACATACAGTCCATCTGCTATGCAGGAAATTTTAGTATTTTGACCCAAAACCAGAAGTTACCATAATGCCTCCACCCAGAACGAAGAATTTAACCATAGAATAACTTTCATAATTGGCAGAGCCACAGGCTAACTCAAAAAACCCAAATTTGAGCTATGCATTACTAGACTAGAGCAATTACTAACAAAAGATTTAAACTGGCCAAATTACAGAAATCCATTTAACTTTGCAAATAACTCGAACTCCTTAACCCAGTTGACACCATCAACCACCATTAACCCCAGTAGCTTCTTTAAATATTCCACTACAACGGCCACTATCATTCAGTGGCACATGAGAGTTTCCCCACTTAGGTCCAAGAGGAAGGGGTAAAACCTTATAGCCTCATCAGTGCTCTGCAGAAGCTCCAAATCACTTGGTTGTGGGATCCTAGTACCTATAATCATCGCCTTTAGGATCTCCTCCATGCCACCAACCAAATCCTTCCTAAACAATTTCACCAACAATTCCTTCGCCTCCATATTAGGGACTTGACTATCGAGAAAAGAAGCTAAGAAGCACAAGGAAATGTGTGCATTTTACATCCGATACTCCTTACGCTCAATGTGACTAGAGCCCAAAACCATCTTTACCGCCACAACTACGAGGGGATCAATATTCAGCAAAATATGCTTCATCCTTTGGTATGTTATCTCTCTCAATGCAACTTGCCTCGATATCGCCAATAGGGAGATTGGAGTATCTGCTCCAAACCATGACAACCCCTCCACTGACATTGCAATGACAAATTTTGAACGCCTGACCATTGTCATTCATAGACAACACTAGAGGTTCGAGCACACTCTGCCAACCAAAGCAACACCATAAACTAAACACAAACACCCAAAAACTTTACTACGCTACACAAACCGATGCTACCTCCCAATAAATAAACCCACGTTCATTAAGCATTTCTATCTACACATGAGTGAAAGGTTAATTATTGGCAAGACTAGTTGTCCTTGCTCCAGCAATGCCTTCCTACATACCTGGATTTGTATGCTAGGCCATCGTTAAAATTCAAGCTCAAACTACCCTTCATTAATGCTCATACTTATCATTGCTGACGATCCACCAACTCTTCCCACCAACACCACCTCGGCTCTAGTCTCTCCTACATGGATGCCACTCATCTCATTCTAATCGAATCCCTCCACCAACCTAGAGGGCCACCCTCCCAACCACCCACAAATAATAAGGCTTAATATTACTTGTTAGGAGATACAATAAATTTTTAAAATTCTTTCAACACTAGTTAATTAACTACAAACTTAATATTATTTCTATATTGATAGTGATAAAAATATATAGTGCCAACCTTTTCAAAAAATTAGGGAAAAATACATTAAACCCTTAATTAACCCTCTACCCTCTACCCTCTACCCTCTACCCTCTACCCTCAACCCTCAACCCTAGTTAAACCCAAATCCCTCATAACCCCTATACCCTCTACCCTATACATTGGACCCTCAACCTTATATGTACCCTCAACCCCTATACCCTCTACTAGCCTATACAATATTGGACCCTCAACCCTAATCCCTCAACCATATACCCTCTACCATCAACCTTAAACCCTCAAGCCTCGACCCTTAAACCCTCTACCCTCTAATCTACCCTATACATTAAACCCTCAACCCTCAATTCTCAACCCTCAACCCTTAATCCCTCAACCCTCAACCCTTAAACCCTAAACCCTCAACCCCTATACCCCATACCCTCTACATTGGAACCTCAACCCTACTCAACCTTCAACCATATTAAACCCTCAAACATCCTAGCTATACCCTAAACCCTCTACCCTTAATGTTCCTCAACTCTAAACCCTTAACCCTAAACTGGCCTTAAACCTTCTACCCTCTTATACCCTAAACCCTAAACTATTAAACCTTCTATGTCCCTCTACCCTCAACCTAATTGTTGATGAAGATTTCACTTGCAGAAAATAGGCTAAATAAACTCTTCACAAGCAAGACCACAAAGAGCCTATCCTTCTTGAAATATATGGAACAAAGACAACCTAAAGGGAAATTTTGCATTCACAGGACAAAGATTGGCTTTCGTTCAATCCCAAGTCTCTGATAACCAAGTCATGGTTGCACTAGGGTCGCTCTCTTGTAATGATGTGATATTGCTATTAATCTCAAAGGGACTATGGTTGTTTCTAGCTTTGTTAAGAATTATAAAAATTTCACTTCATTCATTGAATAACATCATGAAATTAAAAGATTTAACATAATATTTCATGAACATCAAAACTTCTTTTCTATCACTTAAGTAGATTTAGCATTAAGCATTCAACAACTTTATGGAAAACAAAAGATTTTCAACAAAATTCCTTCCATTCATTTAACTTTTTTGGAACATTTTCAAATATTTAAACATCTATTCTTAAACAAAGTATAAAAAATACTAAAAAATAAAAGTTTCTTATGGTTATTCTCAATGGATTCCCTAAAGAATTAATCAAAACAGAGCAAACCGCTTTATACTTCACTAGATTTCTTCACAGCTACATATAAAATGGTGCAAGCTTTTAAAGAGAGGGTTTCATTTATGGACACTAAGTAGGTTCTATATGCACCCTTAAATGATGCAACATACAGTTTTGTTCGACCGAACTTACAAAAATAGCTACAAAAGATACTAAGATAGGTAGCTACAATACAAAGTTTTACGTCGGAATGGTTTAGAAAACAGGAAAAAAGAACAAACTTAAAAAGTTTATGCTCCTCTAACATCCACAAATTTTGAACTTAAAATAAAAATGAGGGAGAAGATGGCCTTTTATAAAAACAAGGCCCCATAAGTTCAACTTAAAATTCTATCAAGAGAATTAGAAACAACAAATTAAAATGTGTCACATGGCATCTAGCAACTATCATCAAGAACATTCTAGAATAAGTCAAGGCTTTGACTTCGTCTGTGGAAAAACTTTCTTCATACTTCAACATGAACACTTTGCATCAATAAAGGCTACCAGCTTCCTTCCAAAACACCAGAATGAGGAACACCTACCGGGACTGGGATCAACCTGCAAATTCAAAATTGAAACAAAACAAAATTCATTATATTTTCGGTATCCAATATCCAATTCTTTCTCTTTTCACTTATGACTCAGGCTCTGGGATTCTTCCCTCTTTCTTCAACTGATACTCTCAGAAAGCACTTAATACTTGATGCATGCACTCTTTTGAAATTTTTTGTATTTCTCTCCAAGTGAGCTTGAGCCTAATATATTCTTCAGTTAAACGAAGGATGATATCATTTTTTTGTGCTTTGTCTACTTCATACTTGGCTATAACATTTCTACACTGTATT
Organism: Sequoia sempervirens; assembly: GCA_007258455.2. Lineage (NCBI taxonomy): Eukaryota > Viridiplantae > Streptophyta > Pinopsida > Cupressales > Cupressaceae > Sequoia > Sequoia sempervirens. The sequence continues at coordinate 106,307,290 of VDFB02256132.1, forward strand.
ATCTCGTTAATAACCTCCCGCGTGAACAATTGAACAGTATCTCTATTTATTCTTTCTATCCATTCCTTGAAAGATTTAGCTTATTTTCCCTCTTGTCCTAATGTTTGCAGATCAAAACATTGGTGTGCCAATATTTCAATAAATTCTTGATTTTCACTAATCAATCTTCTGCACTCGATGGTGACTCTTTCAAATCCTTCAATACAATGTATTAACATGTCACCTTCCCATTTCAACTATTTCTTCCATTTTCCTAACAATGAAATTCCATGTCCTGATATTACATTACTCTTTATTAACTCTTGGATATCTAACTGCATGAGAATTTCAATGTTTTTCCTTTTGTCGATGACCTACTCTGGTGAAATCTACATTCATCTTCAAATATTTTCAATTTATCTAAACAATGGCATGCTTCCTTGTACTTTCTTATTGCATTTGTAATAAATTCTTCTCCCTAATTTACCCAGTATTCAATCCATTCTTCAAACATGTTCATTTTATGACTAACTGCAACAATTGCATCTACTTACTCTTGTGATATTAGCACCGGATGTTGGTGTAGTTCAACTTGTTCTTGACTAGATAAAGTTAATGACTTAATGAAATTTTCCAAGGTAGCAACCCATTATTTGAATTCTCTTTTCTTCTATTTATATTTATGTAACCTGGCAATGGTAGCATTTAAATTTACTTTAATTTCCTCTAATTCTTGCTACCAAGATGAGTGTCCAAGATTAATACTTGTTGTCTTATACTCCTTAGGCGTTATTTCATGCCTGTCCTTATCAGTTGTTGGAGTGGCTATCTTAATAGTTCTATTGCCATTTACATTTCTCTGTATGACGTGCTTTGTCTTTGCTCAGCACCTAGGTTTAGGAGTACCTACTTCTTGGATGAAATTATTAAGATTCAGAGGTAATACTTCCACTTCCATTGGAGAATCTAATTCCCTAATTAACCAATCAGGTGTATCATCATCTTGTTGTACCTCTGTAACATTTCTTTGTCCCTATTTATCACTTGTTTCAGGAACTTCTTCTCTTTGACTTGCCACATTTTTTGAAATGTGGATTTCTTTAGTAATATCTGGAATAGATTCAGGATTGGTAGGATTTGACACTACCTCCTCTATTTGGAGACTTATATTTTCCTATCTATCTAGATTTTCTATTTCATTTCTCTAAACATTATCTTCTTTATTTACTGCTACACCAAGATTCTCTTTATTTTCAACTTCATCTCTTGCAACTATGTAGCTTCTTCTTCTGCAATTTTAGTTTCAATTTTAGTTTTAGCATGGCCTTTCTCTGATTATTCAAAGACCTATGAGTGTTCATCAACATTTTTCACATTCACAAGTGAAGGTTGGGAATCAAGAGTATCTTCAACAATTCCTTCATCAATAGGATCCTGCTCTATAGTCTCCCCTATTTCCATTTCAAGTACGCTAGGGTTTCTTGCCTCTGAGGCCAGTGTTCCTTGAATAAACTCTTCTTCTTCAACATTTATAGGGTTAGAACTTTGTATCCTGAATTTCTTCTATCACTGGGTGCACCATGGGTTTGTCTTTAGACTTATTTTCTTTAACTTTCTTCCACATAGCATCCCATTTGTCCACCTATTCTTTAATTATAGCTTCATCTTCTTCATAAATTTCCTCTAAAGTTATTGGAGTCCCCCCCAATGCTTGTTTCATAATAGCCATATGAATAGAAGGGGGAGAGGTAAATAGTGTTGCAGCCCTTTGAGATGCAAACTTGGTTTGTGCACCAACATTTTATGTTGCTCATGTTCCTTCATCAATAATTACTCTTGTTCTTGGTTTAGCTGTAGAGGAAGATGCACCTTTAGGTCGCACTTTTTATTTATCTTTACCTATCTCTACATCTTTCTATTTATCAAATGGCTTTATGGAAACTTCTTTTCTTGTAGTTCCAAGGGTTCTTTCTTCAATTCTAATACCTGGAGTCACCTTACTAGTCTTTCTTTTCTTCTTGGTAGGCTCTCCACTTTCATATGTAGTTTCACCTCGTTGTTTCCTTCTTTTATCTTCTGAGAAGATAGGTTCAATTCCTCTTTCTCTCAAACCTTTGTAAAAATCATGAATCCAATGTTGAGTATACTTTAAAACCAGTCTGGTGAACTCATCAATTGATGTCATATCTTCATCATCAACACCTACGTCTAGAATGGGTTCATCATATACCCTGCCATCATTGTAGAATTGGTTCAACACCTGACCATCATCTTCTTCCAACTGGTTTGGGATGTCATAAAGTTTGAGCATCTGATCAAATCTTAAATTCATTCTTTCATAGTTTCTTCTTCTTACCATGTGATCATCTTCAAAATTAAGCCAATAATCTTCTAAATGAGGCACATAAGCATGAAAACCAGCTATACTTTTAGCAATATTTCCTTCAATATCATAATACACTCTCTAGAGTGGGAACTCTTCAAAATGGTAGGTCCTCAATTCTTCTTCACACAAATTAGTTACTCTAGTTGCACTGCACTTATAATTTCCTATTGTAATGGGAAATTTAAAAGAGGCCTTTTTACGAGCATGGCTATAAAGAACCTGAGATGGTTTTAATTGTCTCACTAATTCCAATAAAACAATTTTATCTATAGGATACCCGGGAAGCATAAATGGGTGTCCATCAAATCCCTCCACTCTAATGTAGGAGTAAGTTGGGAACTGTATGTACCAACCTCCCATAGGTTGAATGGCACTTTGTGCTTCTAGGAATAATCTTTTAGCTTTATCACCTTCCATCGTTCTCACCAATTTCATCGAGAACAAATCATTAACCCTCCTGTAATCATCTTTATACCCATAGGTAGTGATCTGCGGTAGATGTGCATATATCAAACTATTGCCAACCTTTGTGCCTAGAGTACCAATCTATTCAACCCTTGTTTACTAGCTCTCATAGAATAGGAGTACATAAGATACGATGACATGTAGAAGCATTTGGTTTTGGGGAATGTAGTAATCTATTCATATAGTTTGTCACTTATCAATTTTCCCCAATACAATTCCACAGGACCCTCTATCATGCAGGATATTATCACGAACATCTAGGGTTCGAATTTTCTTGCATCTCTTAAACCAGCCACTCTGCTCAACAAAGTTATAATTTCTTGCATTTCTTGTTTAAACATATACCTATGAATTACCTTGGTTCGTTGTGTAATTGGTTGTTGGCACCATTGGGTGCTCATAATTTCTCTATTATGCTCTTCAACGCTCTGATATGTCTTGGTCTTGGCCTTTATATCGACATTGAACATCTATGTGTAAATGTGGAGACCAAATGTCTATATGATTCCTTTCTATGATAGGTCTATGTAAATTCTCCCTTCCTTCTCAACAATCCTCTTGGCTGGGTTGTAATGATTTATACATTGCATAACTAATTCAAGAGCTTCCATTGTTGGCGGAAACCCTCCTGTAGGAAGTAACCCATTTGCCACAACATTCTTGGTACATTGAGAAACATTGTCTTCTAATAGTCGTGTACAAATTTCAATATCAGAAGACCATCCCATATGAGTGTTTGTAACCACTATGTTGATGGGTACGACTTGTGAACTGCAATACTTGAATTCATCTACTACCCTTGTGTCAGAAGTGCTCATTTTGTATATAATGTGCTTTGCAATTTTTAGAATATGTGTCTTGTGTCCGAGTTAGGGTTAAATTTAACCAAAAAATTACGTTTCATAAAATTTTCAATTTATTTTTGATTAAATTTAGCAAGTCAAAGAATAATCAAAATTTCAATTTTAGAATGGGAAATACCATTATCAAGACTTTTTAGCTTGAGAAACACTTAGCAAAGTATCAGTTATTTGAAACATACCTGGTTCTGGTTAATAATGGCGATTCTTCAGAATGCAACTTCAAAACCCTTGGTACCTACATCTTAGATTCTCGAAATTTACCTCTCTTTGCATGCCAATGGTGTTTCGTTAATTCAATGTCCTTAGCAAATTTGCAATATGACGTGAAGTGGAGTGTTGTAAAAGCAATTGCATGCTTGAGGTGGTGCCAAGTACATAGGTAGTTTGCCACCTTCATTAATTACCTGTTATTTTGTATTAATTCCTAGAATAAAGGTACAATCATTATAGAATATGGTTCAAATCACGAACATCTAGATTTCTATGCTGGCTTGCTATTTGAGAAGAAAGACGACGTGGTGATTATACGTAGCAATCACATGTCACACTGATTCTTTGTAAGGTATATGTCATCAAATATATGTGATCAATTGGTGATCACCAAGATTAAAGCTTTCCAATATTGCTTTTGAAAGGAGTAAGCAACACTAGGACTCAGGAAATACCTTCTAAGGAAAGAGAAAACCAGAACAAAAGGAAAGACCAGAAACTGAGTCTAAAAGATAGGTTTGACAAATTTTCAAAGTAGACTCTCTCGTTCCTTACTTTTAGGAAAAAAATAATAAAATACCAGACTTCGGTAAAAAAGGAAATTACTGGGATTGACAGCTTTGGTAAATGAAATACCAGGCGGAGCTAGGATCTTATTTCCACCACAGTAAACTTAGAAATAGCAACTGTTTGAATTAATCTACATAATATGACAATTCCTTTTAAGCCAACCAGGGATAGAGCCTTACTACCAATCAAGCATCCATAGCTCCAACAAGGTTATCTCTGTAATTCCCCCAAACATAGCTCTACCACCAGTTAGGTGTCCATAGCCTCTGTAGAGTTATTTGGATGGCCTAATGACTTGATATCTTTTATATATATATAGATAAAACAATGATAGCTCATTTTTCACTTTTGATATTGCAATAATAGTTCTTTTAACAAATTGCAAGCAATGAAGCTTGCGATTAGGTTGGGAATTACAGTGGTTGCAAAGGTAGTCTTTAGATTTTTCAATTAATGCAAACAACTGTTATCCCAAATTTCAGTAGAATGATTTAAATGTATTTGTTTATAGCTCAACATAAACTAAATGATTCATGCTAATCAGAGTATAAAAAAATGAATAATTATCAAACAATTTATAAATGGAAAACTATTTCTAGTCGGAATATAGATTAAAGTTCTAGAGTTGACATTCTTTTAACTTGTAGATGTTCTATTGTGAAAAGGGATGCATCTCCATCACCAACTATAATGGTTGAGCATTGAATCTTCCTTTATCTGATGTTGTTTGACATGTATAACAAAGTTTGATATGTTTGTAAGTATCTTTAAAAATCATGGGCTAGTAGTAGCCCACTCTCAAAATGAGATGTGCAGTAGCGAGAGCTGATCCATGAGTTGTTCCAAATTTATCATGTAGTTCCTGCAACACTTTATCAGCTTCTATTCTATTTAAACATCTTAAATAAAATCCTTCATGATTTCTTTTAAATAGAGCTCCTCCCTTAATCATGTAACTCTGTGATTTTATCTAGAAGGATCTTCTTTGATTCCTTTGCATGTGATTAGGGCAAGTATGACTGACCAAATAATGCCAAATGTCTGAATACCAATCTTCTTGATCCTTTTAATCCAATATGTATTGTTGACTTGATATTTGTGGGTCTATTTCTGCAATAGATTTGACCATAGCTTGTCCATGGACCAACCTCATTGGTATGATGTCTAAATCATATTCTTGTAAAATGGTGACCCATTTAGCTCTCTTTTCTTCGATCTCACTCGGTGTTAACAATATTTTGACAGCCGAATCTGGGACAATAGCTTTGACTATGCTTCTGAGGATGTAATGTCTAAACTTGCGTAAAACTTTGACCAAAGCAAAGGCTTGTTTCTCAATATCTATGTATCTCAATTCTGCTTCGTTGAACGAAGCACTCATAAAAGCAATTGGTTTTTCTTCTTTATTTTCTCCTTTTTGTGTTAATACTGCTGCACAAGTGTGACCAGAAGTGAAAGAGTAAATATAAAAAGGTTTAACATAATCTAGGCTTACCAATATCGGTGCTTCTGTGATTGCAGTTTTTATAGTCTTGAAGGTGATTTTAGCTTCATTCGTCCACTCTATTTTGGAATATTTCTTTAACATATCATTAAGTGGCTTCACTATTTCGACGAGTCTTGTAATAAATTTTCAAACAAAATTAATCTTACCAAAATATAATTTCAATTCTTTTCTACTTCCCAAGGGTTGTAACTTGAGTAATGCATTCACTTTGTCTGGGTTGATTGAAATAACATGGTCAGAAATGATATGTCCTAGTAGCTTTCCTTCTGTCACCCCAAAAATACATTTTTTTAGGATTTAATGAAACTCCATAAGTTTCACACTTCTATATTATTGCTCTGAGATCTCGAATATGATCTTTTCTATCTTTAGAAAATGTTGTAAGGTCGTACATGCAAATAACAGTATATTTTCCTATCAATTCTTGAAAATCATAGTCCATGGCTCTCTAGAATGTAGCTCTAGCATTTATCAATTCAAATGACATCCTTCAGTAAGCAAAATTTCCCCACTTCATGGTGAAAGTTGTTTTCATCCGATCTTCCCTCACTACCATTACTTGGTTATATCCAGAAAATCCATCCAAAAAGGACATCATTTGTGAACCATTAACTATCTATAGTACTTATTCAAGTGAGGGTAGTGGATAATTGTCTTTTTCAGATGCCTTGTTAATATTTTTTAAATCTACACATAGTCGTATATCTCCACTCTTCTTCCTTACGAGGACTAAATTTTCCACCCAAGTAGAATGTCTGATAGGAAAAATTATCTTTGGTGATAATAGTTTTTGAACTTCCTTTTGAATCAAAGGCTCTAAGAGTGCATTTACTGGATGTTGTTTCTGTTGGAAAGGTTTCGCATCAAGCTTCAATGGTATAGTATGTGTAATGATGGAAGTGTCATAAGTCTTCAAGTCTTCATATGTCTATAATATGATTTTCCAGTAATCTTTAAGTGCTTGATAAATATTTCTCTCTTCTTCTTTAGTACAAGCATTCCCTATGAGTATGTTCTTAGGATCTTCTTTAGTATGCAAATTGTATAACTCAGATATTCCCCCATCATAGCTTTAAGGTAAATCCTTTTGTCTTACTATCTGGTCAATGTCGAACAATCGTTCTAACTCAATTATTCCTTTCAGAATGTTATTATCTCTAGCTTGAGTCAATTCTTCATCTTGAACTTTGCCATCAGGGTGATCTATCTCTTTGATTATTTGTGCTTCAAAAATACCAAAATTAGTAATGAATTCTAGTATGTGTTGGTCATCTTCGGATACTTGTAGGTTAGTGAAATTATTAGGAACCGAAGGTAATTGTACCAATTCAACTGTGAATCTTTTCAAATCTGAGGTCTTTAAAGGTTCTAAAGTACTAGCAGTAGTAGGTAGAGCATAAGCTCTTTGATTCAATCTTCTAGGGATATGAGTAATGTTGAATGAGTCAAAATCTTCAATTAAATCCCATACTCTGTGTCAATAATTGGATAATAATTTGTAGTGGCAAATATATGGCTTTCCAATTTGTTTAACTGCCAATTATGAATCACTAAGCACTTTAAGGATTCTAACTTTCTTCTTGATTGCTAGGATCAAGCCATGTATAAGGGTTTCGTATTCTGCCACATTGTTAGTACATTGAAATTGTGATCAATATGTGGCAAGAAAAGACTTACCTTGTGGGTTAATAAGTTCGACTCCAATTCCAATTCCTTGTTTTGATTTTGATCCATCAAATTTGAGAATCTCGGCTTGATCATCTCTAGCTAATATTTTACCATTTTCAATATCATTGTGTAAATCCTTTCAGTCTGTGTGTTTTGATCTTTGTTTCTACACATTTCTGGTTTATTTCTTTTGACATTATCATGTTCTAGATAGTATCGATTCTCAATTCTATGAACTATCTCCAGGCACATCATACAACTATTTTCTAAATGTGCAACATTATGCAACCTACACCAATCTTGCAACAACAAATTCTTTAGTGAAAATTTACTTTTACTGCTCTCCTGAGCTTTTGCAATAATATTCTTCTAAAATTTATCATAGGGACCATTCTCTTCTTCAAAAGAATCACAATCTAATTCAATTAAAACATCTGTTCTAGGAGTCAGTTCATTAGATTTCTTAGCATCACAAGTGAAAACTTCTTCAATTTTAACTCCTGAACTTTGCATTTTGTAAACTCCTAGTTCTACATCAATCTATAGAACTTCATTTTTTTATTATAATCTGTGATCATGTATTTCATGAGTGGTTCTCTCTCAATTTTAATTTGATTAGGAACTCCTCTCCATGGTAACCACATGTGTGAGAAATTAGTAGCCATGTATCCATTCAATGTTTTAGACCAATCTCTACTTGGAAGCATACCATAAGTATCAGGTATCTCCATGACTTGAATGTCAATATAATATTGGATTGTATGATCAGAAGCCAATTGCATGTGAATATTAGTCAACTCTCCTACTACATTTACCTCTATCTTTTCAAGTTGAGTGACATTCTTTAAAGAATTTGTAGGGGTTAACCCTAATGTCTGACATATGGATAACGACATCACGTTAGTAGATGCTCTAGAGTCTACTAATAAATTATTAAAATTCTTACCGAATATTCTCAAAGTGAGCAAAAATGGTGGGGACTCTAGTTTTCCTTTGTAGAAGGCTACTTACATGTCAGCTATGGGAACAATGTTCTTATCTTTTGCTTTAGCCTAACTATGCTTCACTTGAATGTCCTTGAATTTGCTTTCCTTAGGAAAATATTCTAAAGTGTTTAAGAAATCTTTCTTGATCATAGGTGTCTTAAGCAATTCTGATAGAGAAAGGCTAATTTTTACTTTCCTAATTTCTTCCACTAAATAATTAGTCAAATTGTTTTGATCAGTGGAGTCTATCTTTTCACCTTTTGAATCATTTGATGAATTGTAGTGAGAGGTCACCTTGGGCAACCCAGGATTATTACTTGATTTATCATTAGGTGGAGTGTTGAATTTATTAGGTGGGATGGATGTTGTTAAAGGATCATTGAATCTACCTCCACTGTTAATGTTATTCCTCGTGTTGTAATTATGTCCCTTCTAATACTTTTGAAGGCATGTATTTCATCCATTTCTTCTTGAGGCTAGTTTTCATCCTGATAAGGAAAAGTATATGTTTCCAAAGTCATAGTCAAATTATCACCTTCGTATTCATGAGCATGACTTGTAATAGCAGCAGGTGATTTGAAACATTCATAACTTTCCAGGACTAAAGCAGAGTCATATCCTACCGGAACTAATTCATCTCCTTTAGGAGGATGAGAATCACAATGCTCATTGTAATGAGTAGTAGCAAGGAAAATGTCTGAAGCAATTTTGAATTGTGAACAATCTATTTTAGCATGAGCATTTGTATTATGAATTCTACACCAATTATTCATTGTAAGGTCAACTAAGTTCACTTTTGATGCAAGATTTTCATTATTTGAATCAGGATTGTCTAAAGGAGTTGATATTCCCCCATTATTAGGGCATGTATTCCAAGGTCTAGGTGGCTTGCAAGCATTATACATTCGATTTTGTGAATTCTAATTATTATTTTGAGAATAGAAATTTTGATTCCTTAATTGTGTAACCTCTATGGTTAATCTTTTGAGTTGACTTGTAACTTCTTTCATGTCTTTCATTTCCTCAAAAAAATTGAAATTTTGATTTTCTTGTGTTTGTGAGAAAAAAAAATTTCCATTAGGATGCAGCTCTGTAATAGCTGGACTAGGGTGAGGGACTAAAGCTTGACTATTTCCTAGTTGAAAGAAAGTATTTTGAGGAAATTTCCCATTCTAGACCACTGTAGGATAAACATTAGGAGCCATAGGATGACCTATAGGGACTCCATTTGCATTCAGGGTAGGGTAAATATTCAATCCATATATGCCATTCACAAATGATCCATTTCCAAGATGTTTCATTTCTAAATTTACACTTACGGCTTCAACATAGGCTTCTGGTTAAGTAGTGGGATGATTTTCTCTTCGCTTCACAAATATAGCAGTCAAAGGATCTATTGTTGTATAATAAACTATGATAGTAGAAAAATTAGCCACTACATAAGGTGCTTGTAACCTAGAATAAGCCTTTTGAATCTGTCATTAAAAGCGGTTATAGGTTCACCTTTGAACCTCTTGATTTGAGTGAATTGATTATATAAGAAAGTAGGATAAGTTAGTGTTCTAAACTTGGCTAAAAATTTAGTTTCCATGTCTTTCCATGATCTGATAGAATAACAAGGAAATTTGATCTACCACTAGTAAACTTCATCACTTAAGGTGTATGTGAACAACCTACATATGACATATTCATGTTGAATTCTTGCTCTAAAGCATGTATCCTTGAAAATACTGATATGTTCTTTAGCATCTTTGTGAAAATAATATTTAGGACACAACTTGTCAATATTTTTTTGGTAAATCATTGTATATGACAAATTGAATTAGTGACTCCACATTAAAGAATGCCATCATTATAGGAGGTGGTGGTGTAACAACAGTTGGAATCTTTGGACAAGTGCACTTAAACTTCCAGAATTTTGACGTCTAGACAATGTTCAACCACTAAGCTCGACTAAATTCACCTGAGGATCACTAGACCGAGATCTAGTGGTTCTATGGAAATCTAGTTTAAACCCTAACAAAACAAGAAATAACATCAATATGCCCTCCTTCTAGCACTAGTTCCTGTTGACGATGATTTCACTCACAGAAAATAGGTTGAATAAAATCTTCACAGGAAAGATCCCAAAGAGCCTATCCTTCTTGAAATATATGGAAGACAACCTAAAGGGAAATTCTGCATTCACGGGACAAAGATTGGCTTTCGTTCAATCCCAAGTCTCTAATAACTAAGTCATGGTTGCACTAGGGTCACTCTTGAGTAATGATGTGATATTGTTGTTAATCTCAAAGGGACTATGGTTTTTCTATCTTTGCTAAGAATTATAAACGTTTCACATAAAATTTCACCTCATTCATTGAATAACTTCATGAAATCAAAAGATTCAACATAATATTTCATGAACATCACAAATTATTTTCCATCACTTAAGTAGATTTAGCATTAAGCATTCAACAACTTTGTGGAAAACAAAAGATTTTCAACAAAATTCCTTCCATTGATTTAACTCTTTTGGAACATTTTCAAATATTTAAACATCTATTCTAAAATAAAGTATAAAAAATACTGAAAAATAAAAGTTTCTCCTGGTTATTTTCCATGGATACCCCAAAGAATTAATCAAATAGAGAAAACTGCTTTATACTTTAGCATATTGCTTCACAACTACATATAAAATGGTGCAAGCTTTTAAAGAGAGGGTTTCATTTATGTAAACTGAGTAGGTTCTATATGCACCCTTAAATGATGCAGCATACAGTCTTGTTTGACCAAACTTACAAAACCAACTACAAAAGATACTGAGATAGGTAGCTATCTATTAAGCTCTGATATCAATTAATGTCTACATGCATACAAATTTTTATGCCGGAATGGTTCAAAAAATAGGAAAAAAGAATAAAACTTAAAAAAAATTATGCTCCTCTAACATCCACAAATTATGAACTTAAAATAAAAATGAGGGAGGAAATGGCCTTTTATAGAAACAAGGCCCCAAAATTTCAACTTAAAAGTCTATCCAGAGAAACATAAACAACAAATTAAAATGTGTCATGAGGCATCTAACAACTACCATCAAGAAAATTCTAGAATAAGTTGAGGCTTTGACTTCCTCTATAGCTACACTTCTCTTCATACTTCAACACGAACACTTTACATCAATCAAGGCTACCAACTTCCTTCCAAAACACTAGAATGAGGAACACCTACCGGAACTGGGATCAACCTGCGAATTCAAAATTGAAACAAAATAAAATTAATTATATTTCTGGTATCTGGTATCCCATTCTTTCTCTTTTCACTTATGAATTGGGCTTTGGGATTCTTCCCTCTTTCTTCAAATGAAACTCTCAGAAAGCACTTAATACTTGATGCATGCACTCTTTTGAAATTTTTCATATTACTCTCCAAGTGAGATTGAGCCTAATATATTCTTTAGTTACTCGAAGTATGATATCATTTTTCTATGCTTTGTCTACTTCATACTTGGCTATAACATTTCTACACTATATTATCTCATCAATAACCTCCAGCATCAGCAATTGAACAGGATCTCTATTTATTCTTTCTATCCATACCTTGAAAGATTTATCTTCTTTTCCCTCCTATCCTAATGTTTGGGGATCAAAACCTTGACATGCCAATATTTCAATAAATTCTTGATTTTCACTAATCAATCTTCTGCACTCGACGATGACTCTTTCAAATCCTTCAATACAATGTATTAACATGTCACCTTCCCATTTCAACTATTTCTTCCATTTTCCTAGCAATGAAATTTCATGTCCTAATATTACATTGCTCTGTATTAACTCTTGGATATCTGACTGCATGAGAATTTCAATGTTTCGCCTTTCATTGATGACCTACTCCTGGTGAAATCTACATTCATCTTCAAATATTTTCAATTTCTTTGAATGATGGCATGCTTTCTTGTACTTTCTTATTGCATCTGTAATAAATTATTCTCCCTACTTTACCCAGTATTCAATCCATTCTTCAAACATGTTCATTTTATGATGAACTGTAGAAATTGCATCTACTCGCTCTTGTAACATTAGCACCAGATGTTGGGGTAGTTCAGCTTGTTCTCGACTAGATAAAATTAATGAATTAATGAAATGTTCCAAGGTAGAAACCCATTCTTTCAATTCTCTATTCTTCTGTTTATAGTTTTGTACCCTGGGAACAGTAGCATTTAAATTTACTTTTATTTCCCCTAATTCTTTCTACCAAGATGAGTGTCCAAGATTAATACTTGTTATCTTATACTCCTTAGGCATTATTTCATGTATGTCCTTATCAGTTGTTGGAGTGTTTAATTGAATAGTTCTTTTTCCATCTACATTTCTCCTTCTGACATGCTTTGTCTTTGCTCTGAGCCTAGGTTTAGCAGTACCTACTTCTTGTATGAAATTTTTAAGATTCATAGGTAATACTTCCACTTCCATTGGAGAAGTTAATTCCCTGATTAACCAATCAAGTGTATCATAATCTTGTTGTACCTCTGTAACATTTCTTTGTCCATGTTTACCACTTGTTTTAGGAACTTCTTCTCTTTGACTTGCCACATTTTTTGAAATGGGGATTTCTTTAGTAATATCTAGCATAGATTTGGGATTGGTAGGGTTTGACACTGCCTCCTCTGTTTGGAGACTTATATTTTTGAGTTTATCTAGATTTTCTATTTCATCTCTCTGATTCTTCAAAGACCTGTGAGCCTTCATCAACATTTTGCACATTCCCAAGTGAAGGATGGGAATCAATAGTATCTTCAACAATTTTTTCATCAATAGGATCCTACTCTACAGTCTCCCCTATTTCCATTTCAAGTACACTAGGGTTTCCTACCTATCAGGCGAGCATTCCTTGAATAAACTCTTCTTCTTCAACATTTATGGGGTTAGAACTTGTATCCTGAATTTCTTCTATCACTGGTGTATCTAAGGGTAAATTTCAGGTATATTAGATGTTAGCATATAAAATCATATAAACCCAAAGATCCCATCAGGAACAATGAAAACTTAAAAATACGAACAATTATACGTTTCGTTCGTAGGAGTTTCCATGATTCACCTTGATAGTACTTTCTCCCTTGTGAATGGTTGCCCTCAGATCGAATGTGTGAGCAATTCTTTGATTATGCCTATGTCTTACATGACCTTTGAAGGACAATAAATACAAGCATAATCCTAGGTTCGCCCAGGACAATATTCAATAGATTCCATGTGGGTTTCCCCAACTACATATCCTTAGCATGTGAATCCAGAAGCTTGGCTACATGGGCTCCCCCTTACAATGCACTCTCTTCTCAGGCCAACCAAGCTTCCAACCCCCATGAAACTCCCATGGCAGATTGATCACCTCTACTAAAGACTGCGAAGATGTGGATTCCTTCACACCAACCGGTATTGCGCTAGCAAATAGAAGGTTTTTGGATACTACACAAGACTATTTAGTTCGGGACCCCTCTTCAAGTGGCCATACATGGGGCACAAGATTAAGCTCTATTTAGGAGGCACTTCAGCCTGAAGAGGTTAAGCTCAACATGGTTTTGGGGAGTACTACTTGGTCCGTATGACAAATCCACACTCGTAATCTTAGGTTTTCCCTTAAGATTCACATTTATATACCGGTTGGGGGTAGGTTGGCTTTAGCTCCATTGCCGGTTTGAGTCACATTGGGGTGATGAAATCCCCAGGCGGTCACAATTTCTAGAGGCAATAATCATTTCTCTTACACCCAGGATCACATTATTGTGCAAGGGGAGAGGATACTTTGGTTATTGCATCAGGGTTACACAAGGACAAAGTGGGTCTGGCTTTCTGATCACCTAGTTTGCACAAGGTGAGAGCATATTCACGTACCACTTTCAAACACAATCAAACAAAATGGAAGACATGTTTATTTTAAGTGCACCCCAAAAGAAATGTTTTCTATTCTAAAAATCGTTGACACAATGTTTCAAATTTAGATTTCTTGGACTAACGAATCTGCAAAACCACAAATTAGTAGTTTGAACAAATTGTTTTGGACCCTCAAAATGAAAATGCCACATGCTGTCAACAAGGATTAGTAACCAAAAATCTCTAATCTAAAACATGCAATCTGTTAAAATTCTAAACTAAATTAAAAAGAAAAAAAGAATAGAAATCTAACTAAATTAAAATGTTAAAAATCTAAATTAAATTAGAACTTGGAAATCTAACTAAATTAAAAAGTTAAAAATATAAGTTAAATTTGAAAGCTAAGTCTAACTTATAACTAAATTAAATGAAAAATCTAAAATAAAGTAAAAATCTAAATTAAATTAAAAATCTACGTTAAATTAAAATCTAAGTTAAAAATATATATTTAAAATCTAAAAGCTAATAAAAAAATAAAATAAAAAATATATAATCGAAAATCTAACTAGAAACTAATGTAAAGATCTAAAATTCTAATTTAAAAACTAACTAAAAACAATTTACATCTAAACTAACATCTAAATCTAAATTAAATTTAAATCTAAATGGAATTAAATCTAACTAAATCAAATGTCTAGAAAATGCAGAAATGGAGTCATTTCCCGTTGAAAGTCCATCGTGTCAATCAATCAGTCTTTGTCATTTGTCTGAACTAAATCTAAATGAAAACTTAAAAATAAGAACAATTATACCTGTCGTTCATAGGAGTTTCCATGATTCACCTTGATAGTACCTTCTAACTTGCAGATGGTTGCCCTTAGATTGAACGTGTGAGCAATTATTTGATTATGCCTATGTCTTAAACAAGCTTTGAAGGATTTAAAATAATTTTCTATGCCTATGCCTATGACAAAATGATTCTAAAATTTCATATAACTCTAAGCATTAATGCGTCAGAATAACAAAAAATTTGTGTCTAATATCAAAATGTGAGCAAAATAGCATTTTATAGAAAATGCAATTTTGAATGGATGGACGAGATCCACTTTTGATAGAGACCTAAAATCAGAGGACAAGATTTAACCGGATAATCCCTAATCAGGGTTAGGGAAAAATCCTTAAACGAGTGGTCGAGATGTTATTTGAGAGAATCGAATCGGCGGCAGAGAATAGATGAGATAATTAATTAGAAAAATAAAGATTTTCAAAAATCAAGAAGATAAAGACTCCTTGATTTGTGAGATTCGAAAAATCAAGAAGATAAGAGTTGAACTAAAGATCAAATTTGGAAAATCAATAATTTGCTCAATTACTTGATTTTTGGAAGAAAGTTACCATTTTGAATTAAATTAATTCAAAATATGGATTTTATGAGATAATAAATAATCGATTTTTAGATTATTTACTAAAATGAACTATCAGTTAAGAATGGGATATCTTTTTAAATAATTTCATTTATTTAAAATGACGGAAATGTTAATTTTGACAATTAAATAATTAAAGATAATTATTTAATTTAGAATATATGATTAATAATTAAATAAATTAATAAATTTATTTAATTATAAGAATTAGTGACATATTAAATAAATAAATAAGATTCATTTATTTAATAATCAGGACGAAATAAATGAAGATAGGTAATTTAAATTAAGAAATTTATTTAATTAAGAGAAGACTTAGACAATTAATGACGTATTTAATAAATAAATATAATTTATTTATTTAATAATCATGAAGAATAAAAGAGACATGAATTAATTATATAATAATCTATTATTTAATTAATAGTTGACTGTGGACCAAGGACATAATTAAATGTCATAATTATGCTAGGAAGAAAGTGGTAAAAATAGAGCTTGCAGGCCTAGGTCATTTTTAAGTGTCTACAACTAATTCTAGTATTTTTGAAGCACAAATAATTGAAGAGATAAATCACCTTGATGGTGAAGTTCAAGATGAAGAATTGACTTAAGCTAGGGATAATAAAATTTTGAAATGAAAAATTAAGTTAGAACGATTGTTCGACATTGACCATATACTAAGACAGAAGGATTTAGCTCAAAGTGACGGAGGACTATCTGAGTTATACAATTTCCATACTAAAGAAGATCCTAAGAACATACTCATAGGGAAGGTTTATACTGAAGAAGAAAAAAGAAATATTGCTCAGGCACTTAAAGATTACTGGAAAGTCATAGCATGGACATATGAAGACTTGAAGACTTATGACACTTCCATCATTATACATACTATACCATTGAAGCCTGATGTGAAACCTTTCTGACAAAAACAACGTTTAGTAAATGCACTCTTAGAGCCTTTGATTCAAAAGGAAGTTCAAAAACTGTTATCAGCCAAGATATACGACTATGTCTAAATTTTTAGAATCTCAACAAGGCATCTAAAAAAGAAAATTATCCACAACCCTCACTTGAAGAAGTACTACAAATAGTTAACAGTTCACAAATGATGTCCTTTTTGGATGGATTTTCTAGATATAACCAAGTAATGTTAGCGAGGGAAGATCATATGAAAACAGCTTTCACCACGAAGTGGGGAACTTTCACTTATAGAAGGATGCAAAATAAAGACAAGCATAATCCTAGGTTAGCCCAGGACAATATTCACTAGATTCCATGTGGGTTTCCCTAGCCACATATCCTTAGCGTGTGAATCCATAAGCTTGGTTGCACAGGCTCCCCTTTATAGTGCACTCTCTTCTCATGCCAACCAAGCTTCCAACCCCCATGAAACTCCCATGGCAAATTGATCACCTCGACTAAAGACTGCGAAGATGTGGATTCCTTCACACCGACTAGTGTTGCGCTAGAAAATAGAAGGTTTTTGGCTACTACACAAGAGTATTTAGTTTGGGACACCCGTTCGAGTGGCCATACATGGGGCGCAAGATTAACCTCCGTTTAGGAGGCACTCCAGCTTGAAGAGGTTAAGCTCAACAGGGTTTTGGGGAGTACTACTTGGTCCGTATGACAAATCCGCACTCGTAATCTTAGGTTTTCCCTTAAGATTCACATTTATATACCGGTCGGGAGTAGCTTGGCTTTAGCTCCATTTCCGGTTTGAGTCATGTTGGGGTGATGAAATCCCCAAGAAAGCCCAATTTCTGGAGGCAATAATCGTTTATCTTACACTCAGGATCACATTACTGCGCATGGGTAGAGGATACTTCGGTTATTGCATCAAGGTTACACAAGGACAAAGTGGGTTTGGCTTTCTAATCATCTAGTTTGCACAATGAGAGCATATTCACCTACCACTTTCAAACACAATCAAACAAAATGGAAGACATGTTTATTTTAAGTGCACCCAAAAATAAATGCTTTCTATTCTAAAAATCATAGACACAATGTTTCAAATTTAGATTTCTTGGACTAACGACAAATTAGTAGTTTGAATAAATTGTCTTGGACCCTCAAAATGAAAATGCCCCACGCTGCCAACAAGGATTAGTAACCAAAAATCTCTAATCTAAAACATGCAATCTGCTAAAATCCTAAACTAAATTAAAAAGAAAAAAAGAATAGAAATCTAAACTAAATTAAAAAGTTAAAAATCTAAATTAAATTAGAACTTGGAAATCTAACTAAATTAAAAAGTTAAAAATCTAAGTTAAATTTGAAATCTAAGTCTAACTTAGAACTAAATTAAATGAAAAATCTAAAATCTAAGTTAAATTTGGTCGCTACAGAGCGTCAAATAGCTTTTAGGGAGATCTCAGACCAAAGGCTGAAACGAATTCTAATTGAGGATGATCCTGTTTTACTGGTTGCGGTTAAAATGGTCCTGGGTAATGATCACTTGTATCGAAAGGAATATGCCAGAGACAATGCTCACATTTCCTCGCATTTTTTAGCAGTCTTATTGGACCTGGAAATCCCGAAGAAGGTGGCGCGGGAACTAATGGAGTGTTTGTTCCGTGCGGATTTACTCGGTGGTTTGGAAGATACTTTGAAGGCGGCCCTTCTGGGCAAAGGTATTCCGCGCCCGGCCGATTTGCCTCTCTTATGGCATTCGGAGGAAGCGGTCAAGGTGTATCCCTTCCTCCTTGATCTTAAAGGGCCAGCTTTGTCTCGCCACCGGAAGCTCGCGGACGTGGCGGTGGAGTTCCTGAAGCGCAAATTAATGTTGGTGCCGTCGGAGGGTTTGGACTGGTTGGAGGGCTTTATTAGCTTTGCAGAGGTCAATGGTTTCTTGTAAGGGGGATCCGTGTTCTAAATCTCTGTCGTCCGTTTCTGTAATATTTGGTTTTTTGACTGCTTGTTCATATGGGGGGGGTGGTTCGGTCTGTTAATCCCCGTCTCTGTTTAATTTTTTTGGACTGTTGCATGCTCGGGCTCGGGGTTCTTGGTTTTGAATGGGTGGTTGGGCTGTCTTCTAGCCCACTGGTGATGGTGGATGGTTTTCTTGCGTTGCAGACGCTTGTAAGCTTTTTCCTTTTTAATATAATACTTCTATCGTGCGTATCAAAAAAAAATAAAATAAAATAAAATAAAATCTAAGTTAAAAATCTATATTTAAAATCTAAAAGCTAATAAAAAATTTTAAAAAATATATATAATCGAAAATCTAACTAGAAACTAATGTAAAGATCTAAAATTCTAATTTAAAACCTAATTAAAAACAATTTACATCTAAACTAACATCTAAATCTAAATTAAATTTAAATCTAAATGGAATTAAATTAGATAACTAAATCAAATGTCTAGAAAATGCAGAAATAGAGTCATTTCCCGTTGAAAGTTCGTCATGTCAATCAACCAGTCTTTGTCATTTTTCCAAACTAAATATAAATGAAAACTTAAAAATAAGAACAATTATACTTGTCGTTCATAGGAGTTTCCATGATTCACCTTGATAGTACCTTCTAACTTGCGGATGGTTGCCCTTAGATCGAATGTGTGAGAAATTCTTTGATTATGCCTGTCTTACACAAGCTTTGAAGGATTTAAAATAAATGTCTATGCCTATGCCTATGACAAAATGATTCTAAAATTCCATATAACTCTAAGCATTAATGCGTCAGAATAACAAAATTCTTGTGTCTAATCTCAAAATGTGAGCAAAATAGCAATTTATAGAAAATGCAATTTTGAATGGATGGATGAGATCGACTTTTGAGAGAGACCTAAAATCAGAGGACAAGATTTAACCTGATAATCCCTAATCAGGGTTAGGGAAAAATCCTTAAACGAGTGGTCGAGATGTCATCTGAGAGAATCGAATTGGCGGTGGAGAATAGATGAGATAATTAATTAGAAAAATAAAGATTTTCGAAAATCAAGAAGATAAAGACTACCTGATTTGTGAGATTCGAAAAATCAAGAAGATAAGAGTTGAATTGAAGATCAAATTTGGAAAATCAATAATTTGCTCAATTACTTGATTTTTGGAAGAAAGTTACCATTTTGAATTAAATTAATTCAAAATATGGATTTTATGAGATAATAAATAATCAATTTTTAGATTATTTACTAAAATGAACTGTCAGTTAAGAATGTGATATCATTTTATATAATTTCATTTATTTAAAATGAGGGAAATGTTAATTTTGATGATTAAATAATTAAAGATAATTATTTAATTTAGAAGATATGATTAATAATTAAATAAATTAATAAATTTATTTAATTATGAGAATTAGTGACATATTAAATAAATAAATAAGATTCATTTATTTAATAATTAGGAAGAAATAAATGAAGAAAGGTAATTTAAATTAAGAAATTTATTTAATTAAGAGAAGACTAAGACAATTAATGACGTATTGAATAAATAAATATAATTTATTTATTTAATAATCATGGAGAATAAAAGAGACATTAATTAATTAAATAATAATCTATTATTTAATTAATAGTTGACTGTGGACTAAGGACATAATTAAATGTCATAATTATGCTAGGAAGAAAGTGGTAAAAATAGAGCTTGCAGGCCTAGGTCATTTATAAGTGTCTACAACTAATTCCATTATTTTTGAAGCACAAATAATTGAAGAGATAAACCACCTTGATGGTGAAGTTCATGATGAAGAATTGACTCAAGCTAGGGATGATAAAATTTTGAAATGAAAAATTATGTTAGAACGATTGTTCAACATTGACCAGATACTAAGATAGAAGGATTTACCTCAAAGTGACGGAGGACTATCTGAGTTATACAAATTGCATACTAAAGAAGATCCTTAGAACATACTCATAGGGAAGGTATGTACTAAAGAAGAAAAGAGAAATATTGCTCAGGCACTTAAAGATTACTGGAAAGTCATAGCATGGACATATGAAGACTTGAAGACTTATGACACTTCCATCATTATACATACTATACCATTGAAGCCTGATGCGAAACGTTTCCAATAGAAACAATGTTTAGTAAATGCACTCTTAGAGCCTTTGATTCAAAAGGAAGTTCAAAAACTATTATCAGCCAAGATAAATTTTCCTCTTAGACATTCTACTTCAGTGGAAAATTTAGTCCCGTAAGGAAGAAGAGTGGAGATATACGACTGTGTGTAGATTTTTAGAATCTCAACAAGGCATCTGAAAAAGACAATTATCCACTACCCTCACTTGAAGAAGTACTACAAATAGTTAAAAGTTCACAAACGATGTCCTTTTTGGATGGATTTTCTACATATAACCAAGTAATGTTAGCGAGGGAAGATCAGATGAAAACAACTTTCACCACAAAGTGGGGAACTTTCACTTATAGAAGGATGCTATTTGGATTGATAAATGGTGGAGCTACATTCCAGAGAGCCATGGACTATGCTTTTCGAGAATTGATAGGAAAATGTATCATTATTTACATGGATGACCTTATAGTATTTTCTAAAGATAGAATAGATCATGTTTGAGATCTTAGAGCAATACTACAGAAGTGTGAAACTTATGGAGTTTAATTAAATCCTAAAAAATGTATTTTTGGGGTGATTGAAGGAAAGCTACTAGGACATATCATTTCTAAACATGGTATTTCAATTGATCCAAATAGAGTGAATGCATTACTCAAGTTATAGCCCCTGAGAAGTAGAAAAGAATTGAAATCATATTTTGGTAAGATTAATTTTGTTCAAAAATTTATTACAGGATTCACCGAAATAGTTGAGCCACTTAATGATATGTTAAAGAAAGATGCCAAAATAGAGTGGACGAATGAAGATAAAATCACCTTCGAGACTATAAAGACTACAATCATAGAAGCACCAGTATTGGTAATCCTAGATTATGTTAAACTTTTTTATATTTACTCTTTCGCTTCTAGTCACACTTGTGCAGTAGTATTAACACAGAAAGGAAAAAATAAAGAAGAAAAAATAATTTCTTTTATGAGCACTCTGTTCAAGGAAGTGGAATTGAGATACATAGATATTGAGAAACAAGCCTTTTCTTTGGTCAAAGTTGTACGCAAGTTTAGGCATTACATCCTCAGAAGTATAGTCAAAGCTATTGTCCCATATTTGGCTGTCAAAATGTTGTTAACACAAAGTGAGCTCGGAGAAAAGAGAGCTAAATGGGTCACCATTTTAAAAGAATATGATTTATACATCTTACCCTTGAGGTTGGTCTATGGACAAGCTTTGGTTAACTCTATTATAGAAATAGACCCACAAATATCAAGTCAACAATACACATTGGATGAAAAGGATCAAGAAGATTGGTATTTAGACATTTGGCATTATTTGGTCAGTCATACTTTCCCTAATCATATTCAAAGGAATCAAAGAAGAGCCCTCAATATAAAATCACAGAGTTACATGACTAAGGGAGGAGCTCTATTTAAAAGAAATCATGAAGGAGTTTATTTAAGATGTTTAAATAGAACAGAAGCTAATAAAATGTTGCAGGAACTACATGATAAATTTGGAACAAACGATGGAGCGCCTTTAGCTATTGCACACCTCATTTTGAGAGTGGACTACTACTGGCCCACAATTTTTAAAGATACTTATGAACATATCAAACATTGTTATACATGTCAAACAACATCAAATAAAGGAAGATTCAATGCTCAACAATTATAGCCGGTGATGGAGATGCATCCCTTTTCATAATGGGGATTAGACTTTATTAGAACCATCAATCCTCCATCTTCTACTGGTCATAAATTTATACTGACTGCTACAAATTATCGTACCAGATGGACAGAGGCATGCCCTAGCAAAGCAATGCACTACAGACATGGTCATAAAATTTTTGGAAGAAAAATATTATTACCAGGTTTGGAATGCCATATGCATTGGTATGTGATAATGGCTATGCTTTTGCTTCATTGAAATTTTATAATTGGGCATTTGAATATGGTATAACACTAAAATTTTCATCTAATTATTATCCACAGGGAAACAAATTTGTTGAATCATCAAATAAAAAACTTGTTGGATATAATTAGAAAATTTATTGAAAAGAACCCTAGGGAATGGAATTCTTTGTTAAAATTATTCCTTTGGGTAGATTGTACTAGGATGAAAGCTGCATTAGGGAATTCTCCTTATCATTTAGTCTATGGGGTAGATCCTATACTACCAATAAACTTAAAAATCCCTACTTGGTAGTTTGCACAAGAATATATTGGATTAGATGATCAAACAAAAGCCTGATTGTTGCAATTAATGCATTTAGATGAGAAACGTACATGAGCTATAAATAATTTTGCTAAACATCAATCTATAGTGAAAAGATGGTTTGATAAATGAGCTAGATTAAAGACTTTCAAAATATCCGAATTGGTCTTGTATTAGAACAAAGCTCATGAACGTAAAGGTGAACATGGTAAGTTTGACAAATCATGGATAGGCCCATACCAAATTTCTGAAATCTTGGGTGATAGTACTTATAGATTGAAGTCTTTGATTGGCGAAGATATCCCATTGCCTATGAATGGGAAGCTCCTAAAGTATTATTTCTAGTCATAAGTAAATTGCTTTTTGTAAATAGTTTTTTTTGTGGTCATTTGTTGCTTTTGTTTTTTTGTTTTTTTCTTTTGGGTGTTGTATCATTTGACTTTACATTAATTGGAAACCTTTGAAGGTCTACGAGTTAATAGAACATCAACTCCAAAACTTTAATCTATATTCTGACCAAAAATAGTTTTACATTTATAAATTGTTCGAGAATCATTCATTTTTGTATACTCTAATTAGCATGAATCGTTCAATTGATGTTGAGCTACAAACGAATACATTTAAATCATTCTACTAAAATTTGGGATAACAGTTGTTTCCATTAATTGAAATATCAAAAGACTACCTTTGCTACCACTATAATTCCCAACCTCATAGCAGGCTTCATTGCTTGCAAGTTGATAAAAGAGCTATTATCACAATATCAAAAGTGAAAAATGAGTTATCATTGTTTTATCTATAGAAAAAATATATCAACTCATTAGGCCATCCAAATAAATCTACCGAGGCTATGGACACTTGACCAATATTAGAGCTATGTTTAGGGGAATTATGGAGATAACCTTGTCGGAGCTATGGACGCTTGACTGGCAACAAGGCTCTATCCCTGGTTGGCTTAAAAGGAATTGTCATATTATGTAGATTAATGCAAAAAGTTGCTATTTCTAAGTTTACTATGGCAAAAATAATCAATTGCACACACATGAGCTTAGTAATACTTAATCTTGCATGCTAACCGAAGTAAAATTTGAATATGGAATAAGGATCCTATGATTTATAATTAGAATACTAAAGAAAGTTGGAACATTGATGTTAGCTTTAGAATTTAATTTCTATTATTTTGTTTAGTTTTGTTGGTTGCTAGTTGTTGTGTGATCTCACAACATGCCCTATTTTTCCCCTTGGAAAAATGTGGACCCCCTTTTTTTCCCTTCTCCTTTGCTCTTTTTTCTTTTGCTCACTTCATCATTGTTTTGATGCTCAGTTGGTTGTTGATTTCCTCTTTCATTTTCACTTGGCCTCTTTGTTGTCATAGCCTTTTGCTTCCCAGATTTGGTGTTTTGGTCTACTTACAATGTTTACTCTATTACCGAAAACCAAAATCCCAAAGTCCTGTGTTTGAGCCAAAATGAATTTATATCTTCATAAGATCCTAGCTTCACCTGGTATTTCATTGACCAAAGCTGTCAACCCTAGTAATTTCCTTTTTTACTGGAGTTCGGTATTTTATTCATTTTTTTCCCTTAAATTCAGGAACCAGAGAGTCTACTTTGAAATTTTGTCAAACCTATCTTTTAGACTCAGTTTCTGGTCTTTCCTCTTATTCTAGTTTTCTCTTACCATATAAGGTATTTCCTGAATCCTGGTGTTGTTTACTCCTTTAAAAAGCAATATTGGAAATCTTTAATCCTAGTGATCACATATCTTTGATGAAATATACCTTACAAAGAATCAACATGACATTTGGTTGCCACGTATAATCATGGCACCATCTTTCTCCTCAAATAGTGAGCTAGCACAGAAATATAGATGTTCGTGATTTGAACCATAATCCATAATGATTTTACCTTTATTCTAGGAATTAATGTGAAATAATAGGTAATTAATGAAGGTGGTGAACTACTTATGTACTTGGAACCACCTCAAGCATGTAATTTCTTTTACAACACTCCACCTTGCATCATATTGCAAATTTGCTATGGACATTGAATTAACAAAACGATATTCACACACAAAGAGAGGTAAATTTTGAGAAACTAAGATGCAGCTACCAAGGTTTTTGAAGTTGCATTCCGAAGAATCACCATTATTAACCAAAACCAGGTATGTTTTGAATAACTGATACTTTGCTAAGTGCTTCTTAAGCTGAAAAATCTTGATAATGGTATTTCCCATTCTAAAATTGAAATGTTGATTATTCTTTGACTTGCTAAATTCAATTGAAAATGAATTGAAAATTTTATGAGACATAAGTTTTGGTTAAATTTAACCCTAACTCACACACAAGACACATATTCTAAAAATTGCAGAGCACATTATATACAAAATGAGCACTTCTTACGCAAGGGAAGAAAATGAATTCAAGTATTGTAGTTCACAAGTCGTACCCATCAACATAGTGGTTACAGACACTCATATGGGATGGTCTTCTAACATTGAAATCCATTCATGGCTATTACAAGAGAATGCTTCTCAATGTACCAAGAATGTTTTGGCAAATGGGTTACTTCCTACAGGAGGGTTTCTTCCAGCAATGGAAGCTCCTGAATTAGTTATGCAATGTGTAAATCATTACAACCTAGCCAAGAGGATTGCTGAGAAAGAAGGGAGAGTTTATACAGACCTGTCACATAAAGGAATCATATACACATTTTGTCTCCCCATTTACACATAGATGTTCAATGTCAACATAAATCCCAAGACAAAGACATATCAGAGCGCTGAAGAGCATAATAGAGAAATTATGAGCACCCAATGGTGCCAAAAACCAATTACACAACAGACCAAGGTAATTCAAAGGTCTATGTTTAAACAAGAAATGAAAGATATTATAACTTTGTTGAGAAGAGTGACTAGTTTAAGAGATGCAAGAAAATTTGAACCCTAGATGTTTGTGATAATATCCCACATAATAGAGGGTCCTGTGGAATTGCATTGGGGAAAATTGATAAGTGACAAACTACATGAATAGATTACTACATTCCCCAAAACCAGATGCTTCTACATGTCATTGTATGTCATTTACTCTTGTGCTATGAGAGCCAGTAAACAAGGGTTGAAACAGATTGGTACTCTAGGGACAAAGGTTGACAATAGTTTAATATATGCACATCTACCCCAGATCACTGTCGATGGGTATAAAGATGATTATAGGAAGGTTAATTATTTGATCTCCATGAAATTGGTGAGAACGATGGAAGTTGATAAAGCTAAAAGATTATCTCTATAAGCACAAAGTACCATTCGACCTATGGGAGGCTGGTACATATAGTTCCCAACTTACTCCTACATTACAGTGGAGGGATTTGATGGACACCCATTTATGCTACCGAAGTATCCTATAGATAAAATTGTTTTATTCGAGTTAGTGAGACAATTAAAACCATCTCAGGCTCTTTATAGCCATGCTCACAAAAAGGCCTCTTTTAAATTTCCCATTACAATAGGAAATTATAAGTGCAATGCAATTAGAATAACTGATTTGTGTGAAGAACTGAGGACCTACCATTTTGAAGAGTTCCCACTCCAAAGAGTGTATTGTGATATTGAAGGAAATACTGCTAAAAATATAGCTTTTTTCCATGCTCATGTGCCTCATTTAAAATATTATTGGCTTAATTATGAAGATAAGCACATGGTAAGAAGAATAAAATACGAAAGAATGACTTTAAGATTTTCTTGGATGCTCAAACTTTATGACATCCTAGACCAGTTGGAAGAAGATGATGGTTAGGTGTTGAACTAATTCTTCAATGATGACAAGGTATTTGATGAACCCATTCCAGACCCGGGTGTTGATGAAGATATGACATTAATTGATGAGTTCACTAGACCAATCTTAATTTATACTGAACACTGGATTGATGATTTTTGCAAAGGTTTGAGAGAAAGAGGAATTAAACCTATCTTCTTAGAAGATAAAAGAAAGAAACAAAGAGATAAAACTGCATTTGAAAGTGGAGAGCCTACCAAGAAGAAAAGAAAGACTAGTAAGATGACTCCAGGTATTAGAATTGAAGAAAGAACCCCTAAAACTACAAGACAAGAAGTTACCATAAAACCATTTGATAAATAGAAAGATGTAGAGATAGGTAAAGATAAATCAAAAGTGAGACCTGAAGGTGCATCTGCCTCTACAACTAAACCAATAACAAGAGTAATTATTGATGAAGGAATAGGAGCAACAAAGAATGTTCATGCAAAAACCAGGT
The DNA here is from genome assembly GCA_007258455.2 of Sequoia sempervirens. Lineage (NCBI taxonomy): Eukaryota > Viridiplantae > Streptophyta > Pinopsida > Cupressales > Cupressaceae > Sequoia > Sequoia sempervirens. The sequence continues at coordinate 106,334,685 of VDFB02256132.1, forward strand.
GTGCATCTCAAAGGGCTGCAACACTATTTACCTCTCCTCCTTCTATTAATATGGCTAGTATGAAACTAGTACTGGGAGGGACTCCTATAGCTTTAGAGGAAATTTTTGAAGAAGATGAAGCTAGAATTAAAGAACATGTGGAAAAATGGGGTGCTATGTGGGAGAAAGCAAAAGAAAAGAAGTCTAAAGACAAACCCATGGTACACCCAGTGATAGAAGAAATTCATGATAAAAGTTCTAACCCCATAAATGTTGAAGAAGAAGAGTTTATTCAATGATTGCTCACCTCAGAGGAAGGAAACTGTAGCGTACTTGAAATGGAAACAGGGGAGACTACAAAGTAGGATCGTATTGATGAAAGAATTATTGAAGATACTCTTGATTCCCACCCTTTGCTTGGGAATGTGTGAAATGTTGATGAACACTCACAGGTCTTTGAAGAATTAGAGAAAGGCCATGTTGAAACTGAAATTGCAGAAGAAGAAGCTACACAGTTTGTAGGAGATGGAATTGAAAATAAAGAGAATCCTGGTGTAGCATTAAATAAAGAAGATAATGTTCAGAGAGATGAAATAGAAAATCTAGATAGACATGAAAATATAAGTCTCCAAACAAAGGAGGTAGTGTCAAACCCTACCAATCCTGAATCTATGCCAGATATCAATAAAGAAATCCCCATTTCAGAAAATGTGGCAAGTCAAAGAGAAGTTCCTAAATTAAGTGGTAAACAGGGACAAAGAAATGTTATAGAGGTACAAAAAAATGATGATACACCTAATTGGTTAATCAAGGAATTAGCTTCTCCAATGGAAGTGGAATTAATACCTTTGAATCTTAATAATTTCATACAAGAAGTAGGTACTCCTAAACCTAGGCATAGAGCAAAGACAAAGAATGTCATATAGAGAAATGCAAATGGAAATACAACTATTCAGATAACCACTCCAATAACTAATAAGGAAAGACATGAAATAATGCCTAAGGAGTATAAGATAACAAGTATTAATCTTGGACACTCATCTTAGCAATGAGAATTATAGGAAATAAAAGTAAATTTAAATGTTACCGTTGCCAGGGTACAAAAATATAAATAGAAGAAAATAGAATTGAATGAATGGGTTGCTACATTGGAACATTTCATTAATACATTAACTCTATTTGGTCGAGAAAAATTTAAACTGCCCCAACATCCGTTGCTGATGTCACAAGAGCAAGTAGATGCAATTGTTGTAGTTCGTCATAAAATGAACATGTTTGAAGAGTGGATTGAATAATGGGTAAAGCAGGGAGAAGAATTTATTACAAATGCAATAAGAAAGTACAAAGAAACATGCCATCGTTCAGAGAAATTGAAAATATTTGAAGATGAATGTAGATTTCACAAGGAGCAAGTCATCGACGAAAGGAAAAACATTGAAATTCTCATGCAATTAGATATCTAAGAGTTAATAAAGAGTAATGAAATATCAGGACATGAAATTTCATTTCTAGCAAAATGGAAGAAACTATTGAAATGGGAAGGTGACATGTTAATACAATGTATTGAAGGATTTGAAAGAGTCACTGTTGAGTGGCACATCAAGGTTTTGATCCCCAAACATTAGGACAGGAGGGAAAACAAGCTAAAGCTTTCAAGGAATGGATAGAAAGAATAAATAGAGATCATATTCAATTGCTGATGCAGGAGGTTATTGACGAGATAATACAGTGTAGAAATGTTATAGACAAGTATGAAGTAGACAAAGCACATAAAAATGATATCATACTTCAAGTAACTAAAGAATATATTAGGCTCAAGCTCACTTGGAGAGCAATACAAATAATTTCAAAAGAGTGCATGCATCAAGTATTAAGTTCTTTCAGAGAGTATCAGTTGAAGAAAGAGGGAAGAATCCTAGAGCCCGAGTCATAAGTGAAAAGAGAAAGAACCGAATACTGAATACCGAAAATATAATAAAGTTTATTTTGTTTCAATTTTGAATTTGCAAGTTGATCCTGGTCTCGGTAGGTGTTCCTCATTTCGGTGTTTTGGAATGAATCTAGAAGCCTTGATTCATGCAAAGTTTTCGTGTTGAAGTATGAAGAAAAGTGTTGCTGCAGACGAAGTCAAATCCTTGACTTATTCTAGAATGTTCTTGATGACAGTTGGTGGATGCCACGTGACACATTTTAAATTGTTGTTTCTGATTCTTTGGATAGAATTTTAAGTTGAAATTTTGGGGCCTTGTTTTTATAAAAGGCCATCTCCTACCTCATTTTTATTTTAAGTTCAGAATTTGTGGATGTCGGAGGAGCATAAGCTTTTCTAAGTTTTTTTATTTTTTCCTATTTTCTAAACCATTCTAGTGTAAAAATTTGTATGCACATAGACGTTAATTGATATCGGAGCTTAATAGATAGCTACCTATCTTAGTATCTTTTGTAGCTAGTTTTGTAAGTTCAGTTGTACAAGACTATATGTTGCATCATTTAAGGGTGAATATATTACCTACTCGGTGTCCATAAATGTAACCCTTTCTTTAAAATCTTGCACCATTTTATATGTAGATGTGAAGCAATCTGGTGAAGTATAAAGTGGTTTTCTCTGTTTTGATTAATTCTTTGGGGCATCCATGGAGAATAACCGGGAGAAACATTTTTTTTTCAGTATTTTTTATACTTTTTTTAGAATAGATTTTTAAATATTTGAAAATGTTCCAAAAAAGTTAAATGAATGGAAGAAATTTTGTTAAAAATATTTTGTTTTCCATAAAGTTTTTGAATGCTTAATGCTAAATCTACTTAAGTGATAGCAAAGATTTTTTTATGTTCATGAAACATTATGTCGAATATTTTGATTTCATGATGTTATTCAATGAATGAAGTGAAATTTTATGTGAAATGTTTATAATTCTTAGCAAAGCTAGAAACAACCATAGTCCCTTTGAGATTAACAACAATATCACATCATTACCTGAGAGTGAATGTAGTGCAACCATGACCTGGTTATCAAAGACTTGGGATTGAACAAAAGTCAATCTTTGTCCTGTGAACGTAGAATTCCCTTTTAGGTTGTCTTTGTTCCATATCTTTCAAGAAGGATAGGATCTTCATGGTCTTTCCAATGAAGATTTTATTTGACCTATTTTTTGCTAGTGAAATCATTGTCAACAAGAAATGGTGCTAGGAGGGCATATTGTTGTTATTTTTTGTTTTGTTAGGGTTTAAACCAAATTTCTATAGAACCACTAGATTTTGGTCTAGTTATCCTTAGAAGAATTTAGTCAAGCTTAATGGTCGAATATCGTCTAGACCTCAAAAGTCTGGAAGTTTAAGTGCAAGTCCAAAGATTCCAATTTTTGTTACACCACCACCTCCTATAGTGATGGCATTCTTTAATGTGGAGTCACCGATTCAATTTTCCTTATATAATGATTTACCAAAAAATCCTAACGTGTTGTGTCCAAAATATTATTTTCACAAAGTTGTTGAAGAAAATATCAGTATATTCAAGGATACATGCTTTAGAGCAAGAATTCAACATGAATATGTTGTATGTAGTTTGTTCCCATACACCTTAAGTGATGAGGTTTACCAGTGGTCTATCAACTTGCCTCGTAATTCTATCAAATCATGGCAAGACATTGAAACTCAATTTTTTGCGAGGTTTAGAACACCAACTAATCCTGCTTTGTTATATCATCAATTTGCTCAATTCAAGAGGTTCAAAGGAAAACCTATAACTGCTTTTAATGATAGATTTCAAAAGGCTTATTCTAGGTTACAAGCACCTTATGTAGTGGATAATTTGTCTGCTATCACAGTTTATTATACAACAATAGATTCTTTGACTACTATGTTTTTGAAGCGAAGAGAAAATCCTCCCACTACTTAACCAGAAGCCTATGTTGAAGCTGTAAGTGTAAATTTAGAAATGAAACATCTTGGAAATGGATCATCTATAAATGGAGGAAACAGATTGAATATATACCCTACCTTGAATGCAAGCGGAGTCCCTATAGGTCATCCTATGGCTCCTAATTTTTATCCTATAGTGGTCCAGAATGGGACATTTCCTCAAAATACTTTCTTTCAACTAGGAAATAGTCAAGCTTTAGTCCCTAACCTTGGTCCAACTATTACAAAGTTGCTTCCTAATCGAAATTCCTTTTTCTCACAAACTCAAGAAAATCAAAATTTCAAAATTTATGAGGAAAAGGAAGACATGAAAGAAGTTACAGGTCAACTCAAAATATTAACCTCAGAGGTTACACAATTAAGGAATCAAAATTTCTATTCTCAGAATAATAATTAGAATTCACAAAATCGAATGTATAATGCTTCCAGGCCACCTAGACCTTGGAATACATGCCCTAATAATGGGGGAATATCAACACATTTAGACAATCTTGATTCAACGGATGAAAAACCTACATCAAAAGTGAACTTAGTTGAGCTTGTGATGAATAATTGTTGTAGAATTCATAATACAAATGCTCATGCTGAAGTAGATTGTTCACAATTCAAAATTACTTCAGAAATTTTCCTTGCTGCTACTCATTACAATGAGCATTGTGATTCTCATCTTCCTAAAGGAAATGAATTAGTTCCTATAGGATATGATTCTTCTTTATTCCTAGAAAGTTATGAACATTTCAAATCACCTGCCTCTATTACAAGTCATGCTCATGAATATGAAGGTGATAATTTGGCTATGAATTTGGAAACATATACATTTCCTTATTAGGAAAAAAATGAGCCTCAAGAAGAAATGGATGAAATACATGCCTTCCAATAGTATCATAAGGGACATAATTACAGCACAAGGAATAATGTTAACAGTGGAGGTAGATTCAATAGGCCTTTAACAACATCCATCTTGCCTGATAACTTCAACACTCCACCTAATGACAAATCCAGTAATAATCTTGGGTTACCAAAGGTGACCTCTCACTACAATTCATCAAATGATTGAAAAGGTGAAAAGATAGACTCCATTGATAAAAAAAATTGACTAATTATTTAGCGGAAGAAATTAAGAAGGTAAAAATTAGCCTTTCTCTATCATAAATGTTTAAGACACTTATGATCAAGAAAGATTTCTTAAACACTTTAGAATATTTTCCTAAAGAAAGAAAATTCAAGGACATTCAAGTGAAAGTTAGTCAGGCTAAAGTAAAAGATAAGAACATCCTTCCCATAGCTGACACATAAGTAGCCTTGTACAAAGGAAAATTAGAGTCCCCACCAGTTTTTCTCACTTTGAGAATATTCGATAAGAATTTTCATAATTACGTAGTAGACTCTGGAGCATCTACTAACATGATGTTGTTATCCATATGTCAGACATTAGGGTTAACCCCTACAAATTCTTTAAAGAAAGTCACTCAACTTGACAAGACAAAAGTAAATGTAGTAGGAGAGTTGACTAATATTCACATGCCATTTGCTTCTGATCCTAGAATCCAATATTATATTGACATTCAAGTCATGGAGATACCTAATACTTATGGTATGCTTCTAAGTAGAGATTGGTCTAAGACATTGAATGGATACATGGCTACCAATTTCTCACACATGTGGTTACCATGGAAAGGAGTTGCTAATCAAATTTGGATTGAAAGAGAACCACACATGAAATACATGATAACAGATTATAATAAGAAAAATGAAGTTCTATATATTGATGTAGAAGCAGGAGTTTACAAATGTATAAGAGAAAATTTGCATCCCCTATGCAAATCCCCTCTTTTCCCTTATCCACCTTAGAAAAAAAGTTCAGAGGCTTAATTCCACGTAAGCCCACTATTGGCGGTCCACTTGGTGCTTGTTTTGAGTGTCAGTGGGGGCATTTCTATCAAGGATTCCTGCGCAATGTGTAGACATCCCTAGAAGATTCACGTAGTTGAACCTACGAAGGCATTACACTTCTCATTGGTAGTGAAGTTGTAACACCCCCTTCGGCCAACCGACCCGAATATGGCCATTTTTCTTCACTCTCTCTTCAAATTCACCCCTTCAACATTCAATCCAACTTCTTTTGAGCTATTGCACACTTCAAGCTTCCATACTCACACTTTTTCATCCATTCTCACTCACTTCAAGCATTCAAACACACCATTGCAGCAAATTCTTTACTCTATCACTTCGCTAGAGCACTTTTGGGACCATTCCATTGTAGCAGAGGCTTGAGTTCCTCTCATTTCTCCTCCAAGTAGCCTTGAGTGCTCTTGGTGGAGGTGGTAAGCTTCCCTCTCCTCTCCTCTATCACTTGGTTGAGTAGCATAGTACTGCTTTGTAGTGTTTGCATTGTCTTTATTATACTATTTATTTATCTCATTTCCTTGGTTGTCTGTGGAGGTGGAAACACCTAAATGGGGGTTTGACTGAGGCAGGACCCTATTAAGCTAGCCAACATTTTCCCTCTTGCTATGTGTAGGTGTGCGTGTTGCTAGGAAGATCAACTGGCAGACGAATTCCTTGGTGAGATCCTTCTTATTCTCCTTACACTTTCTTTTCTACTTTATAACATTAGAGAATAATTCATTTATTTACTTGTCTCATTCTAGCCTTTTAGTTGAGTAGCTAGGTTGTTAGTCATTTTGGTGGGTCCAACCAAGTCTCTATTGATGTTTGGCCATACGGACAACAACGCACTTTAAAGACGCCAGCGCGCCGCGATGTCATCTAGAGACCATGCTTATGTCCTCAAGCTCCCTAAGGCATAGAGTTGAACATAAAAAACTGAATCGCTTAGCCCCACCTTAAAACTCAGGATTGTAGAGTGATTGTAGGACCTTGTAGTCCTCATCATTCTCATCCTCATACCCTACACATTGCACTTAGCTAAGGTAAGTTAGGGTAGCCTCTTGCACCTTGACCCTCCATGACATGGGGTCTTGCACATGTTGGTCCCCCTCTCTTACAACAAAATATGAAGTTTAGGAGTTAAAATTGAAGAAGTTTTCACTTGTGATGCTAAGAAATCTAATGAACTGACTCCTAGAAGAAATTTTTTAATTGAATCAGATTGTGATTCTTCTAAAGAAGAGAATGGTCCTTATGATAAATTTTAGAAGAATATTATTACAAAAGATCAGGAGAGTAGTAAAAGTAAAATTTCACTAAAAAATTTGTTGTTGTAGGATTGGTGCAGGTTGCATAATGCTACACATTCAGAAAATAGTTGTATGATGTGCCTGGAGATAGTTCATAGAATTGAGAATCGATACTGTCTAGAACATGATAATTTCAAAATAATTGAACTAGAAATGTGTAGAAACAAAGATCAAAACACATAGACTAAAAGGAATTACACAATGATATCAAAAAATGGTAGAATATTAGCTACAAATGATCAAGCCTAGATTCTCAAATTTTATGGATCAAAATAAAAAAAAGGAATTGGAATTGGAGTCAAATGTATTAACTTGCAAAGTAAGTCTTTTCTTGCCACATATCAATTGCAATTTCAATGTACAAACAATGTGGCAGAATGTGAAGCCCTTATACATGACTTGATCCTAGCAATCAAGAAGAAAGTTAGAATCCTTAAAGTGTTTAGTGATTCAGAATTGGTAGTAAAACAAGTTGGAAAGCAATATATTTGCCACTACAAAACATTATCCAATTATCAACACAGAGTGTGGGATTTAATTAAAGATTTCAATGCATTCAACATTAATCATATCCCTAGAAGATTCAATCAGAGAGCTAATGCTCTAGCTAGTGCTACTAGTACTTTAGAACCTTTAGAGACCTCAAATTTGAAAAGATTCATAGTTGAACTGGTACGATTACCTTCGGTTCTTGATATTGTCACTAACTTGCAAGTATTAGAAGATGACCGACACATATTGGAATTCATTACTAATTTTGGTATATTTGAAGCACAAATAATTGAAGAGATAGATCGCCCTGATGGCGAAGTTCAAGATGAAGAATTGACTCAAGCCAAAGATAATAACATTCCAAAAGCAATAACTGAATTAGAACGATTGTTCAACATTGACCAGATAGTAAGAAAGAAGGATTTACCTCAAAGTGGCAGAGGACTATTTGAGTTATACAATTTGCATACTAAAGAAGATCCTAAGAATGTACTCATAGGGAAGGTTTGTACTAAAGAAGAAAAGAGAAATATTTCTCAGGAACTTAAAGATTACTAGAAAGTCATAGCATGGACATATGAAGACTTGAAGACTTATGACACTTCCATCATTACACATACTATACCATTGAAGCCTGATGTGAAACCTTTCTGACAAAAAACAACGTTTAGTAAATGCACTCTTAGAGCCTTTGATTCAAAAGGAAGTTCAAAAACTGTTATTAGCCAAGATCATTTTTCCTATTAGACATTCTACTTGGGTGGAAAATTTAGTCCTCGTAAGGAAGAAGAGTGGAGATATATGACTGTCTGTAGATTTTCGGAATCTCAACAAGGCGTATGAAAAAAGACAATTATCCACTACCCTCAATTGAAGAAGTACTACATATAGTTAATGGTTCACAAATGATGTCCTTTTTGGACTGATTTTCTGGATATAACCAAGTAATGGTAGCAAGGGAAGATTGGATGAAAACAACTTTCACCACAAAGTGGGGAACTTTTTCTTACATAAGAATGTTGTTTGGATTGATAAATGTTGGAGCTACATTCCAGAGAGTCATGGACTATGCTTTTCAAGAATTGATAGGAAAATGTATCATTATTTACATGGATGACCTCATAGTATTTTTTAAAGATAGAAGAGATCACGTTTGAGATCTTAGAGCAATACTACAGAAGTGTGAAACTTATGGAGTTTCATTAACTTCTAAAAAATGTTTTTTTGGGGTGACTAAAGGAAAGCTACTAGGATATATCATTTTTTAACATGGTATTTCAATCGACCCAGACAAAGTGAATGTATTACTCAAGTTACAACCCCAGAGAAGTAGAAAATAATTGAAATCATATTTTGGTAAGATTAATTTTGTTCAAAAATTTATTACAGGATTCGCCAAAATAGTGAAGCCACTTAATGATATGTTAAAGAAAGATGCCAAAATAGAGTGGACGAATGAAGCTAAAATCAGCTTTGAGACTATAAAGACTGCAATCACAGAAGCACCAATATTTCTAAGCCCAAATTATGTTAGACCTTTTTACATTTACTCTTTCACTTCTGGTCACACTTGTGCAGCATTATTAACACAAAAAGGCCAAAATAAAGAAGAAAAACCAATTTCTTTTATGAGCACTCCATTTAAGGAAGAGGAATTGAGATGCACATATATTGAGAAAAAAGCCTTTGCTTTGGTCAAATTTGTACGCAAGTTTATAAATTACATCCTCAGAAGTATAGTCAAAGCTATTGTCCCAGATTCAATTGTCAAAATGTTGTTAACACAGAGTGAGCTAAGAGAAAAGAGAGCTAAATGGGTCACCATTTTACAAGAATATAATTTAGACATCATACCCATGAGGTTGGTCCGTAGACAAGCTTTGGTTAACTCTATTGCAGAAATAGACCCATAAATATCAAGTCAACAATACACATTGGATGAAAAGGATCAAGAAGATTGGTATTCAGACATTTTGCATTATTTGGTCAATCGTACTTGCCCTGATCATATGCAAAGGAATCAAAGAAAATCCCTCAAGATAAAATCACAGAGTTACATGATTAAGGGAGGAGGTCTATTTAAAAGATATCATGAAGGATTTGATTTAAGATGTTTAAATAGAACATAAGTTGATAAAGTGTTGTAGGAACAACATGAGAAATTTGGAACAGCTGATGGAGCACCTCTAGCTACTGCACACCTCATTTTGAGAGCGGGCTACTACTGGACCACAATTTTTAAAGATACTTATGAACATATCAAACATTGTTATACATGTAAAACATCACATAAAGGAAGATTCAATGCTCAACCATTACATCTGGTGATGGAGATGCGTCCCTTTTCACAATGGGGATTAGAATTTATTGGAACCATCAATCCTCCATCTTCCACTAGTCATAGATTTATACTGAATTCTACATATTATTGTACTAGAAGGAAAGAGGCATGCCCTAGCAAGCAATGCACTATAGACGTGGTCATCAAATTTTTGGAAGAAAATATTATCACTAGGTTTGGAACGCCATATGCATTGGTCTGTGATAATGGCCCTACTTTTGCTTCATTGAAATTTTCTAATTGAGAATTTGAATATGGAATAACACTAAAATTTTCATCTAATTATTATCCACAGGGAATCAGAATTTTTGAATCATCATATAAAAATATGTTGGATAAAATTAGAAAATTTATTGAAAAGAACCCTAGGGAATGACATTCTTTGTTAAAATTCACCCTTTGGGTAGATCATACTAGGATGAAAGCTGCATTCTCCTTATCATTTAATCTATGGGGTAGATCCTATACTACCAATAAACTTAAAAATCCCTACTTGGTAGTTTGCACAAGAATATATTGGATTAGATGATCAAACAAAAGCTTGATTGTTGCAATTGATGCATTTAGATGAGAAACATACTTGAGCTATAAATCATTTTTCTAAACATCAATCTGTAGTGAAAAGATGGTTTGATAAACGAGCTAGATTAAAGACTTTCATATATCTGATTTGGTCCTGTATTGGAACAAAGCTCATGAACGCAAAGGTGAACGTGGTAAGTTTGACAAATTATGGACAGGCCCATACCAAATTTCAAAAATCTTGGGTGATAGTACTTATAGATTAAAGTCTTTGATTAGTGAAGATATCCCATTGCCTATGAATGGGTAGTTCCTAAATCACCATTTCCAATCATAAGTAAATTGCTTTTTGTAAATAGTTTTTTTTTGTAAATTTCTTTTTGTAAATATTTTTTTTTGTAAATAGTTTTTTTTTTTTTGGTCATTTGTTGCTTTTTTTCTTTTTTTTCTTTTGGGTGTTGTGTCATTTGGCTTTACATCAATTGGAAACCTTTGAAGGTCTACAAGTTAATATAACATCAACTCCAGAACTTAAATCTATATTCCGACCAAAAATAGTTTTACATTTATAAATTGTTTGAGAATCATTCATTTTTTTTATACTCTGATTAGCATGAATCATTTTGTTGATGTTGAGCTATAAACAAATACATTTAAATGATTGTACTAAAATTTTGGATAATAGTGGTTTCCATTAATTGAAAAATCAAAAGACTACCTTTGCTACCACTATAATTCCCAACCTAATAGCAAGCTTCATTGGTTGCAAGTTGATAAAAGAGATATTATTTCAATATCAAAAGTGAAAAATGAGCTATCATTGTTTTTTCTATTAAAAAAAAGATATCAAATCATTGGGCCATCCAAATAACTCTACCCGAGCTATGGACACTTGACCAACAATAGAGCTATGTTTGAGGGAGTTACGAATATAACATTGTTGGAGCTATGGATGCTTGACTGGTAGCATGGCTCTATCCCTGGTTGGAATAAAATGAATTGTCATATTATGTAGATTAATGCAAAAAGTTGCTATGTCTAAGTTTACGGTGGCAGAAATAATCAATTGCACACACGTGAGCTCAGTAATACTTAATCTTGCATGCTAACCGAAGTAAAATTTGAATGTGGAATAAGGATCCTATGATTTATAATTAGAATACTAGAGAAAGTTGGAACATTGATGTTAGATCTAGAATTGATTTTCTATTTTTTTTTTTAGTTTTGTTGGTTGCTAGTTGTTGTGTGGTCTCACAACATGCCCCATTTTTCCCCTTGGAAAAATGTGGACCCCCCTTTTTTTTCCATTATCCTTTGCTCTTTTTCCTTTTGCTCACTTCGGCATTGTTTTGCTATTCGGTTGGTTGTTGATTTCCTCTATCATTTTTGCTTGGCCTCTTTGTTGTCATACCCTTTTGCTTCCTAGATTTGGTGTTTTGGTCTACTTACAATGTTTAGTCTGTTACTAGAAACTGAAATCCTGGAGTCTTTTGTTTGAGCCAAAAAGAATTTGTATCTTCATAAGATCCTAGCTCTACCTTGTATTTCATTGACCAAAGATGTCAACCCTGATAATTTCTTTTTTTACGGGAGTTCGGTAATTTATTTTATTTTTCCTAAAAGTCGTGAACCAGAGAGTCTACTTTGAAATTTTTTCAAACCTATCTTTTAGACTCGGTTTTCGGTCTTTCCTCTTATTCCAATTTTCTCTCACCTTATAAGGTATTTCCTGGATCCCAGTGTTGTTTTCTCCTTTCAAAAGTAATATTAGAAAGCTTTAATCCCGGTGATCACCACTCGATCACATATGTTTGATGACATATACCTTACAAAGAATCAGTGTGACATCTAATTGCCACATATAATCACTGCACCGTCTTTCTTCTCAAATAGCGAGCAAGCATAGAAATCTAGATGTTCATGATTTGAACCATAATCCATAATGATTTTACCTTTATTCTAAGAATTAATGTGAAATAACAAGTAATTAATGAAGGTGGCGAACTACCTATGTACTTGGCACCACCTCAAGCATGCAATTTCTTTAAAAACACTCCACTTCGCATCGTATTGCAAATTTGCTAAGGACATTGAATTAATGAAACGACATTGGTGCGCAAAGAGGTAAATTTCAAGAAACTAAGATGAAGTACCAAGGGTTTTAAAGTTGCATTATGAAGAATCGCCACTATTAACCAAAACCAAGTATGTTCCGAATAACTGATACTTTTCTAAGTGTTTCTCAAGCTAAAAAATCTTGATAATGGTATTTCCCATTCTAAAATTGAAATGTTGATTATTCTTTGACTTTCTAAATTTAATCAAAAATGAATTGAAAATTTTATGAAATGTAAGCTTTGGTTAAATTTAACCCTAACTCGTACACAAGACACATTCTAAAAATTGTAGAGCACATTATATACAAAATGAGCACTTCTTACACAAGGGAAGAATATGAATTCAAGTATTGTAGTTCACAAGTCATACCCATCAACATAGTGGTTACAGACACTCATATGGGATGGTCTTCTGACATTGAAATCTATTCATGGCTATTACAAGAGAATGCTTCTCAATGTACCAAGAATTTTGTGGCAAATGGGTTACTTCCTAAAGGAGGGTTTCTGCCAGTAATAGAAGCTCTTGAATTAGTTATGCAATGTGTAAATCATTGCAACCCAGCTAAGAGGATTGTTGAGAAAGAAAGGAGAATTTATGCATACCTACCATTGAAAGAAATCATATATGCATTTGGTCTCCCCATTTACACATAGATGTTCAATGTTGACATAAATCCAAAGACCAAGACATATCAGAGCACTGAAGAGAGTAATAGAGAAATTATGAGCACCAAATGGTGCCAGTTTAGCCAATTACACAATAGACCAAGGTAATTCAAAGGTCTATGTTTAAGCAAGAAATGCAATATATTATAACTTTGTTGACAAGATTGGTTGGTTTAAGAGATGCAAGAAAATTCAAACCCTGGATGTTCATGATAATATCCCGCATGATAGAGGGTCATGTGGGATTGCATTGGGAAAATTGATATGTGACAAACTACATGAACATATTACTACATTCCCCAAAACCCGATGCTTCTACATATCATTGTATGTTATTTACTCTTGTGATATGAGAGTTAGTAAACAAGGGTTCAAACAGATTGGTACTCTAGGCACAAAGGTTGGCAACAGTTTGATATATGCAAATCTACCCCAGATGATCATCCATGGGTATAAAGATGATTATAGTAAGGTTAATGATTTGTTCTCCATGAAATTGGTGAGAACTATGGAAGGTGATAAAGCTAAAGGATTATTCCTAGAAGCACAAAGTGCCATTCGGCCTATGGGAGGCTGGTACATATAGTTCCCAACTTACTCCTACATTAGAGTGGAGGGATTTGATGGACACCGATTTATGTTGCCTGGGTATCCTACAGATAAAATTGTTTTATTGGAATTAGTGAGAAAGTTAAAACCATCTTAGGCTCTTTATAGCCATGCTCACAAAAAGGCCTCTTTTAAATTTCCCATTACAATAGGAAATTATAAGTGCAGTGCAATTAGAGTAACTGATTTGTGTGAAAAACTGATGACCTACCATTTTGAAGAGTTCCCACTCCAGATATTGTATTATGATATTGAAGGAAATATTGCTAAAAGTATAGCTAGTTTTCATGCTCATGTGCCTCATTTAGAAGATTATTGGCTTAATTGTGAAGACAAGCACATGGTAAGAAGAAGAAAATATGAAAGAATGAATTTAATATTTGCTCGAATGCTCAAAATTTATGACATCCTAGACCAGTTGGAAGAAGATGATGGTCAGTTGTTGAACTAATTCTACAATGATGACAGGGTATATGATGAACCCATTTAGACCCAGGTGTTGATGATGAAGATATGACATCAATTGATGAGTTCACCAGTATAGTCTTAAGGTATACTCTATAATGGATTGATGATTTTTGCAAAGTTTTGAGAGAAAGAGGAATTCAACCTATCTTCTCAAAAGATAAAAAAAGGAAACAAAGACATGAAATTGCATTTGAAAGTGGAGAGCCTACCAAGAAGAAAAGAAAGACTAGTAAGGTGACTCTATGTATTAGAATTGAAGAAAGAACCCCTAAAACTACAAGATAAGAAGTTCCCATAAAACCATCTGATAAACAAAAAGATGTAGAGATAGGTAAATATAAATCAAAAGTGATACCTAAAGGTGCATCTTCCTCTATAGGGTAAAAGCACAAAGTTGTGTCACACTTTCAGCCAACGTATCAACACAACTGAATTTAAGTATTTCTAACTAAAAATCAATTTTGGTTAAACATATGATCTAGTAAGATTCATTCTAGTTAGGTTAGATGCTTCCACAACTTTTCCAACTAAAATTGTTGGCTAAAAATGTATGGAGCATCACTTTAAGTCCAATTTACCAAAAAAATTAAATTATTTGAAAATCTTGAAGTTTCAATAACTCTTGCTAATGTAAACAACATTTTTTTAAAAATATAAAACTACCCTTTTGTAGATCCATAAGTGTAGTTTTCAAAAATATATTTATTTTAATACTTTAATTATTTTTTATATTTTATTTTTTATTTTTACCAAAAGTAGGTTTTCAGCACAAAATATAAGGTTGATTACTATGCCAAGGAAAAATACTAAAACTTATTAAAAAAAATTGAAAAAAATATGATGCACTAGATAAAAGAATCTATTTTAAGATGGTATAGTTTTGTTTCCATTTTAGATAAATATTTAATATGAAAATTGACGTCCGAGGAAAACAAATTTTTTTTATTCACGCACATTTTAATATTTATTTAAAAATATATAGTTATAAAAATTGGAAAAAAAATATATCCATGCACTAAAATTTCAAGTTATAAATACACAAAAAAAAATTGGAAGAAAAAAAAAAATTACTATAAAAAGTTTGACGTCCCATGCAACTTCATTTTTCAGCATTTTATCAACAACTAAATTATAGTTTTAATTTATTAAAAACTAGTTTAAAATAATTTTTTATATTTAAAAAAAAAATACAAACATAAAATATACTAAAATATACATATTTTACTAGTTTACATCATTTCAAAATTCAAAACATATATGCCACTTTTTAGTGATTCAAGTTTAAAAATTGGATCAGCATTGGTCGTTTCTTTTATAAAGTGTGACATAGCTTTGTGCTTTTACCCTATACCTAAACCAAGAGCAAGAGTAATTATTGATGAAGGAATAGGAGCAACCAAGAAAGTTGGTGCACAAACTAGGTATGCATCTCAAAGGACTGCATCACTATTTACCTCTCCCCCTTCTTTTAATATGGCTAGTATGAAACAAGCACTGGGAGGAACTCCTATAGCTTTAGTGGAAATTTCTGAAGAAGATGAAGCTAGAATTAAAGAATAGGTGGAAAAATGGGGTTCTATGTGGAAGAAAGTGAAAGAAAAGTAGTCTAAATACGAACCCATGGTACACCTAGTTGTATCTAAGGGTAAATTTCCTAAGGTTAGATTAGATTAAGTAAATCCATGATAAGCATAAACCCAAAGAAGTTATGAAGCACAAAGAAAGCTTAAAACAAAATGAAATGATTATACCAGTCGGTTCGCGAAGCTTCCATGGTTCGCCTCCATAACACCTCCTAGCTTGCAGCATATGATTGATGCCCTCAGATTGAGTGTGTGAGAATTTCGACTATGGCATTGTCCTATGCAAGTTTTGAAGGATTTAAATAAAACTATACCTATGCCTATGACAATATGACTCTAAAATGCTAAATAATTTTAAGTATTAATGCATCAAAATAACAAAATTCCTGTGTGTAATCTCAAAATGTGAGCAAAATAGAATTTTATAGAAAATGCCATTTTGAATGGATGGACAAGATCGACTTTCAACAAAGACCTAAAATCAGAGGACAAGATTTAATCTAACAATCCCTAATAAGGGTTAGGGCAAAAACATTAAGTGAGTGGTGGAGATGTCATCAAAGAGAATCGAATCGGTGGTGGAGAATAAATGAGATAATTAATTAGAAAAATAAAGGATTTTGAAAATCAAGAAGATAAAGACTACCTGATTTGTGAGATTCAAAAAATAAAGAAGATAAGAGTTTAACTAAAGATCATATTTGAAAAATCAAGAATTTGCCCGATTGCTTGATTTTTGGAGGAAAGTTACCATTTTGAATTAAATTAATTCAAAATATGGATTTTTTGAGATAGTAAATAATTGATTTTCAAATTATTTACTAAAATGAACTATCAGTTAAGAATTTTTTATCATTTTAAATAATTTATTTATTTAAAATGAGAGAAATGCTAAATTTGGCAATTAAATAATTAAAGATAATTATTTAATTTAGAAAAAATGATTAGTAATTAAATAAATTAATAAATTCATTTAATTATGAGAATTAGTGACATATTAAATAAATAAATAAGATTCATTTATTTAATAATCAGGAAGAAATAAATGAAGAAAGGTAATTTAAATTAAGAAATTTATTTAATTAAGAGAAGATTTAGACAATTAATGACATATTTAATAAATAAAAACAATTTATTTATTTAATAATCATGAAGAATAAAAGAGACATGAATTAATTAAATAATAATCTATTATTTAATTAATACTCAAATGTGGACCAAGGACATAATTAAATGTCATAATTATGCTAGGACGAAAGTGGTAAAAATAGAGCTTGCAGGCCTAGGTCATTTTTTAAGTGTCTACATTTTTCCCCTCCTTGTCATAATGTAGCATGTCGCATTGTGACAAAGAAAATAAGTCAAAAATATGCCTCGATGCAAAATAAGGTGAGGAAGAATGATGAGAAGGGTAGTGGTATGCCCCCTCAAGAGGACAAACGGGTTCCAAGATCACGAGTGTGCTCTCGAAATTGATGAGAAGACTAGAATATGAAGAGACAAAGAAATGTTAGTGCAAAAGATATGGATGATGAGATGGATGCAATGCCTATATGATATGGGCGAGAGAAGATGACAAGACAGAAGGAGATGCATGTTAGTTCCTAGACCAAATCCTTCAAAACCTTACCATAGGACTTTAATATTTATTGCTCTTAATCATCATTGGGTAGACTGTTGTAATGGCCAACAAACACCATGATATGACATAGATCAAGGTGTGCAAGGTCGTACCATCACATGATACTAACAATCATAGACAAGGATGATCATGACTCATACTAAGACCGTGACTGCCCCAGTCTTTTTGTCATAATCAACCACAAGCCAAAAAGACAAGAAGAACAATTCATGAAACGTCGTTGCTTCTCTAAATCCTGTTTCTAGGACATCCTTGAGAAACTATTAGCATGATTGCCAAAATACAAAAATAGCACCATTATCATCATACGTCATTGTTTTTCTAAATCCCGAAAACAGGACCTCACTGAGAAACTAGTAATCATGTGTGTCAACAAGTCAAGACAAACGTCTTGATACACCGCTGCTTCTCTAAATCTTGTTGTTGGGATCTCGCTGAAAAACTAGAACATAATAAAAATCCAAAAGACAACTGCCAAGTGTTTGCCAAGTGCATCTAGATATCCATTGTTCTAATGTCAAGATGTCAGGTTTGATGATGATGAGATGTCGGGGTGTCAAAGTTTTGATGATGCCAAGATGACAAATGTCGAAGATTGCCAAATTCAGGAAGGACACATCTTGAATAATGTTGATGTCAAGAGGATTGATCCCTAAATTTTGAAAGGGGTCCCTCAAAATGATGAAAATTCCTAGGAAGGACACATCCTAAGGCATAAATGACAGAGTTTGTTCTTCAGAAGGACACATCTGAAGAATATTGATGTCAAGAGGAGTGATCCTTAGATGTCAAGAGGATCCCTCAAAATGTCGAATGGTAGTGACAATGCCTAGGAAGGACACATCCTAAGACATGAATGACAAAGGTTATCTTTCAGAAGGAGACATCTGAAAGTGAACCAAGAGTTGACAGTTTGACCAATTATGATCATGTGATTTGTTTTGACCAAGTTTGGCTGAAGTTTGGCTGAGATTGACTTGCGTTGACTATTTGTCGATGATGATATGATTGATGTGCTGATGAGATTGTCGTGCTGAATAAATGATTGTTTCACTTTGTTTTAGGATTTTTTTCCATCTAAAAAATGATTTGTCTTGATTTGAATACTTTTGATGTGTGTGCCAGTGTAGTGCCATGAACCTTAATGGACTAACCTAGTGCGGCCTCGAGGGCTCATCGATAGATGGCCTTTCCTATGTCATACACTCAAAGACCTCGTAGTTCGACACAACCAATACTTTGTCTTGATGACCAAATATTGCGCCATGATTTTATTTTGACAAACCTAACAAGACTGAGCTAATGTCTCAGGGACTTGAAAATGAGTCTTTACTACGTAGCAAATGCGTAGAGACAACGTAGTTCAAACAAAGGACAAAGACTGATTGATTGACATAACAAACTTTCAACAGGAAATGACTCCATTTTTGTGTTTTTCCAACATTTTGACTTTGTTGGGGTTTCTTTAAGATATTTTTTTATTTTAGGTCTTTTTAAGGACATTTTATGATGTTTTTGGTCTCTCTTTAGGACATTTTGTGACGTTTTTGTCTTCTTTCGGGACACTTTGTGATGTTTTTTCTTTTTTCAAGACACTTTATGATGTTTTTGTCTTTTTGAATGGTTTAAGAGGATCACAAAAAATGCATGTGACTAATGCCTACACATGAGAATCCATGGACAACATGATTGTGCCCCTAGTCAAGCTGAATACCAATTGACAGGTGATGACAACGTTGTTTGACATGGGAAGGATGCATCCCGAAACGTGAGGATGATGATAATGTGACGAAAGTATCGAGGTCTACAGTCGAGCCAGGAACAAAGTCAAGTAATGTTTTGGATAATGTGCTTGTATAAATTAGACTTGTTGCATTTAGAATGACTTGGTTAGGACTAAAAGGGATGATGGAGTATCCTTAGTCCGTTTGACAAGGGAAAGCCAAAATAGGTGACAAACATGAAAGGATGAGAAGTGGCCTTGGTAAAGGATGGGAGACATGAGACTAAGGGAATTGTCATATGATTTTCAAGGACTATGTTGAATAAGGATAATGAGGTTATGTTAGCAATGACATGACATTTCATGGATAATGTATGACCAAAGGATAGGCATGTCAAAAGTTTTCCCAAAGCATGATTTATGTGTGCCAGTTTTATGTCAAGACCAAGGTAGGTGGGAAAAATACAAGTAACTATAGGGCTTAGATGGACGTAAATGTCATGAGGAAGGCATGGGAAATGAGATGTCTTGCCCCCAAGTGTAAAATTCCACATAGATGATTTATTTTACACATGATGCCTATTTGCCAGGTTTTCATCATCGTACTTATCTAGGGCGCTTGTTTGCCAGGTTTTTATCAGGGTGACAATTTTGATCATTTTTCAATTTTTTTGTATTTTGATATTGCAGATAGCCTAGATGCTTTAGATTACCACTAACTGTTCTGAATCCACTGATGGTGCCAATGTAGAGACTAGTGCCATGATATGCCAATAATGACCTTTCTGAATTAGTTGCCTTGTTAGAATGATAGTGCTTGCATACAATTGATTGATGTCGTCATGGTCCTTTTTGATACTAGAGTTGGCCTTATCAGAATACGCACATCGCGATAGAGTTCCATGAGAGTCCTTGTGGTAAAGAGTTGTTGCCATGATGTGATGGATTTGTGACATGGAATTTTTGGACTTTAGGCAAGATGTAGGATTATGACGGATGATGGTAGACGTGAAAAGGTTGTTTGGACGTTTAGATGAATCACTTTTTATTTTCCAAACTTGGTATGGTGGATGACAGATTTTGGAGGGATGGCATTTGGAACCAACACCCTTAGATGTCTTGCTTGATGACCATTTTGAAGGAATTGGACATGTGTTATATGTGGGAGTCCTCTTGTCTTGTGGCTCTACATTGTGATTGAATTTTTCTTTTGACATATTTTCTTTGCTTCATCTACTTGTCTTTAGGATCCATTTTAATTTCATTTGTCCACTTGTCTTTTTGTTTGATTCAATGGCCTTTGACATTTGATTTGTATGAATTTTGTCTTTTTTGGTTCCAAAGGGAAGGTTTATTTATGATGGAATGATGATTTATGGTGTGGGTGGAGGGGGTGTTGGCAGCAACCTTATGACAAGGATTACTCATGGACTCCATTTTGATGTTTGTATCTGACAAGGTTTCCCCCAGTATCGAGGAAGTTCCACTAACATTGTTTGATTTTCTAACTAAAGAATAGCCAAGACCTTGATGTCTGCAATTTTCCTGGAGTTGTATTGGTTCTTGAATTCCTTGATATTGCATGCTTTGACAGATTCTGTTTGTAATGTGGTATTTATTATTTTGAAAGCAAGATGGTAACCCATCATTGTATATGTGGACATTGTCACTTGTAATGTTCTCATCTGTGAGAAAGCCTGCTCTGATAAAGAAAGATGACCCTAGTTGATAAAGTGTCTTAGCTTTATTGTCATGTTGGCCATATTTCTGACTGATATCTTTGATCTGATCTTGTGACATGTCAGGTTCAGTTGATTCTATTGGTGATTTCAAGTCAATGTCAAAACCGTCTTGATGGTCATTATCATATAGTCCCATGAAGTTAGCTATAACTTGATCATTTGTAAATACATCCAGAGTGGAAGAATCCTTTTCTGAAGGAAGATTGTCTATGGGTCCAATGGAGGCAAGTGTCTCATCTTGGAAATTGTCGATAGTCAGGGCCTAAATAGGGTTGTCAAGTGTTTGATCATAAATGGTGAAAAAGTAAAGGAGTGGATCATTCTGGACTTCTTGGTGAGTGGTAGGGTCTTGGTCAAAGATGGGATTGTCATGGATGATATAATCGGAAATAGAATTGTTGTTAAGGATAGGTTTGTTTTGGATGTCATGATTGTCTTGAAGGACTTCTTGAATGGACTTTAAGATAGGGTAATGGGATGGACTACCTTGATCCTGACATGAAGGTGACATTATGATATCATGCTTTGGGCTTTCATTTTGACATGTATCCTCAAGTTTAGACATTGGGATGTGGCTTTGAGTAATGATAGAATTTTCATGACTAAATGTGGCTTGGGAGGGAGTGACTTGAAAAGGATTAATGGATGAAGGACTAGGATAGGACGTGGAGACTTGGACTAGAATAGTATGTGAAGGATGAGGATATGACATGGGGACTTGGACTGAATTGGTGTGTGAAGGACTAGGATAGGACATGGAGACTTGTACTGGACTAGTATGTGATGACATAGGATATGACATAGAGACTTGGACTAGATTGGTTAGTGACGACATAGGATATGACATGGAGACTTGGACTAGATTAGTTCATGACATCATAGGATATGACATGGGGATATGGACTAGATTGGTGTAAGGTTGACTAAAATGGGACATGGAGAATTGGACCAGATCGATATGGTATGATGTGGGGATGTGACATGAGTTGGTAGATGGTTGATCAGGCATGTAGACTTGGATGGGATTGATAGGTGAAGGACTAGCATATGACGTGGAGACTTGAAATGGACTAGTGGAAAGTTGGTTTCCCTTGTCAAAGTTAGGATAAGGATGATTAATGGATTTTTGTTGAATGTCATGGATGGTGTTAAGTGACTTTTGGTAGTGAGGGTAGACAGACGAAGGACTAGGACTCATGGATTGTTGGTACGAAGGACAGTGATTTTTGGTTTGGAGGAATTGTCTCTTAAAGTCTTAGGCTTGTTGGTATTGACCTCTACAGAGTAGCTGGTATTCAACTTTACTAGCAAGTCTATCAATATTTTGTTGAGGGGAAGACAAGGTGGTGGATGTCATGATGTTGTTAAATACAAAGTGATAATGGCGTTTGTCTAAGGGAAATGACTAATGCAAGATGATAAAATTGTTAAGAAAGGATGCCAAATGCCAAGGTGACAAGGAAGACTACTATGAAAATGTTGACTGAAGAAAATGACCACTGCCAAGTCTAGATGCCAAATGAGGACTATGATGAAAGTTATGACAATATTTTTCGATTATTTTTTTTAAGGTTAAATTATGCAAGGTGATGACTAAGATGACTTGAATGTCTAAAGTATGGAAATGCAAAGGTCCAAATGACTTGGAAGAAAGTTGCCTAACCACCCTATGCTTGATCTATGTCTCAATTTCATAATATCAAAGGACTTGTTTAAAGGACCAAATGACAAGGAAAAAATGACAAGTGAGGTTTCCTAACTAGACTGTTGAGTTGGAAAGATCTCACAAAAGGACAATGACTAAAGACCATAATGATGACTAAGTCCAATGATAACCTACTTTTGAAAGTCAAGATTTTTACAAAGTATGGTAAGGTTTTCCAAAATATGCAAGTGAAATGAGGACCTTGGTGTTGGTTTATGACTAAAAATGAAAATGGTGAGGCCTAAGGATGAAGCTAAAATTTGCAAAGATGACCCTATGGTAAGATGCAAGCTAAAGTGTACAAGGAATGAAAGATTTGAGCAATTTTCTAATCTAGTTTTGATAGAATGCTTCTGGAAAAATATGTTTATGGACAGTTTGGACAAGTTTGACTTTGATTTTTGGTTTATGATAGTCTTTTTTTTGCCAATAAAATGCATCGTTGAAGGTAGAAAATGCATCACGGTTTTAGCAAATGCGGCTCTAAAGTCAAATGCGGTACAAAACAGCGGATGTGTTTTAGCAGTTGCAGTGCAGGATGCAAAGAGTCTGATTTGTTTACAATTTTGGTTGAAATTCTGAGTTGTTTGATGTTGATTGTTTGTTTCCAGATTTGAAAGTGATGTTTTGTTTTGTTTGAATGTCTGAAAACACTTGGAAAGCACAATATTTTTTCCTTTGAAACAAGCACAATAAAGACAAGCACAATCCTAGGTTAGCCAAGGACAATATTCCCTAGATTCCACATGGGTTTCCCCAGCCACATATCCTTAGCATGTGAATCTAGAAGCTTGGCTGCACGAGCTCCCCCTTAAATTGCACTCTCTTCTTAGGCCAACCAAGCTTCCAACCCCCATGAAACTCCCATGGCAGATTGATCACCTCTACTAAAGACTATGAAGATGTGCATGCCTTCACACCGACCGGTGTTACACTAGCAAATAAAAGGTTTTTGGCTACTACACAAGAGTATTTACTTTGAGACCCCCGTTCGAGTGGCCATACATGGGGCACAAGATTAAGCTCCATTTAGGAGGCACTCCAACTTGAAGAGGTTAAGCTCAACAGGGTTTTGGGGAGTGCTACTTGGTCCGTATGACACATCTGCACTCGTAATCTTAGGTTTTCCCTTAAGATTCACATTTATATATAGGTCGAGGGTAGCTTGGCTTTAGCTCCATTGTCGGTTTGAGTCACATTGGAGTGATGAAATCCCCAAGCAGGCCCAATTTATAGAAGCAATAATTGTTTCTCTTACACCCAGGATCGCATTACTGTGCAAGGGGAGAGGATACTTCGGTTATTGCATCAGGGTTACACAAGGACAAAGTGGGTCTGGCTTTCTGATCACCTAGTTTGCACAAGGTGAGAGCATATTCGCCTACCAATTTCAAACATAATCAAACAAAATGGAAGACATGTTTATTTTAAGTGCACCCAAAAAGAATTTTTTTCTATTCTAAAAATCACAGACACAATGTTTAAAATTTAGATTTCTTGGACAAACGAATCTGCAAAACCACAAATTAGTAGTTTGAATAAATTGTCTTGGACCCTCAAAATGAAAATGCCACACATTGCCAATAAGGATTAGTAACCAAAAATCTCTAATCTAAAACATGCAATCTATTAAAATCTTAAACTAAATTAAAAAGAAAAAAAGAATAGAAATCTAAACTAAATTTTAAATTTAAGAATCTAAATTAAATTAGAACTTGGAAATATAACTAAATTAAAAAGTTAAAAATCTAAGTTAAATTTGAAATCTAAGTCTAACTTCTAGAACTAAATTAAATGAAAAATCTAAAATAAAGTAAAAATCTAAATTAAATTAAAAATCTACGTTAAATTAAAATCTAAGTTAAAAATCTATATTTAAAATCTAAAAGCTAATAAAAATAAAAAATAAAAAAAAATCTAATCGAAAATCTAACTAGAAACAAATGTAAAGATCTAAAATTCTAATTTAAAAACTAATTAAAAACAATTTAGATCTAAACTAACATCTAAATCTAAATTAAATTTAAATCTAAATGGAATTAAATCTAACTAAATCAAATGTCTAGAAAATGAAAAAACAGAGTCATTTCCCATTGAAAGTTCATCATGTCAATCAATCAGTCTTTGTCATTTGTCCGAACTACGTTGTCTCTATGCATTCGCTACATAGGCAAGACTCATATTTGAGTCCCCAAGACATTAGGTCAGTCCCTTTAGGTTTGTCAAAATAAAATCATGACGCAATATTTGGTCATCAAGACAAAGTCATTGGTCGTGTCGAACTACGAGGTCTCTGAGTGTATGATGTAGGCAAGGCCATCTGTCGATGAGCCCCCGAGGCCACACTAGGTCAGTCCATTAGGGTTCATGGCACTACACTGGCACATACGTCAAAAGTCTATAGGACAAAACAAATTATTAAAACAAAGTATGGTAATCATTTATTCAAACATGACAATCACATCAGCATGACATATCATCATATGGACAACACAAGTCAAATTAGGTCAAATTTCAGTCAAACTCTGTCAAACTATCAACTCTTGGCTATTCTTTTAGATGAATCCTAGAGAATAGCGTCAGTCATTTATGCCTTAGGATGTGTCCTTCCAAGGCATCATCATTGTCATTCGACATTTTTGAGGGATCCTTTTGACATTTAGGGATTAATCCTCTCGACATCAACATTATTTAGGATGTGTCCTTCCTAAATTTGACAATCTTTGGCATTTCATCATCTTGGCATCGTCAAGACATGACACCTTGGCATCTCAACATCATCAAACCTGACATCTTAACATCAAAACACTCAGAATCCAGACACACTTGGCAAACACTTGGCACTTGTCTTGTAGCTTTCATCATGCTACTAGGTTTTTAGCGAGATCCTGACAATAGGATTTAGAAAAGTAGTGACGTATCATGATTGTCTTATCTTGTCTTTTGGCTTTCATCATGTTAGTAGTTTTTTAGCAAGATCCTAACAACAAGATTTAGAAAAGTAGCGACGTATCATGATTGTCTTATCTTGTCTTTTGGCTTTCATCATGGTACTAGCTTTTTAGTGAGATCCCAACAAGATTTAGAAAAGCAGTGATGTATCATGATTGTCTTATCTTGTCTTTTGGCTTTCATCATGTTACTAGCTTTTCAGTGAGATCCTGACAACAAGATTTAGAAAAGCAGCGGCGTATCATGATTGTCTTATCTTGTCTTTTGGCTTTCATCATGGTACTTGTGTGTATGAAAAATATGTCAATTATAAATGAATTCAAAACACATTCAATAAAACATTAGATCAAAGAAACTAAAAGCAGATTAAACAAATAAACAAACTCTTATTGTAGCTTCCCCAAAGTCGTTCTATTGTTCTCTATCTCTAGCATTTTGTTGTTTCTAGTTGCTCTCAGATCCAGCAGATCAAGCTCAACAAAATGGACTACTAAAGAATGAGATTAAGAATGCATACTATAGTAAGATGCAAAGATTATGCTATGATGAGAATATTGCTAAAAGATGTGAGTACATGAGCGTAATTGCGTATATGTTCATGTGTTCATTGTAACCAGTGCTTGGATTTGTACCTGTATTTATAGAGTTTTTCAAGGATTTTGAATTGCTGTGTTGGTCAACAGCTGTGATAATTCTTGATAGATTGAACGGTCGAAGATGGATGAGACTGAAGGAAAAATAGAAGAAAATGAGTAAAGCAAGATTTTTCCATTTTCATGGAAGAGATAAGATGAGATGATTTAAAAATCATCTTTTTTAGAAGAAAAATGGAAAGATTCTGAGAAGATAAATAATGAATTATCTAATTCAATTATTTATTTATGAGTGCATGTTGATTTTTCTTATCTAAATAAATATTTAATTAAGATTTTGAGAAAATCAGAAGATTTCATAATTAAATGAAATATCTAATTATGATTTGAAGAAATCAGAAGATCTTTAATTAAATAAAATATTTAATTAAATTTGAAGGAATGACATGTGTTACGAAATTAATTAAATAAAAGTATTTAATTAATTAGAAGAAAGTTTAAAATAGAAGAAAAGAGATATTTTAAATTTAATTAAAAAGATTTAATTAAATTCAAAAGATGATAATTAACTTAAATAAATAAAATGTATTTATTTAATTTAATTAAGTAGATATATGAAGTAATCAAATAAAATAAATTTATTTGATTATAGCAAGAAAATGAATGAACAATATAATTAAATTGATTAAATTTAATTACATCGTAGAAGACTTTAGAAAAATTAATTAAATAATAAATATTTAATTAAATGTCAGGAATGAATAGACATGACCAATTTTATGCATATACAGTACTAGCTTTTCAGTGAGATCCTAACAGCAAGATTTAGAAAAGCAGCGATGTATCATGATTGTCTTATCTTGTCTTTTGGATTTCATCATGTTACTAGTTTTTTAGCAAGATCCTAACAACAGGATTCAGAAAAGCAGCGACGTATCATGATTGTCTTATCTTGTATTTGGATCTTTTATCATGTTACTAGTTTTTTAGTGAGATCCCAACAACGGGATTTAGAGAAGCATCGACATATCATGATGTTTGTCTTGACTTGTTGACTCGCATGATTACTAGTTTCTCAGCGAGGTCCTGATTCCAAGATTTAGAAAAACAACGACGTATCATGATAATGGCACTATTTTTGTAGTTTGGCAATCATGCTGCTATTTTCTTAAGGATGTCCTGGAAACAAGATTTAGAGAAGAAATGACGTTTCATGAATTGTCCTTCTTGTCTTTTTGGCTTGTGGTTAATTATGACAAAAATATTGGGGCAGTCATGCTCTTAGTATGAGTCATGATCATCCTTGTTTGTGATTGTTAGTCTCATGTGATGGTACGACCTTGCACACCTTGATCTATGTCATATCATGGTGTTTGTTGGCCATTACAACAGTCTACCCAATGATGATTAAGAGCAATAAATATTAAAGTCCTATGGTAAAGTTTTGAAAGATTTGGTCTAGGAACTAACATGCATCTCTTTCTGTCTTGTCATCTTCTCTCACCCATATCATGTAGGCATTGCATCCATCTCATCATCCATATCTTTTGCACTAACATTTCTTTCTCTTCATATTCTAGTCTTCTCATCAATTTTGAGAGCACACCCGTGATCTTGGAACCCATCTGTCCTCTAGAGAGGGCATACCGCTACCCTCCTCGTCGTTCTTCCTCATCTTATTTTGCATCGAGGCATATTTTTGACTTATTTTCTTTTTCACAATGTGACATGCTACAATATGACAAAGAGGGGCAAAATGTAGACACTTAAAAATGACCTAGGCCTGCAAGCTCTATTTTTACCACTTTCATTCTAGCATAATTATGACATTTAATTATGTCCTTGGTCCACAGTCAACTATTAATTAAATAATATATTATTATTTAATTAATTCATGTCTCTTTTATTCTTCATGATTATTAAATAAATAAATTATATTTATTTATTAAATACATCATTAATTGTCTAAGTCTTCTCTTAATTAAATAAATTTCTTAATTTAAATTACCTTTCTTCATTTATTTCTTCTTGATTATTAAATAAATGAATCTTATTTATTTATTTAATATGTCACTAATTCTCATAATTAAATAAATTTATTAATTTATTTAATTATTAATCATATCTTCTACATTAAATAATTATCTTTAATTATTTAATTGTCAAAATTAGCATTTCCCTCATTTTAAATAAATGAAATTATTTAAAATGATATCACATTCATAACTGACAATTCATTTTAGTAAATAATCTGAAAATCGATTATTTATTATCTCATAAAATCCATATTTTGAATTAATTTAATTCAAAATGGTAACTTTCTTCCAAAAATCAAGTAATTGAGCAAATTATTGAGTTTCCAAATTTGATCTTCAGTTCAACTCTTATCTTCTTGATTTTTTGAATCTCACAAATCAGGTAGTCTTTATCTTCTTGATTTTCAAAAATCTTTATTTTTCTAATTAATTATCTCATCTATTCTCCACTGCCGATTCGATTCTCTCAGATGACATCTCGACCACTTGTTTAAGGATTTTTACCTAACCCTGATTATGGATTATCAGGTTAAATCTTGTACTCTGATTTTAGGTCTTTGTCAAAAGTTGATCTCATCCGTCCATTCAAAATTACATTTTCTATAATATGCTATTTTGCTCACATTTTGAAATTAGACACAAGAATTTTGTTATTCTGACACATTAATGCTTAGAGTTATATGGCATTTTAGAATCATTTTGTCATAGGCATAGGCATAGAAATTTATTTTAAATCCTTCAAATCTTGTGTAAGACATGGGCATAATCAAAGAATTGCTCACACGTTTGATCTGAGGGTAACCATCCGCAAGTTAGAAGGTACTATCATGGTGAATCATGGAAACTCCTACGAACGATAGGTATAATTGTTCTTATTTTTAAGTTTTCATTGTTCTTGATAAGATCTTTGGGTTTATATGATTTTATATGCTAACATCTAATATACCTAAAATTTACCCTTAGATACATTAGTAATGAATTCCAGTATGTGTCGATCATCTTCGAATACTTGCAGGTTAGTGACATTATTAGGAACCGAAGGTAATTGTACCAATTCAACTGTGAATATTTTCATATTTTAGGTCTCTCAAGGTTCTAAAGGACTAGCAACACTAGCTAGAGCATCAACTCTCTGATTGAATCTTCTAGGGATATGAGTAATGTAACTGAATGCATCAAAATCTTCAATTGAATCCCATACTCTGTCAATAATTGGATAATCTTTTGCAATGGAAAATATATTGCTTTTGAAATTGTTTAACTACCAATTTTGAATACCAAACACTTTAAGGATTCTAACTTTCTTCTTGATTGCCAGGATCAAGCCATGTATAAGGGCTTCGTATTCTACCACATTGTTAGTACATTGAAATTGCAATCGATATGTGGCAAGAATAGATTTACCTTGCAGGTTAATAAGTTTGACTCCAATTCCAATTCCTTGTTTTGATTTTGATCCATCAAATTTGAGAATCCAGGCTTGATCATCTGTAGCTAATATTTTACCATTTTTTGATATCATTATGTAAATCCTTTTAGTCTGTGTGTTTTGATCTTTGTTTCTACACATTTTTGGTTCAGTTCTTTTGACATTATCATGTTCTAGATAGTATCGATTCTCAAGTCTATGAACTATCTCTAGGAACATCATACAACTATTTTATGAATGTGCAGCATTATGCAACCTACACCAATCCTGCAACAACAAATTCTTTAGTGAAATTTTAGTTTTACTGCTCTCTTGAGCTTTTGCAATAATATTCTTTTGAAATTTATCATCAAGAGCATTCTCTTCTTCAAAAGAATTACAATCTAATTCAATTAAAACATTTATTCCATGAGTTAGTTCTTTAGGTTTCTTGGCATCACAAGTGAAACCTTCTTCAATTTTAACTCTTGAACTTCATATTTTGTAAACTCTTGGTTCTACATTGATATATAGAACTTCATTTTTCTTATTATAATCCATGATCATGTATTTCATGCGCAGTTCTCTTTCAATCTAAATTTTATTAGGAACACCTTTCCATGGTAACCACATTTGTGATAAATCGGTAGCCATGTATCCATTCAATGTTTTAGACCAATCTCAACTTAGAAGCATACCATAAGTATCAGGTATCTCCACGACCTGAATGTCAATATAAAATTGGATTCTAGGATCAAAAGCCAATTGCATATGAATATTAGTCAACTCTTCTACTATGTTTACCTCTGTCTTGTCAAGTTGAGTGACTTTCTTTAAAGAATTTGTAGGGGTTAACCCTAATTTCTAACATATGGATAACGACATCACGTTAGTAGATGCTCCAGAGTCTACTAAGCAATTATGAAGATTCTTATCGAATATTCTCAAAGTGAGAAAAAATGGTGGGGACTCTAATTTTCCTTTGTAAAAGTGTGTCAGTTATGGGAACGATGTTATTATCTTTTGTTTTAGCCTGACTATCTTTCACTTGAATGTCCTTGAATTTTCTTTCTTTAGGAAAATCTTCTAAAGTGTTTAAGAAATCTTTCTTGATCATAGGTGTCTTAAGCAATTCTAATAGAGAAAGGCTAATTTTTACCTTCTTAATTTCTTCTACTAAATAATTAGTAAAATTGTTTTGATTAGCAGAGTCTATATTTTCTCCTTTTGAAGCATTTGATGAGAGGTCACCTTGGGTCAACCAAGGATTATTACTTTATTTGTCATCAGGTGGAGTGCTAAAGTTATTAGATGGGATAGATGTTGTTAAAGGCTCGTTGAATCTACCTCCACTATTAATGTTATTCCTCATGTTGTAATTATGTCCCTTCTAATACTATTGGAAGGCATGTATTTCATCCATTTCTTCTTGAGGCTCGTTTTCTTCCTGATAAGGAAAAGTATATGTTTCCAAATTCAAATTCGAATTATCACCTTCATATTCATGAACATGACTTGTAATAGAAGCAGGTGATTTGAAATGTTCATAACTTTCCAAGACTAAAGCAGAGTCATATCCTACTAGAACTAATTCATTTCCTTTAGAAGGATGAGAATCACAATGCTCA
The DNA here is from genome assembly GCA_007258455.2 of Sequoia sempervirens. Lineage (NCBI taxonomy): Eukaryota > Viridiplantae > Streptophyta > Pinopsida > Cupressales > Cupressaceae > Sequoia > Sequoia sempervirens. Next base: position 106,366,012 of record VDFB02256132.1, read on the forward strand.
TTGTAATGAGTAGCAGGAAGGAAAATGTCTAAAGCAATTTTGAATTGTGAACAATCTACTTCAGCATGAGCATTTATATTATGAATTCTACACCAATTATTCATCACAAGCTCAACTAAGTTCACTTTTGAAGTAGGTTTTTCATTAGTTGAATCAGGATTTTCTAAAGGTGTTGATATTCCCCCATTATTAGGGTGTGTATTCCAAGGTCTAGGTGGCCTGGAAGCATTATACATTCGATTTTGTGAATTCTGATTATTATTATGAGAATAGAAATTTTGATTCCTTAATTGTGTAATCTCTGTGGTTAATCTTTTGAGTTGAGTTGTAACTTCTTTAATGTATTCCTTTTCCTCAAAATTTTTGACATTTTGATTTTCTTGAGTTTGTGAGAAAAAGGAATTTCCATTAGGACATAGCTCTGTAATAGCTGGACCAAGGTGAGGGAATAAAGCTTGACTATTTCTTGGTTGAAAGAAAGTATTTTGAGGAAATTCCCATTCTAGACCACTGTAGGATAAACATTAGGAGGCATAGGATGACCTATAGGGACTCCATTTGCATTCGGGGTAGGGTAAATATTCAATCCATTTCTGTCATTTACAAATGATCCATTTACAAGATGTTTCATTTCTGAATTTACACTTACGACTTCAACATAGGCTTCTAATTAAGTAGTGGGAGGATTTTCTCTTCACAAACATACCATTCAAAGGATCTATTGTTGTATAAAAAACTATGATAGCAGACAAATTATCCACTACATAAGGTGCTTGTAACCTAGAATAAGCCTTTTGAAATCCGTTATTAAAAGTAGATATAGGTTTTCCTTTGAACCTCTTGATTTGAGTGAATTGATGATAAAACAAAGCAGGATCAGTCAGTGTTCTAAACCTGGCTAAAAATTGAGTTTCCATGTCTTGCCATGATCTGATAGAATTACGAGGCAAGTTGATATACCACTGGTAAACTTCATCACTTAAGGTGTATGGGAAAAACCTACATATGACATCTTCATGTTGAATTATTTCTCTAAAGCATGTATCCTTGAATGTACTAATATGTTCTTCAGCATCTTTGTGAAAGTAATATTTAGGACACAACTTGTCAGGATTTTTTGGTAAATCATTATATATGGCAAATTGAATCGGTGACTCCACATTAAAGAATACCATCAATTTAGGAGGTGGTGATGTAACAACAGTTGGAATCTTTGGAATTGCAGAGGTCTAGACGATGTTCGACCACTAAGCTCGACTAAAGTCACCTAAGGATCACTAGACCAAGATCTAGTGGTTCTACAGAAATTTGGTTTAAACCCTAAAAAACAAAAAATAACAACAATATTCCCTCCTTCTAGCACCATTTCTTATTGACGATGATTTCACTCACATAAAATAGGTCGAATAAAATATTCACAAGAAAGACCGTGAAGAGCCTATCCTTCTTAAAAGATATGGAACAAAGAAAACCTAAAGGGAAATTCTACATTGATAGGACAAAGACTAGCTTTAGTTCAATCCCAAATCTCCGATGACCAGATCATTGTTGCACTAGGGTCGCTCTCGGGTAATGATGTGATATTGTTGTTAATCTCAAAGGGACAATGATTGTTTCTAGCTTTGATAAGAATTATAAACATTTCACATAAAATTTCACTTCATTCATTGAATAACATCATGAAATCAAAGATTCGACATAATATTTCATGAACATCACAAATTGTTTTCTATCACTTAAGTAGATTTAGCATTAAGCATTCAACAACTTTATGGAAAACAAAAGATTTTCAACAAAATTCCTTCCATTCATTTAACTTTTTTGAAACATTTTCAAATATTTAAGCATCTATTCTAAAATAAAGTATAAAAAATACTGAAAAATAAAAGTTTCTCCCAGTTATTCTCCATGGATGCCCCAAAGAATTAATCAAAACAGAGCAAACTGCTTTATACTTCACCAAATTGCTTCACAACTACATATGAAACGGTGCAAGCTTTTAAAGAGAGGGTTTCATTTATGGACACTGATTAGGTTCTATATGCACCCTTAAACGGCACAACATATAGTCTTGTTCGGCCAAACTTACAAAACTAGCTACAAAAGATACTGAGATAGGTAGCTATCTATTAAGCTCTGATATCAATTAATTTCTATGTACATACACAAATTTTCACTAGAATGGTTCAAAAAAAAGGAAAAAAGAACAAAAATTAAAAAAATTATGCTCCTCCGACATCCACAAATTATGAACTTAAAATAAAAATGAGGGAGGAGATGGCCTTTTATGGAAACAAGGCCTTAGAATTTCAACTTAAAAGTCTATCCATAGAATCAGAAACAATAAATTAAAATGTGTCATGTGGCATCTACTGACTGTCATCAAGAACATTCTAGAATAAGTCAAGGCTTTGACTTCGTCTACATCAACACTTTTCTTCATACTTCAACATGAACACTTTGCATCAATCAAGGCTACCAGCTTCCTTCCAAAACACTAGAATGAGGGACACCTACTAGGACTCGGATCAACCTACAAATTCAAAATTGAAACAAAAAAAAAATCATTATATTTCCGATATCCGGTATTCAGTTCTTTCTCTTTTCACTTATGACTCGGGCTCCAAGATTCTTCCCTCTTTCTTCAAATCATACTCTCAGAAAGCACTTAATACTTGATGCATGCACTCTTTTTAAATTCTTCATATTTCTCTCCAAGTGAGATTGAGCCTAATATATTCTTCAGTTACTCAAAGTATGATATCATTTTTATGTGCTTTGTCTACTTCATACTTGGCTATAACATTTCTACACTGTATTATCTCGTCAATAACCTCCCACTTCAACAATTGAACAAGATCTCTATTTATTCTTTCTACCCATTCCTTGAAAGCTTTAGCTTCTTTTGCCTCCTTTCCTAATGTTTGGGATCAAAACCTTGACATGCCGATATTTCAATAAATTCTTGATTTTCACTAATCAATCTTCTGCACTCGATAGTGACATTCAAATCCTTCAATACATTTTATTAACTTGTCACCTTCCCATTTCAATTGTTTCTTCCATTTTCCTGGCAATGAAATTTCATGTCTTGATATTACATTACTTTGTATTAACTCTTGGATATCTGACTGCATGAGAATTTCAATGTTTCACCTTTTATCGATGACTTGCTCCTAGCGAAATCTACATTCATCTTCAAATATTTTCAATTTCTCTAAAAAATTCCATTCTTCCTTGTTCTTTCTTATTGCATCTATAGAAAATTCTTCTCCCTACTTTACCCAGTACTCAATTGATTCTTCAAAAATGCTCATTTTATGACAAACTGCAGCAATTGCATCTACTTGCTCTTGTGACATTCAATGTTGGGGTAGTTCAGCTTTTTCTCCACCAAATAAAGTTAATGTCTTAATGAAATGTTCCAAGGTAGCAACCCGTTCTTTCAATACTCTTTTCTTCTATTTATATTTTTGTTCCCTGGCAACAGTAGCATTTAAATTTATTTTTATTTCCTCTAATTCTTGCTGCCAAGATGAGTGTCCAAGATTAATACTTGTTCTCTTATACTCCTTAGGCATTATTTCATGTCTGTCTTTATCAGTTGTTGGAGTGATTGTCTAAATATTTCTATTGTCATCAGCATTTCTCCGTATGACATGCTTTTTCTTTGCTCTGCATCTAGGTTTAGGAGTACCTACTTCTTGTATGAAATTATTAAGATTCAGAGGTAATACTTCCACTTACATTGGAGAAGCTAATTCCCTTATTAACCAATCAAGTGTATCATCATCTTGATGTACCTCTGTAACATAGCTTTGTCCCTGTTTACCACTTGTTTCAAGAAATTCTTCTCTTTGACTTGCCACATTTTCTAAAATGGGGATTTCTTTAGTGATATTTGGCATAGATTCAGGATTGGTAGGGTTTGACACTGCCTCCTCTATTTGAAGACTTATATTTTCCTGTCTATCTAGATTTTCTATTTCATCTCTTTGAACACTATATTCTTTATTTACTGCTAAACTAGGATTCTCTTTATTTTCAATTCCATCTCCTACAAACTGTGTAGCTTCTTTAGTTTTAATTTCAATTTCAGCATGGCCTTTCTCTAATTCTTCAAACACCTTCTTGTGTTCACCAACATTTTGCACATTCCCTAGCGAAGGCTGGGAATCACGATTATATGGAACAATTCTTTCATCAATAGGATCCTACTTTGTAGTCTCCCCTATTTTCATTTCAAGTACACTAGGGTTTTTTGCCTCTGAGGTGAGTGTTCCTTGAATAAACTCTTCTACAATTTTTATGGAGTTAGAACTTGTATCCTGAATTTCTTCTATCACTGGGTGTACCATGGGTTTGACTTTAGACTTCTTTTCTTTCACTTTCTCCCACATAGCACCCCATTTTTTCACCTTTTCTTTAATTATAGCTTCATCTTCTTTAGAAATTTCCTCTAAAGCTATGCGAGTCCCTCCCAGTGCTTGTTTCATACTAGCCATATTAACAAAAGGGGGAGAGGTAAATAGTGTTGCAACCCTTTGAGATGTAGACCTAGTTTTTTCACCAACATTCTCTATTGCTCTTGTTCCTTCATCAATAATTACTCTTGTTCTTGGTTTAGCTGTAGAGGAAGATGCACCTTTAGGTCTCACTTTTGATTTATCTTTACTTGTCTCTGCATCTTTCTGTTTATCAAAAGCAATTGCATGCTTGAGGTGGTGCCAAGTACATAGGTAGTTCACCACCTTCATTAATTACATGTTATTTTACATTAATTCCTAAAATAAAGGTGCAATCATTATGGATTATGGTTCAAATCAGAATATCTAGATTTCTGTGGTGGCTCGCTATTTGAGAAGAAAGACAGTGTGGTGATTATACATGGAAATCAGATGTCACACTATTTCTTTGTAACTTGGTATATGTCATCAAAGATATGTGATCGATTGGTGATCATCGGGATTAAAGCTTTCCAATATTTCTTTTGAAAGGAGTAAACAACACTGGGATCCAGGAAATACCTTCTAAGGAAAGAGAAAACCAGAACGAAAGGAAAGACCAAAAATTGAGTCTAAAAGATAGGTTTGACAAAATTTCAAAGTAGACTCTCCAGTTCCTGACTTTCAAGAGAGAAAAAAATAATAAAATACTGGACTCTAGTAAAAAAGGAAATTACCGGGATTGTTAGCTTTGTTCAATGAAATACCAGGCAGAGCAAGAATCTTATGAAGATACAAATTCTTTTTGGCTCAAATGTAGGACTCTGGGATTATGGTTTTTAGTAACAAACTAAACATTGTAAGCAGACCGAAACACCAAATCTGGGAAGCAAAAGGGTATGACAACAAAGAGGCCAAGTGAAAATGAAAAAGGAAATCAACAACCAACCTAGCAGTAAAACAATGTCAAAGCGAGTGAAAGAAAAAAGAGTAAAGGAGAAGGGAAAAAAGGGGGGATCCACAATTTTCCAAGGGCAAAAATGGGGCATGTTTTGAGACCACACAACACTAATACCCTCTTATATCCTCGAACCTAATCGTTCAACCCTTAAATCCTTAAGCCCAAGTAAATTACTCTCTACCCTAATCCCTCAACCCTTAAACTCTCAATCCTCTACCCTCAACCCTCTACAAGTACCCTTAAACCCTAATCCCTTAACCCCTATACCCTCTACCCTATACATTAATGGACCCTCAACCCTAATCCTTGAACCATATACCCTCAACCCTCAACCCTTAAACCCTAAAGTACCCTTACACCCTCTATCATCTACCCTCTACCCTATATATACATTGGTTCCTAAACCCTAATCCTTGAACCATATTATACCCTCTACCCTCGACCCTAATCCCTCAACCCTAGTTAAACCCTTAAACCAAATTACTAAACTCTCTACCCTAATCCCTCAACCCTCAACCCTAGTTAAACCCTAATGCATCCTCAGCCTTATGCCTCTATCACAACCATTGGACCCTCCCGGCCTAATCCACCAGCCTTCATATACCCTCACCACCCTCTACCCTCGGCCTTAGGCCCTCAGGCCTCAGCCATTAGGCCCCCTTCCTTCCACCATTCCCCTCCACCCTATACATTCCCTCCATCCCCTTCCACCACCCTCCATCCATGTTTCCTTCCTTCCAACCTAATCCCTCCTTAAACCATGACCTTGTCCCTCTACTCTCTACCCTCACCATTACCTTTAAACCCCTAATCCCTCCTTCCTCTACCTACTACATTTTGACCCCTCCAACCTAACCTTGAACTATATACCCTCAGCCCTCTGACCCTTAAATCCTAAAATTACACTTGCACCCTCACCCTCTTCCCTCTACCTATATATAAGTTGGACCCCTAAACCTAATCCTTGAACCATATACCCTCTACCCTCCCATTGAATCCCTTCCTTCCATTCCACCATCCATTCCCTCCACCCTCCTTCCATTCCCTCCACTGCCACCCCTACCATTGATTCCTTCCTTCCACCCTCTACCTATTCCATGGTGGACCCCTCCTTCCTGCCCCTCTACCTCAACCCTTAAACCCCTACCTTCCTCTACCCTCACCCCATCTACTGTTAAACCCCTCAACCCTCAATTCATCCTCAGCCCTTAAACCCCTAAACCTTAAATCCACCACCCCTACCTCTACATTGGAACCTCAGCCCCTAATCTGACTTCCAGCCATATACCCTCCGTCCTGGCTATGCCTAAAACCCTCTGCCCTCGGCCGCCAACGTCAGCCCAGACCCTAAGCCCATGGCTTCCATCCTTCCATGTCCATTCCATCCACCTTCCATTCCTTCATTCCCTCTCTGTCCGGCCCTCCAGCCACTTATTCCCTCAACCATAAACCTCGACCCTCACCCTCCACCCTCTACCCTCACCCTCCACCCTCTGCCACTCAGATGTGGCAAACCTCAGCTCTCAGCCCCTAGACCCTAGAGCCATACACCCTCTGCCATCTCACTGCCATCTGCCTATGCATTAGGCTGCCATCGGCCTCAGGTTTCTCAGCCTCAGCCCAGCCATTGCCCGTAACCTGATCCGTCCGCCCCATCTCTGCAGTCATTCCGGCCCTATGCCCTCAGCCTGATCACTCGGCCTAGTCCCAGTGATACTCCTAGGCCAGAGTTGATTCAGACCATCCATCCACATCCATCCACCCTTGTCCGGCCATCCATCCCTTCCTTCCTTCCATGTCTCACCTCAGCCCTTCCCTCCACCCCTGTCCCTCCATTCCACTGTCCCTTCCCTCTACTATACATTGGACCCTAATCCATGGTTTCCCTGTCCCTCCAGCCCTCCAGCCTTAAACCCCTCCAGCCCCTCCACCATCCACCCTCACTATACATTAAAACCACCTCCTTCCTTCATCTCTACCCTCTACCCTATACATTAAACCACCCTCAACCCTCAACCCTTAATCCATCCCTCCCTCTCTACCCCAATCCCTCAACCCTATGCCCTCAACCCAATACCCTAAAACCTAAACCGTTAAACCCTCTACGTCCCTCTACCCTCAACATCCCAATACCCTCTACCCTAGTCGACCGTAGTAATCCCTCAACCCTTAAACCCTTAATCCCAAGTAAACTCTTGTAGACACGAAAAATATACAGATTGATCCTATATGCCTGATCCTAATTGCCCTCAACCCAATACCCTAAAACCTAAACCGTTAAACCCTCTACGTCCCTCTACCCTCAACATCCCAATACCCTCTACCCTAGTCGACCGTAGTAATCCCTCAACCCTTAAACCCTTAATCCCAAGTAAACTCTTGTAGACACGAAAAATATACAGATTGATCCTATATGCCTGATCCTAATTACTAACACCAATTCATCCTGAATCATCTCTTTTACTAATCATTTAATTAAATTCATCACATTTCATCTCTTAATTAAATAAATTATTTTTATCTGATTAAGTCATTATCTCCTATTAATTAAATAAATCATTTTTTTTAATTAATCCTATAGTCCCTCTTTTAATTAAATAATTCATTTTATTTAATAAATCCCTAAAGTCACCTCCCTTAAATTAAATAAATTAATCTTTATTTGATTTAATCTAACACCATCATCTTTAATTAAATAAATCAAACTTTATTTAATTAAGTCTAAAATCATTATTCCTCTCATTTTGATTTATTTCAATCCAAAAATATAAATCAAATGGTCAAATCAACTAATCTCCCTCTTAATTAATCAAATCCTGATTAATCCTAATCTTAATCCATCAAATCCTCTAGCTTTTGCAACTTTCTCATTAAAATCATTCTAATTGATTAAAAAAGGCATCAAAGGATGGAATATTCCTCAAATTTGAAATCTCCCCCCAAAAGAACTTATCCATCCAACAAGGCATTAAATGCCTCTTACATGTCCTTTTCTTGAGCCAAGTGATATTAACTCCATCTTTCATCTCATCTTTCAAGTCATCTTTTGAATTTCAAATTTCACCCTCTTTGCACATTTCCCAAAATGTGCTCCATCTCTCTTCAATAGCATGTTGACAAGTGGCACTTTATCATTGGTTTATCTTTTATCCCACATTCATCCTATTCTTAAATCCTCCATCCTTCTTTGTTATAAATAGAGGCCTCCTCTATTGCATTTGATCATCCACAATCCATGTAAGACCACCATGCTCATTTGGGTCCACAATCTTAGGCACTTTCATCCATTTCCATCCACATTTCATCTTTCAAAGCTAGGTTATTGCAGATTTGCATCAAGGATCAACTCTCATCATTCAAGCTTACAAGGAATTGGGAAAGGGCCATTTTCCACATCAAAATGGCACCAATTCCCCCATGGGATTGAGAGTTTGTTTTGTTTTGAGGAAGATTAGATAGTTTTTTTATTTGTATCCTTCATGTTATTTCTTTTTCATTTCATCTCAAATGAATCTTATGGGGAATGCTAGTTTATATTTGTTTATTGACTAACATTGTGTTGTTTTTCCATGTTTGAGCAAGTCTAGATCAAGCATTCACATTTTGGCACTAGGAGGGAAGATTGGAAGAAATCAACACATTTTTTCCCAAAATTCTATGGTTTTTTGTTAACTTTTGTGCCTACAAGAAACTGCACTGCTATTAGTCTAGCGACACCATACAATGACGCTACTAGTCCAGTGGCGCCATACAGCGATGTTGCAAACTCCAAACTCTTCCAGCGAGGTCTTCCCGCCCAGAAATTCAAATTTCAAAACTGCAACGCTTGACCATTTCTCTGTCACCAAGATTCTAAATTTCAAACTACGTCGCTTGACAAAATAATGTCGTAATTGCACTCTCTGGTTTACTGCAGAGCACCGTTGTCAGTCCTATCAATTCCATATAGCATTGCTAACCCTTCTAAATTGTCGCTAGGGTGGGGTAAAAGGTTAAATTTCAAGTTATTTTGATATGTTCTTTTTTACCTTTGATCATTTTGAACTATTAACCTATTTTATGCCTCTGTGTTTCTTGGACTAATCAGTTTTTGTAGGTGGAAGCAAGGAAGGAGCAAGGAGAAGTTTGAATTGTGACATCATTTCTTTATTGTATCAAGTATTTTTAAACACTTTGGAAACAATTATAATTCCAAATTTAAGGACTTTGTTTCTTCAAGCTTTTAGGACTCACTAATGTCATTTGGGCTCTAAAAAGAACAAGACAAAAGGATTAAAAAGAACCTTAGGAAAACTTACTAGATTTTTTTTAACATTTAACAATTGGACAAGAAAATTTCATCTTTCCTTTTGGTGCTTTAAAAATAATCCAAATTTTGCTTTGAAGGTTTAAAATGAACTTGTGCATTTAGGTCTTGTAATCACTTACCCAAATTAATATCATCTAAAAGATGCATATGCTTCTCTCGCACCTCACAATGATCTTGAGAATCAAAAGGATTTTGGTGATATTAAGTTGTGTAAGTAATTTCCTCCACACTTCAATTTGGATTCTTAAAATTAAATAAATCTTGCGAGTGTCAGTTAGGTATATCATGTGTGTTCTCTCTTTTTTTCTCAACAAAGATTGATCGAACTACGGATGTGCTTGCTCACTATTGTTTATCTTTAGAGGGCCTACCTTGTGGGAAAAATTAATCACCCAAGGGAGCGACCCAACCAGGAACATGCTAAATCCAAGCAACTTCCACCTGGTATATAAGTGTGGGTACTTGAGGAAAGTTCAAGTATCATGAGGATTGTTCTGACAAGAAAGGAAGCAATGGTCTCTTGTTGTATGGATGATCCCCCATGAACATAATGCCTATACTAGAACCCTTTGTCTAAAAATACCAAAATCCTTATCTATTTGTTGGTGCAAGAATGATCGTTCTAAAACTGATCCACATTTTTATGGCTCTTAGTAGAGATGAGAGGCGTAGCTCGATTTATCCAAGTAGGGATTCAACAAATATTGTCTCAATATCCATAGGGTTGTGCATTTTATTGGAATCAAAACACTTTGCTTGGATCTTAAACATTGAAAAACAAACATTCAAACATGATCATCAAATTCCAAACCCTTTAGGAGGCAAATACCTTTGACAAAATTCAAGTGTTATTGATTGTCCTAGGGATTCTATCCTTAGAGGCTTCTAAGCATTTGAGTTTACATCTCAATTTTCTCACTAAAGTCAACAATAGGGAACTATTGACTTAATTTCCTTGATTTCCACATAATGGACTTTGTGGGATGAGAATAAATTGGGACATTAGACATTTAGTTTACAAATCTAAGCAAGACAAGTGTTTGTGGTAAAAATAATCCATTAATCAAAGATGAAATCAATTGAACCCCACACATGCGCTTTATATCTTTTGTCTTATGGTCTTCCAAGTAAAACATTGGTATTTTGGTTTGAACTACTCATAGGGTAAAGCGTGTTCTTCACTATCTTGGTCTTGTAAACAAAGTCCCTCTTAGGTTCATCTAGGGTAACAATCAAACACTTCATCCATCTCAAACATCAATCAAATCCCATCTCACAAACAACTTTTAGAATCTTGGAAAAATCCTTCATACTAGACTTTTGGAAAAATCCTCTAAATCAAATCAAAACCATCTTGTTTGACTAGGTGTGTGTAGGTGAATCCTTCTTCATGCACTTAGTTAAATTATCACCTTGTGGAAAAATTTATTTCAAGACAACATCCAACCTCTTGGAGTTTATGAGTTCATTATCAAATCCAAATCAAATCCAAAATCAAATCAAATCAAATCCAACCAAATCAAAAATCCAAAAGTTCTAAAGTATAGTATTTCCTCAAAGGTTCCTAAAATTTCAACACCCATATCATTCACCCCTTTCATCCTTCATCTCATCATTTGGTCCTAAATCCATTAGAGGTCAACAAGGTCAAAACACAAGAAAACATGGAATGTAAACTTGATCCATACATCATGAGTGATCTAAATCAACCACACTGTCAACTTGCCTTACAATTCCAATTGATTATCAAAACTCACATCTATACAATCCATACATGGGATCATTATCTCTTACAAACCTCAATGGCACAACAAATGTGTGTATGCCCAATCTAAATTTTGGAACACCTTTCCTAGTGGTATATTTAAATCAAAGTCCAAACCTACAAATCTATCAATCAAACAATCAATGCATGAGTCTTAAAATAAACAACATTATCCCACTGAATCCATACATTCCAAATGTGAATATACCAAGTACAACTTTACCAAACATGACCATTTCAAATCCACACTTGGTAAACTTTGGGAAAGATATGTTTTCAAATCATACAAATGTTGTTCAAAGACCAAACAATATGTTAACTCCATGTATTGATCCAAGTCAAGGTAACACCATGCAAAATAAAAGTTACCTAAATCAAGGCAATGTGATTCCCAACTACAAAAATGTTCAATTTCAACCTATCTTTCTAAATTTAAGAATCATCCAAAATCATAACATTGTCCAAAATAAATCACATCTCCAAAATCAATCACCATAAAATCTCAAAAGGTAACAAATGAAAATACACACCACTTGGGGAACCAGTTGAATCGGTCATGCAACAACTAGTACAAGAGAATCTCATTAAAAATCCCCATTTATGAGAATTATCAAGAGCCCCAAGTTAAACCACCAAGATATAACTAGAAGCACCTTTGTGAGTATCACAAAATAAAGGGACACACAACATCAAATTGTATTCGACTCAAAAATCTCATCCAAGACCTTATTGATCAAAAAATAATAACTATTGGGGACAATGATCAGGATTCAACCACTAGTGATAGCATTGATAATCTCTCCACCACAATTGTTGAAAATAATGATCAAGATCTTGAAGATGTTTCTACCTCATCTAAAGATCAACTCAACATACATCAGGAGTCACTTTTTGGTCATGATCAAAACCCCTTAACAATATCCAACAATGATCTATTCAAAGGAGTGTTAACATTATTTGATCCTACAATCGGTGATCCTTTAACCAATGATCATGTTGAAAATGTCTCTACATCACCTAATGAGTTAGAGAACATATCTCAAGAATTTATTCCAAAGCATGATCAACATCTATCACCAAAGTCAAGCAATGGTCCTTTCCAAAACATATTGACATCCTTTGACCTCATGGTTACAGATATTGAAGAAATCTTCAACTCAACACTTGATCCAAGTCCACTCAAAGATCTAGAGGATATTGAGCCACTTCCCATTCCTAATGAAGATATCCAATGACCCTTTGAAACTGACCCATGTCAAAAACTTGATCCAAAGCATGTCAAAAGCAATTCCAAAATTAATCAAGATCAATCATTTGTATCTCCAAGCTACTACAATGATCTAATGGACACTCTCTTATCTATACAAGATGTTGTAAATGATGATCATATCCATATAGCACATATTCCTCCATCTACCCATGAGATGCTTACTCCTAATGGACATGTAGATGATCTTCATTCAAAACAAGAGTCTCATACTCTTGATATCATTACCAAGGAACAAGAGTCTCCTACTCTTAACACTTGTACACATGATCAAGATATAGAAAAATATAGAGACATAACAAAAATAGGTCATGAAGAAGGCTTCTATGGAAGTTGTTAATTTGAAATATCCTATAAAGGCATATCAAAAATGAATCATGAGGGAGACTTTTATGTGTACAATGAATCATCAACACCTCTTGAAGAAGCATAAAAATATGATATTCCACAAGAACAAGCCAAAGATATCAACCAGGAAGTTATCCCACACATGGAGGATCCTATCATTTATAAACTTGGATCACTTACCATTTTTTAGGGAAAGCTATCTTATCAATAAACAGGTTATCACCTTTGAAGATCCACAATAGAGCATAGAAGGATTAGCACCTTGTGTCCAAGGTAAATCATATCCTATTGCAAATAAAGTGTTTCAATAGATGAATTATCAAGGTAGAGGATTCGGTCTACATGAATAGGGTATCCTAGAACCAGTGCAGATAATTAGCAATCCTAAGCATCAAGGTCTTGGTTATTCGACAATGAATGGATCTAAAGATATTAGTGATACCTTTATAATATTGGGGGAAACTTTATCTAGTGCAAGCATCAACATAGGGAGCACGAAGAGTCCTTATGGTGAAACCATGTCAATACTACAACCAACCACGTCATGAATCTTCATCCACCCATCACCCCATCCACAAATTAGGACCAACATCAAAAGAAAGATTTGAATAAAAGTACAAAGAATATTATCAAAGGAAAAGAAGTTGGGAAGCATAATGGACAAACCAAATACACATGGATACCAAAGAATACAAAGAAATATTATCTCTATAAAACTCCATCAGTCAAAGAAATTATGGGGCAAAATAAAAAAGGGAGAAGTATCCATCAAAGATGTCCACAAAGGAAAAAGTAGGCTTCTCAAGCAATGTACAACGTATATCAAGTAGTTGGTCCTAATTCCACACATGCTTCTGTATCCATCCATCATTACTCATCTTCCCAAGTTTGGAAAGTCAAAGGTTCCAAACTATCAACCAATCCATCTTTTATCCCTAAAAACACTTCATCCATGCCTCCACACATGATATCCAATTCTCACATTAACCATGTATTTGCAGCCACCCTTGATCATAAGGATTCAAAAGGCATTCTATTGTGATGTGTGCACAAATACAAAGTTAACTCTAATATCAACAAAGTAGATCAAGAATCTCAAAAGTTGCATTCAAGTGCATGTATCTTAGCAAATTAGCTTCATCAAGCAAGATATCAATAGCACATTATGAAAAAATAATCTACATTAGCACCACCAAGTGATTCAACACGAGCTTAAAAATCTTTCATAGAGAAATCAAAAAAATCCAAAAAAATAAAAATCCAAAAAAATCAGAAAAAGGATTGAAAACAATAAAGAAAAAAATCCTCTTCTAGTGAAAACTGCATGGGAAGTGCTTGGGGTAGGTACCATGATGAAAACCTGGAAAATAGGTGTCATGTGTAGAATCGAGCATCTACATGCGCTAGTTCAGGTGGAAGCATCTCATCACATCCCTAAAAATTCCAACATTCCATCCATCTTATCCATAATAAATCCATTTATCCATGAACCATTTATCTAATCCATTTTCATCCATTTACATCCATTGTCCAAATTATCTTGATCTTGAAAATTTTTGGTGCACACTTGCTTATGGTAGACATCTTAACATGAGTCATTTTTGGTAATCCTATCCTACCCAACATTATCTGAGCCATGAAGCATTATCCAAATGAGCATCCTTTGTTCGAACACCATAGCTTATCACAAGATAATCCTTTGCATCCTTTACGTGCTTACCATATCCATCCATCCATACACCTATCCAAGAATCCACCCATGGCATTCCAAACATTGCTAGACATTGGGGGCAGATATTTACACCTTGCTTCAAAAATAAATCTTGATCTATGTCTTTTAGCTTATGTGGTGATCTGAACATTAGAAAACATAAAATCAAATTGGTTCAAACATTTGTGAGCTAAAAAATCCAAATCACTAGCCCGTGGCATATTTTGACAAGAAGACATTCCTTATCAAGCTTCATCTTTCATCAAACATCAATCCAAATGATCAATATCAGTCACATCTAATTCACACGTCAACATCGCATCAAATCATCCAAAACCAACTTTTGTTCCAAACCAAGCTTCAAAATCTTTATCAGTCAAATCCAATCAATCCATCATCATCTCAGGATATCCTTACCAGTCCTCGAGTTGCTTAACACTATCCTTGCATTGTTGTGTATCCTCAACAATGTTATCATCATTAATCTTAATCAATCAAATCCAATCAATCCCTCATCATCTTGGGATATCTTTCCTAGTCCTTGTGTTGCTTAACACTATCCTTGCATTGTTGTGTATCCTCAATAATGTTATCATCATCAATCCATCAATCTGATCAATCAACCTTAGCTTGGTTTTTAACAAAATCCCAAAACTAAACACTGATATCACCACACATATCCATATCCAATTTGTCAAAATCATGCAAAAATCCAAAAACATTCAAAACATATCAAAATCCCAAAATAGGTCAAAAAGTCAAAAAAAATATCAAAAACATGGAATCTGAACTACATCGTCTCTGAGCTTAAATGTAGGCAAGGCTAATCTTTGATCAACCCTCGAGACACAAAAACACAAAAACATTCAAAAAACACAAAATCCAATTTAAGCATTCATAAAATCTCATAAAACACCAAAAACATTGGAAATTTTGAAAATCAAAACATTTGCAAAACATTTGAAATTACCAAAAATAGCCTCAAAACATTTCAAAAATGTAAAAAATATTCAAAAAACCCAAAAAAAATCCAGCTGTCCCATCTCGCTTTCACCCATAATGAACATCACTCATAATAAATCAATCGTCACCCCCAACCTTTGGTGAAATAGTCGAAAAAAAGTATAGTAGTTCAAAAGTGAAAACTCAAGCGTCAAAGTCTCAAGTCTAGGTCAGTAAGTAAACTAGTTGTTCAACTCTTTGTGTCAATAGCCTCTCAATCCCAAGTCATCATCTGATAACATCATGTCCTAGGATGCATCCTTCCTACAATGGACATCAACATCAGGCATCATCGTAGTTTAGTATTGGCTAGTGGTATTGAAGAATATTAGCTTGTTTGTTTGCTTTATCTTTGGCTTTTGGCTTATCTTATTGTGCTCATCTCAATGACCTCTCAATGATGTCCTAAAACAAAGGGATGTAGAGAGAAAGGAATGAGGCAATGATGATTATCTTTTTTATCTACTATGCTTGTTGGATATTCTTGTAATATAACCTTGGTCATGCCTACTTTGTTTGGGTGTAGGAAGGGTGTTTTAGGTGTCTTGTTGACCACATAGGAAGGCTTTCCTTTCTATGTTTTGGTCTGAGATGTTTGGAATATCTGAACTACATTTTAAATAAGGTTTTGTATGTCAGGTGTGAACAAGGATAATCCTATTTGATTGTTGAGTCAAAGTCCATCACACTAGGTGCAATGCCATTCTGGTTCTTTATACCTTGATGCACCGTGCCTACGTGTATTATCAAACATAAGGTGAATAGCCCTTTTAAAATCCCAATTCCTAATAAGTAAATCTCATCATCACTCATCATCATATCTAATAAAGTCTTAATGTCTCATGAACTTGTTGGATTCTCTCTTTCACCATCTCATTTCTTCTTAATCTTCTATCTTTACTAACATCTCTATCCAAATTTGTTTGTTATATCAAAATATACAAGAGGCTATCCATGGCCAATGACTGTCTACACATCATCAAATCTGTCTACAAATATTCAAGCTTTCTAGTCCTCTTTGAGCTAAATTAACCTTGAATCTTTATCGCGAGATCACCCAAAAATCCAAATTTTTATCTGATTTCTCGAGGGGGAAGTATACTAGCATAATTCTTCCACTAGGGCAGCAGTGGGGCATCTAATTTTTTTTTTTTAAAATGACTTGATCATGGCAAGATTATTCTTTGAACCAACGCAGTAGGTACATTGCTTCAAAGAGGGGAAAAATATAGACACGAAAAATATACAGATTGATCCTATATGCCCAATCTTGATTACTAACACTAGTTCGTCCTAAATCATCTCCTTTACTAATCATTTAATTAAATAATATTTATTTAATTAAATTGATCAAATTTCATCTCTTAATTAAATAAAAAAAATTATTTGATTAAGTCATTATCTCCTATTAATTAAATAAATCATTTTGTTTAATTAATCTTATAGTCCCTCTTTTAATTAAATAATTCATTTTATTTAATTAAGCTCTAAAGTCACCTCCTTTAAATTAAATAAATTAATCTTTATTTGATTAATCTAACACCATCCTCTTTAATTAAATAAATCAAACTTTATTTAATTAAGTCTAAAATCATTATTCCTCTCATTTTGATTTATTTCAATCCAAAAATCAAATGGTCAAATCAGCTAATCTCCCTCTTAATTAATCAAATCCTGATTAATCCTAATCGTAATCCATCAAATCCTCTATATTTTGCAACCTGCTCATGAAAATCATTTTAATTGATTCAAAAGGCATCAAAGGATGGAATATTCCTCAAATTTGAAATCTCCCCCCAAAAGTAATTTTCCATTCAACAAGGCAGTAAAGGCCTCTTACATGTCCTTTTCTTGAGCCAGGTGATATTAACTCCATCTTTCATCTCATCTTTCAAGCCATTTTTTGAATTTCAAATTTCCCCCTCTTTGCACATTGCCCAAAATGTGCTCCATCTCTCTTCAATAGCATGTTGACAAGTGGCGCTTGATCATTGCTTTATCTTTTATCCCACATTCATCCTATTCTTCAATCCTCCATCATTTTTTGTTATAAATAGAGGCGTCCTCTATTGCATTTCATCATCCGCAATCCATGTAAGATCACCATGCTCATTTGGGTCCAAAATCTTAGGCACTTTCATCCACTTTCATCCACATTTCATCTTTCAAAGCTAGGTTATTGCATATTTGCATCAAGGATCAACTCTCATCATTCAAGCTTACAAGGAATTGGGAAAGGGCCATTTTCCACATCAAAATGGCACCAATTCCCCCATGAGATACTCATAGATCCCACCCGTGGCGAGAATGTGATCACTGAGGAATTTTTGATATTACATGATCTTTATCAAGATATTTATGACAAACCATGAGCATGGATCAAAACACATAATGGTTTTGCATGCCCTATGATAGGATCGATCATCCTTCCATTACAGATAGGACCTAAGATAGTGGATATAATATTTTCCATCATTCCACAATTGGATTAGTTTCCTCTATGGCTAGGCTATCCCTGACTTTGCTTGATGAAAGCTGTCCCTTCAGTCATACACAAATGTTTAAAGTTTCTGCATGATAATGAAATATTCACTGTTCACCATAGTGGCTTTAACCCTTTGTCTTCTAAAGGAAACTTCTCCTTAGAAGCCTTTTGGTCAGAGCCCATGGAACCCATAACACCTTGCAAAGATTTCTTTTTTATTGCTTATCAAAAGTTTAAAGCAAAGAAAATTGTCGAATTGTCCCTCTATAATCAATCCCCATCCACTTCCAACAACCCAATCCTCGATGAGATAATGCTTCAACCTAAACCTGCGGCACCAAATCCAGATCAACCAAACATGAACACTTCACCTTCCTCATCCAAATGTCCAAGAGATAATGAAACCAATCCCATCATGCCCCCTCTCATAAAACATGTTTATAAAAGAAAAAGAGAAAGTGATTGATACACCTCCCATGGTTCCTTCTGTTCCTCCCCCTCAGGAAGGAAAAAAGCCTATGGTCAATCAACCCGCTCTTACACCTACACAACTTCAAAATAGAATCAAATGAAACTGCATTGCTAGGGAGCATAGGCATCAATGTCATCTCCTTACTTGTCAATTACAAGCTAAAGAAAATAAAGAAAATCAACCTCTGCCTTTGACAGAAGCAATAAATAACAAACCTCCTCCAAAATCACAATAAAATAATCTGATACAACAACCAAAACTCTTGATACACCCTTCATTGGAAATTACCATCTGTCCTCCTGTCGTGATTAATCTGGATGATGATGATGATGATGAGATCTCTAAAATAGATGAAGAGGTGCATAATAATCTGAATACATTATTTTCCTCTTCCATGAACCTACGTGACCAATCTCCTACAACAACTGTAGAACCTGGTACTTCTCCTAGTTCAGCACTTGCAATTGCCCCTTTGGATAGTCAGCACTTGCAATTGCCGCTTTGGATAGTTCAACACTTGCAATTGCCCCTTTGGATAGATGACTTGCTCATCGGTTGACTTGCATTTTCCTTACTAGTATTTCAAATTTTCTTTTCTTTTTCTTTCCATGTGTGTATCGTGTTCCCTCATAACATGACGTTTGATGTTCTCCTCTCTTTGTAACATTCTTCTATTTGTACCTTCATTCTTCTCTATGTCGTCCATTGGTTTTGCCTTTTTCTTTTGCTTGTGTTTTACTTTTGGCGATGACGCAAAGCATTGAGACGCCCTATGTCTCTTCCGTGTTGACCCAAACAGTCCCTTTTCCTTTTTTACTTTATCTTTTCTTGTGTTTTCCTTTTGGGGATGATGCAAGGCATTGAGACCACAATATCTCTTTCATGTTGACCCAAAAGCTTTTCCCTTTCTTTTTCCTTTTCATTTTCTTTTCGCTTTTGTTTTCCTTTTGGGGACGATGCAAAGCATTGATACCACAATGTCTCTTCCATGTTGACCCAAAACAGACTTTCTTTTTCTTTTGTTTCACTCTCTATGTGTCATTCTTCCAGTTCTATGTGTATTTAGGGAATGATGACAGTTTTGAGCTCTTTAATAAAAACATTTTAGCAATGAACATACTAACCCCAAATCCATAGATCTCTTATGTGTTTGGTGTGTTCCTTTTTGGGGGAAACCCTCTTTCTTTTGTCCCTTTTCCTTCACATGGCATAGCCTTAATCGACAATGTATGATTTGGCATAAGGGCTTTCCAAGTTGGCTCCCATGTCTTGTTTCTTTTTGAATTTTTCATTTCCTACTTTAAAGTAATGGCTCATAGAATGGTGTGTAGCAATTCCTTTAAAGTGGGGGCATAAAATGGCATTATTCATTTGCATTTTTCATTTTCTTGGTTCTTAGTTCAACCTTGTTATTTTATATGATGTGTTTGTCGCTTTGTGGATGACATTAGGTGTGATGTCCTTCATAAGCATGATCTATCTTAACATATTGCATTCCTCTTAGTGGCCTAATGTGATGCATTGCATCCCCTAAGTTGTGAATATAATATTCTTTGATTGATCCTCTCTTGGAGACATTAGACACAATGTTCCCTAAGTTAAATACCTTGTATAAACTAAACAAGACTCATTTGAACATTTATTTTGCATGCTGCATTTTGCATTGACATGGCCACCTTGCATAACACAGCTTGCATGCCTGTGGTACTATGTTGTATTTTTTCATGAGTACTAAGCATATAAATCTTTGCTTGTCTTATGAAGCACTAAATGACATTGTCTTTTGTGACACCTTATTAAAGTTATCAGGATGTATAACTTTAGTATGGTTGACCGGGAAAGCCCATTTCAAGGCACAACTTTTTCCCCATAGCCACCTTGTGGATTTCTCACCCCGTGGACAACCTGAAGTTTCATGGCCATAGAGTAAGTATACTTAGGCCTTCTCACCCAACAAAAAACCATGAGTTCCATCACCCCAGAGTGAGTACACATTTCTTGTTCCAAACAAACAGCCTAGATCTAATCCACAATGAGCTGAATAGATGATCAAAGCTTTCCTTCATTCTTTTTCATCACTTTTATGTGTGTTCATTTTTTCTTATGATTGGTTTTCCATGGGATCTTGATCCTAGGGGCTTGATCATCCCTCTTGATTTTTTTTTCTCATCTTACCAAGCATTAGTACATTTGGACCCTTCATGAGATGCATTGCTCTACTTTAGTGTGAGCTTGAAGCAAGTTCATCCTCTCACTAAAGTGAGGGCTAATTGTGGACATGGAAAAAGTAACCATTTTACTTTTTCTTGTTTTATCCCCCCTTGTGCTTATTTGGTTTGATTTCACCTTGATTTAATGTTGTAATGTGACTTATCCATTCACATTAGGTCTTGAATATTCAAATTATTAAGACTTTATGATGTCTTGTAAAGGTATTGTGAAGTGTTGTAACACATTTCTACACTTCTCTAGACTCTTCTTATTATGGGTATGTGCAGGATCATGATGGGCCAAAAAGTGGCAATATGATGGGTATGTGGCTGACAACTTTTTTTTTACCCAAAATCGATGAAACGAAAATGGTTTTTAAAGGAGATTCTCAGCTTTCCACCAATATAAATTACGCTTTACCTTGAATTTAATAAGTAATTATTATTAATTTTCTATTTAAATTACAACTAAAGTCCTGGTTGATAGAATGATTGGAAAACATCTATAGCTTTCAAATGGTATCACATTTTTTGAATCCAAAACATGCGTCACATTCTATGCTTCATATACTATAGGATTAAAAAAAGAAAAAATGAATTTCATGAAGTTTTCACCAAGTTAAAGTGGTCAGACATATGATTTTTTTATATTTTTCAAAAGTTGTAATAAAAATTCATAATTAATTATTTACTTGAAAAAATTACAAAAATATGCATCACATTGGGACATGAGTCCTCTACTTATATCTAAAATCTTATAAAAAATATTATCATTTTATTATGGTTAGGTGGTCAGGGCGACCACCTACTTCTTTTTTCTCCGAAATTTAAGTACTCTTGTATTGAAATTTTAAATTTTCATAAAGAGATTTCCTTTTTAAAAAAAAAACTAGTAGTTTAGAAATTACATTCAATTTTCTACAGATTCTATTCTTACATATTTTTAAATAATATAGATAACTTATTTAAATTTTTACGTCAGTTGCCTAACTCTAATTTTTTTAATTTTTTGCCACTTAAGGGCCTATTTTTTCCATGATGATCCTGCACATACCCTTATAATTCATTTAAATATTCCCTTTTTATTCCTTACCAAGTCTTATTTTAAAGTGTTGTAAAGTCTTGTAACAAACTTTCACGCTTTTCTAGGCTTGTCACCACTAATTACACATTTCTTATGCTTTATTTGGCCCCTTTATGCACTTACATACCTTAATTAATTGTGTTTTTTAATATAAACATGACAAATATCATTAAAGGAAATTTAATCCCTGACACACACTTTCATGCCTTGAGTGGAACCCACTCGCCATGGGTGGCAAATGAGTCCCTCTTGGCACAAAATTCAAAACAAATTCAAATTTCTTTCAATGTTTTATTCATTAAGACCTTAGGTCATCCTGTGATGTATTTTCAGAAAATTAGGGCATAAGTGTGTATAAGTAAGTGTTTTTCTATCCATTTGAACCCCCATTCATCCATTCAATCATCCTTACATCCATCTAAGCACTTGAGCATAATAGCATCATTTAATTAAACAATTATCAAGCATCTTGGAGCAACCATTGACATATCTTTAGACTTCAACAACAAGGGTTTGGTGAGTTTATGACATTTGCATGTTTTTTGTTCATCATTCCTTTCTTATTTCATTTCATTTCTTTATCAAGGGTTTGATTACCAAAGTGGGATTTGACCAAGGCAAATCCCTATACTCTAACCCTTAACCATTTTTCCCATCATTGTACATGTGTTTGTAGGTTTTGTAGGTAGATTTGTCAAAGAGATAGGTGTTGAAAAGGGGTCAACAAGTCATCAAAACTATTCAAGTCAACAAAGACCTAATTCAAGCTTGGGGACATCATTCAACCCGTTTTCTACAAATTTAAATCTGTTAACCTGACAAGAAGACAAGTACAGATTTGGACCCATAGAGTTGACTTTGAATTTGGTAGATTTTTGTAGGTGGTCTAATTCACCATCTATGGCAAATCAGTCCCACTACCAAGATGGAAAAAGTGTTTTTTGAGGTTTTCAGTTCCCAGCACCCCAAAACCTATTTCATCAAAATCTACCAAAAGCATGACTAATTCACCATTTGTGGTGAATGAGTCCTAGTGGTCATCAACAGTGATTCCTAAAACATTCCAGAACTTTCTAGCATCAACATTCTATCTCCAGGTGCACCCCATTCATTTTCATTAAGATATGTTTTCATTTGTCCATGTTTCTAGTTCATGTTTGCATACAACACTATGTTTTTAAACACTTCATATTTCTTAGTTTGGCATACATAATCAATAGTATTTTTTAGTTCTTTGCATTTAGTTTACTTCATTTAGGCATATTTCACCTATATCACATCCCTCTTTGAGTGTGAACATTGCATTTTGGCTCCAATCTTATCTCCTTTTAGGTGAAAAACCCTAGAAGGACCATAAAGCATTTGGGTGCCAAAATCTTTGTCTCTAGTTTTATTCAAAAAATCCTTAATTCAAGGAGGTGATCCCACAATACTAGTTTACAATTTTTGGCCAAACTGGACACTAAACTGATTTTTTCTAACTAAATCTTCACTTTCAGGCACCTACAGTGGCTAAACTGTGAGGAATTTGAAGATGATGCAAACTAATGATTTGTGACATTTTTTCTGTAGATTCTAAATATATTTTTTTCAAAAAATTTGGAATCAAATTACACTTCTTTTTCCATCTCCTTCAAAAACTAGTTTTTTCAGTAAACACCATTTTTAAGGAGTGATGCTCACCGTATACAACATAACATTTTTTCCATGAAGGATAAAATTATTGTTTTTTCGAATTTAAATTTATAACTACAATATCTAGCACTTTCATTTGGTTTCATAGTGTTTTATTGAATATTTTTTTCCTTAATCAAGTTTTGAAGTCAAACCAATTACAATTCAGACATAGGCGAACTATATACAACATAACTTTTTTTGTGTGTATTGAAATTCAATTTCTTTTGTTGGATCAAGGACTTCAATATCTAGTACACTGATATTTTTCAATTTTGTTTTTGATAATATGCTATTTTTCCACATGTGTAGAACAGAGAGCTTGATTTTTGGTGAAAAACCTACACTCACAAGAAATAAAAAATAAATATAATAATAAAATTAAATTTATTTAAAATTATACTTTGTGGGAAGCTTATAATAAGGACTACATAATTACAAAAGATAAATTTTAAATGAATTCATTTGATCCCCCAAAAAATAAATCAAAAGTGGTTGTTTATTAGCATTTTGATAGGTGTAAAGGAGACTCTATTATAGGTATGGTTTAAAACTAGTAGGGTTCTATCCAAAGGGGTTTGATCTAAGGTGGTTCGATCAAACCCTCTTCAATTGGATTCCTTTAAATGGAAATTTTCAAGGCTTAAATCATTATATTTTCTAAAAATATGTGATTTTAGCAAAAATCAGGATCTCCCGAAAATTGTAAACCAGTATTGTGGGATCAACCAGGGGTTTGAGCAAACCCACTTTTGCTCGAACCCCTTTTTTTATTAAAAACAATCTATGCTTACTGGTTTGAGTGAACTAGGGGGTTCACTCGAACTAGGGGGTTCGCTCGAACACCTTTTAGGGTTTTCTTGAACACCTTTTAGGGTTCGCTCTAACCCATCAATTTGAGTGAACCCCTTAATTTTTTTCAAACAAAAAAAATGAATTTTTGCTTCCTTAATAAAATTGTAAACTAGTTTTGTGGCCCTACCCTCCTACACAAATGAAAAAACCATGTCAAAACTAAAATATAATGTTAACACGTTACAATGTGCACGCGTTATATCATGCTTTGGGAATCCCTAAGCTTTAGGCTTGGTATTTTCCTTGGAATACCAACCCAAAGGCTTGGAGGGCCTTCCTAAGGACCAAAGACATGTTTTTTGCAAATTCTACAATATTTCACATAATTAGGTTCATGCTCACTGTCAAGATGCACATGTTTCAATGTCGAACACTTTGGTAATGTTAGGCTCTCTCTTAGCTATCCAACGATGTAATTTTTTTCACTTTTTGACAATGTTAAGCCTTTCATCTATAATTTCTTTTATTTGTCTCTTTTTTGGCAAAAAGCAGTATTTGGTATTTTTTTGTTATAAATTAACCGTTCATTGAAATTTCAAATATTTATATTTTTAGAAACTAGACTCCATTCTACAAATTTTTATAAATAAAGATAAAAAATTGAGTTAGTTTACAAAATTTGTAGGGGTAGCAGGACCAAAATTCTAATTTTCAAGAATTGTTCACTTTGAAAATTAGTAAAAAATAAAATATTCATTAAAAATTATTTGAAAAATCATGCATCAACTACATACTGTTATATAATTTCTCATCGAAGCGATTTTAAAAATACCAAAAAAGGGTCACCATGCTAGGTACATAAGAAAGTTGCTATGTTATATTTTTATGACAAAAATAGCACCAATTTCTATGCATCCCTCTTTTGAACCCCTTTATCTCAACAATTTTCAAAATAAATTAGTAGTTTAGAAAGTAGACTTGGAGCACTATGATCCTTGTTTTTGTTGCATCTCAAAATTTTGAGTGTAACTATCTTCAATTTCACATCCAAGGTCAGCATTTCCTAATTTCAGAAAAAAAAAGTGGCCACTTAAGCCCCGTTTTTGGCCCCCCATATTTTTGCACTTACCCCAAAGTTAGATCTTCATTTTTCACTTCTGAGATCATTACATTTGTCCTATATCTCTGATTTTTTTCATT
Organism: Sequoia sempervirens; assembly: GCA_007258455.2. Lineage (NCBI taxonomy): Eukaryota > Viridiplantae > Streptophyta > Pinopsida > Cupressales > Cupressaceae > Sequoia > Sequoia sempervirens. The sequence continues at coordinate 106,391,740 of VDFB02256132.1, forward strand.
TAAGCAAAATTGGAAAGGTGTTTCGAAGCTCTTAAGATCTATTCATGCACATTTTCCAAAATCTTCCCCATGTATATTTTACTTAGTATTTTCTATTTACAAATTTTTCTTAATTACTTGGACATCTTGGCATTTGGAAAGGATCTATTTGTGTACGATGACTTCATTTGATCTTCTTTGTTAGTACCGAGGTTATTAGTCTTTGATTTTTTCATTTGACTTAGTATCATGGGTTTTCCTATTCATCCTTTTGTGATCAACTTGGAAAAGGATAACTATGAGTCTTGGAAAAATGGCATCCTGACACATCTTAAGTGGCTTGATATTTTGACTTATCTATATGGACTCATACCTACACCAAAAACACTAGGGATTTTATCAGCATTGGGTATCATCAAAGATCATATTATAGGGGTTATATGTTCTAGTGTTGATCTTGACACTAGATGTGTGTTGTATCAGATATTGAATGTCCCCAAACACTTTGGACAGGTCTTTGGGAGATCCTAGAGACCCTCATATCTCTCCATACCCAAAGGATCCTATTGTAGATTTTCTCATCCCTCTTGCAGATGTAGATTGCATACCCTTTGATGATGATACTTTAGAGGAGCTTGAGTATATCACAAGTCTTACATGTTCTGATGGTTGAAAGACTTGGCATATTCCCACTCTTTAGATCGAGACTACCTCATCATCATATGTTATTAATGATCAGTTTGGCATCACCACATCATTGAACCCTATTGATTCAATGCAACAGGACATCATACATCTTCAAGACATAGCTACTTGGGATTCATATCCAATAGACATATCGTCCTTGTTTGTGGAGTTCAATATTATAGATTTGAAGGATTACTTTAAGGACATTCATCTCATCTTTGTTGATAGCCACATCAACACAGTTAGCCCACCATCTTCATCTCCTTTACAACATGTTCTACATCATTCTTCACAGGATTTTGGATCAACACCATTACTTTCCAACATGTGGATACACGAGAAGTTTTTAGAGGAACACATCATTTGGATTTGGATTCCTAATTCACACATCCTTTTGGATTGGCTTCTCCAATCACCAATGGATCTATTTCTTCCTAAGGGGAGAAATGTTGTTTGTAGGTAGCGGATCATATTTTGTCTTCAGACATTCATCATTGGCACGGGAGCTCTTTCTTTGTGGGGGGATTCATATCCTCATTTTCTCTCTCCTATTGGGGGACACCTATTGTACTTGTATGACATAAGTAGTCCTTAGGGGTCACATTGAGTCCTCCTTCCATCCTTCTTTCACTAGTGTAGTAATTTCTTTTTCTCTTTTTTGGAGAGGATTTTTTCCCATGTTATTTTATCCTTTTCTCTAGTTATAAGAGATTCATTTGTTTCTTACATAGGTACCTCATCAAGACTTGTATCTGAGACCCATCCATGCATCCATCATTGCATTCTACATCTAGGTTTTTTAGCTTCTCCCTAAGTTGATCTTAAGCGGGGTGCTGGAGAAATTAGGACATCACTTGATAATTAATTATTCATTAATTAATTATTAAGTCCCTTATTACTTTAGTTCACTTAAGCTAAACTTAGGAGTGCTTTTTTATTATTAGTTTTAATTGAATATAGTACAAGTTGTCTCATTGCATGAGATTAGAACACTTGTCACTATCTAGTCAAATCCCCATCTAGGGTTTGCTTTTGCATTCTTTTATAAAGCTTGCACATTCATTGAAATAATTTAATTCATAACCATTTAGGTTAATACATTGCACATATTTTTGCTCTTCTAGATTCAATATTTTCTCTTTTTATTGCATATAAAATCAATTGATTTGATCTTTCTTTTGTGACTAGGATAATTTATTGCAGGTGATTTTTGGGTGTTATGGAGTTCAATCATCAACTTCAAAAAAAATTGCTCTTCTAAGCCTAAAACTACACTTTTGAATCTAAAATTATGCATCTAATATCTCTGGTTACGCTTTTGAAACCTTGATATTATTTTTGTGCATCTCTCTAGTAGAATTTCACATTTGATTCCTATGTGGTGCATTTGATAGCTACAGTAATTCTCTTGACTATCCTTTTGCATATTTGATCATATTTTGGTGCATTTGACTATCTTGTGGTGATTTTTATTATGTAACTTTTGAACATAATTTGGCACATCTAATCTATAGAATTATTCAATTGACCATATATTAGCACTTTTCATCTTATGGACACCGATTTTGGTACCCACAAGTTCTTTTGCACTTCTAGGGTTTTTCACCCAAAAGGAGAGAGATGGGCCAAAATGCATAATGTACCCACTCAAAACTAATGTAAATATTAATGAAATATGCCTAAATTTAATTATCTAAATGCAAGAAATTGGTAAAAGATATTGATTATTAAGGAAAAACTAATGAAATGTAAATTGTTTGAAAACACAGTGTTGTATGCAAAAAGACATAGAAAGATGAATAGAAATGCAAATAAAATAGGATAGGAAAGAAAATAGAAAGTATGTACCTATAAATGTGTTGCAGACTAGAATGGAGACTGGAAATGTTGTTGATCTTGAAAATTAGGCTTATTGGGACACTTATGCCATTTTGGGCGACCTAGTCCTAGATCTAGAAAACTGCACCGGAGCCCATTTCAGCCAAATGGGTATCCAAATTTACATAAAACTCTAAAAAAATGTATAGTGAGACTAATTCTCCACTATTGGTGACTTAGTCCACTTTGGCTTTTCTAAAAATTTGAAAGTGGAAATGAAAGCTCTCGGTCTACACTTCGGTTCCTGACAGGTGTTTGGTTCTGAAACTCTGATTTTCAACACTGTAATTAACTTTTTGTTGATATTTTGTCTTAGGAAACAAGGATATGTCTTCAAAAAAATTGTAACCTATTCTTCAATGATTTCCAAGCCTTCAAGATACCTAAATCTACAAACACACAAGGAAAGAAAGAGAAATGTTGAATGTTAGGGCATGGGGGTTTGCCTTGGTCAAACCCCTTTTTAAGTAATTACACTGGTCAAAATGAAGAAATAATGTAAGGAAGCATGAAATAATTGAATTGTAGACTTTCCATGATGATTTATCTTGAATTTCTGCAGTGCAAGAGATGAAGAATCTACCCTTGAATGTCTGAAAAAGCTATCTTGATGACCTAGACTACTAAAAAACCTAGCTTGCTTAACTTGAGGTGGAAGATAAATGATGAATGAGTTGAATGAGTTGTGAATTATGGTTTAGAGGCTTGTATTTATAGGAAATCCACCTAATTTTCCCATTAATTTGATCCCTAAGGCCAATATGAAGGAAGAATAAACTTAAAATCCATTTTTTCTCGCCTGAACCTCAAAAATAGCCCAAATGGGACTAAGTCACCAAGCTAGGTGACTTAGTACCACCTAGATGGGACTAATTCACTCAGATGGGTGACTTGGTCCCAGAGGGGCTCTTTTGCTAGCTGGAATGTCTAGGAATGAATAAATTAGGATTCTAGGTTGTTCTAGTTGAGTCTTTGATCAAAATGAGCCTCGGGATACACAATATGGGGAAATAGGGGCCTATTAATGATGATGTAAAGGGTAATTAGGGCTAAGGACACAAATTTTAAATTGAAAGTGTGATTAAATATACTTTACATCATTAAAATGAGGTCCACATAGCCTAGAAAGGCACAACATCTAATGTGAATGTGTAGAACACATTATGACACTAGATTAGAATCAAGTTTAATTCACAAGCCTTCTATATTAATGTGAGAAAGCAATTAAATATATTTTACATTATTGAATTAGGGGAAAAATAAGTCCATTAGACTTAGATGCTTAATAAGAGTCTAGAAAAGTGTGAAATTCATTCACGACACTTTACAACACCTTTACAAGACATCGTTAGATTCATTTTATTTAGTTTTCAAGGGTACAAGACCTAATTTGGATGTGTAAAACACCTCACAACACTAAATCAAGGACCCATTAAGTCCAATTTATCATCAATTATTCCCATATCAAGCAAGAGATACATTTTTTTGCAACACACATCTGAGACCTAATTTAACCTCTTTTGATAACTTGTAACACTTTTATGATAGAGTTGCACATTTGAACCTACTATGCCACTTATAAAATGATTTTGTTGCATCTAATACCTACTATGATTCTTTTGACAATATTATGACACATCTGATACCCACAATTTTGTTTCTAATTCACACAGTGATTCTTTTGACCTTTTTTAAAATTTCCAAAATTCTTCAAAAATCAATTTTCAAAACCATTGACCAATAAAATCTAGAATTTAAGACCTATAGCACACCTTACATGTAATCATCATTCATTAACCAATAACAAATTAAAATTCACATCCATTTCATATCATTGTTTAGGACTTTAGAGTGACAAACATCATTATCATAACCATAATCAATCATTAAAATATCTAACAACCAAAATAGTCATAATATCATCTATATCTTCCATATTTTATCATTAATTTAGCTTTTTACTTAAAAACAATTTGTGAATTTCAAGTAAATAGTTGAGTTAGCATCAATCATTTGTGAGAGAATTCACTTAGGAGTCTTGGCTACTTTTAAGCTAGTAAACCCACTATCATCCTTTTTCTTGGAATCATTAGTCTCATACAAGTAAAAGATCATCCAAATCCTAGCACTTATTCACATGAAGATCTAGATTAACTTTGGCATATTGGTTTTATCCTACATCAATAAAAAACATCAAAAACACTTGTCCAAAATTATCACATCCTTTTGCCTAAATCTACAAATTTATCTTTAGTAGAGTCCATTAGAAAGAATACATTTATATCATACCATCCAACATTCATTTTACATCTGCATCTCATAAGGTCTTCAAATTTGTATGTGGGTGAGTGTAGATGGGTCAAACAATGCCTCTAAGCAATAATGAAAATGAAAAAAATAAGAGTTAAACAACTTGGGGAAAAAAATTGAATAGCTTATTAACATAATTTGGAAAATATGTAGGAATAGAATTTCTATTAATATGAATGTAGTTTGTAGGCTAATAGTATTTTTTAGGAAAAAAGTAAATTTACTTGGTGGAAATTTGAAATTTCAATGAAGTAGTACTAATTTTTTTGAGAAAAATAAAAAGCATGTGTCATTCTAGCCAACCTAAGTATGAGAAAAAAATATCTTTTTTCAAATATTTCAATATAGGAAAAGGACACATGCCTGGATGTGACACATATTATTTTATAATATTTTTTGCAAGTAGATAATTAGTTATGATTTTCTAGTAGGACTTTTTAAAAATATCAAAAACTAATTTTTTGGCCAACCTAAGTTGGTCAAAAATATATAATTTAATTCAATTTTTTTCAACCTAGTTATGAGAACTTAATAGTGGTGCAATCCATTTTTTATATTTTTCTACAAGTGAATTTTATTATTGTTGAAGTCAAATTTTCCTTTTTGACCTTTGAGCTCTCATAATATTTTACATGTTTATCTATTTTTTACAATTCTTGTAGTGTTGGAAAGTATTGAGGAGCTCTACAATTCTATCTATGCACCTTTTCAGATCCAAAGCTAGGTATCTTTTATTCATATTTGTAGATATTTACATTTTGGTTGATAACTTGGACATACTAACACCTTGAGAAGGTTTTTCCTTTTGGGAAGGATTCATTTTTTGTCTAGATCGTATTGGTAAATTATAATTTTAGTTTGAGGATATTGATTTGAAATATTATTGTATTTTTCTATTTTGGTTTATCTTTGCATTGTAAACTCTAGAAACCATCTTTGGCATTGTAATAGAACTACATATAACTTGTGTCAAATAATACTTTTGGGGGGATTCTTGATTGAGTGATCTGGGGGGTCTCTTGGCACATTATTTTTTATTTTTTTGTTTGTTCTCTTCTTTTTCTTTGGATCATTTTAAGGTTCCTTTGCTAACACCACATAACTATTTAACTTGGCATCAACATGCATGGAGTGCCTTAATTAATTTAGGTCACTCCCTATAGGTTGAGAATAAGGTACATGAACCTAGAAATGATGATAAAAATATAAAATGGATGATTGAACATAAAAAATCTCTTGGATGTCTTCATAGATTAGTTTCACATGATTTATTATTTTTAATTGAATATTTTTTAAGGATTCTCATGAAGCTTGGAACAAATTGGAAGCATTGTATGATGTACAACAAATGAAGAAAAATGTTATCAAATTGATAATGAATTGATGATCCTTGATCAAAAGAAATTTGAAAACATCCAGGATTGCATCACTAAGGTTAATGATCTAAGAGAGCAATATAAAGAATGTGGAATTAAGAAAAATGATATTCAATTGGTCTATAATGATTTGAACAAACTTGGTCTTGATTATGCAACTTTTGTTTCTATCTTTTATACTCATAGGTTAACTGTAGGGTCTACATAACACCTTCATTTGTAGATTTTTATGATTTTAATACATGAGCAACAAAAGCTTATTTCCATGGGTCTCAAAAATTCATCACAATCTTAGGATTTGTTGGTTATTCAAGTGAAAGAGTCAAAACAATCTGATAAGAAATAGAAGAAATCAAACAACAATCCACATTTAGATCAAGCATTTCAAAGATAAATCATCTGATAAGGAGGATCCTCCTTGTTCATATTGTAACAAGAAGACTATAGATAAAGAGAATTCTTGTTATAACAAGGATATTGATGAATTGAAACATCTTCTTACAAATAACCACAATGATCTACCTTCTAGAATATCTGAGTCAACTTAACTTCTTCAAATAGTCTAATAAAGAAAAATTTCATGTTGGTTTTGCTTCAACATTGGGTAAAAAGAAAGGATAATCTCTTTGTGCTTCTATAAGTCTTGGATTGGGGAGATGGCTTATATATTTAGGATCATCTCATCATATGGTATCTTCACCATATATATTATTTTATTTTGAGCCTCATGTTATGTCACCTAATTTTATGGGAAACAATCTATACATGAATGTAATTGGGAAGGATCTATTGATATTAGGGAGGGAAATTTTGATGATTTCATGTGTGTACCTCATTTATCAAATAATTTTCTTATCATCTATTAGATTACATATGGTGAAGTAGGGAAGACTATGTAATTCACTCCTAATTCAATTATCATTAGAGACTTGATTCAAAGAGTATTTTCATATTGTTTTCACTAGGATAGTTGATCATCCATCTTGATTATACACCTTTACAATTTTATCTCGTAATGATGGCTTTGATCCTTCAACTATTGATCATGCTTCTAGTGTGGACCATGATTTTGAGGAGAATTTTGGCTACTTGAACTTGGGTATTCTCACATGTGATCCAGTTCTCGAGCCTTAAATTTCTCTCCTCCATCTACTATTGCATTTTATGATTCTTGTGTTGCTACATCCATGGGTTGTTCTGATTCAATGCAACAAGATATTCATTGTCTTCCAAATATGGGTACTTGGGCTACATTCATGGGTTCTTTTGATTCAATGCAGCAATATATTCATTGTCTTCCAGAAATGGGTACTTGATATACATTACATGTTTATTTATATAATCCCATATTTCATATTTGGGAGACACTATTGATTTAATACATCTTCTCTTTGATGAAGTTTATTTTTCTTGAGATGTTGTGAGGGAAAATTTAGACCCTCATGTTCATTCTCCACATGATCATTCATCACAATTTGACATGAGTGTGGATACTTTGGGCTACATTTGGAGGAGGCATCTTTTTCTTCATTGTCCAGGTATTTGAGTTCTTATATTCTTTTATCCATTCATCTATACTAGATTCTATATTTTCATGTTCATTACTGTAGCCTAGAACACCTAACTTGGTAGTGGCATCCTTTGGCAACAACATGGAGACACTTTAGCAGTTTTTAAATACTTCATACATATTGAGGCTTCTTCCTTCATATTCCTTTCAAGAATGGGAAGAAATCATTTGTACACCTTTGGTTCGTTTCTTCCTAAGGGGAGAAACATTGTTTGATTATAATGGACCATCTTCTACAACCAATATTGAGCATCTACCATTGGTATTGATTCTACAATGAGGGAGAGATCCATAGTCTCTCTTCTTCTCTCTTATGGGGGTATTTTTTCCTCATATGGGGTTTTGTCCATCTAATCTTCTAGAGATTTTTTTTTCTTTTTTTTCTCTCATTTTGGGAGTATTTTTGTCCCACTAAGAAATTGAATTTGTACATGGGTACCTAACATGGCCTAGTAGCCAAGACCCATCTTTGCATCTTTTTATTCTTTCATTTTTTTACTTCTCCCAAAGTTGCACTTAAGGGGAGGTTTTAGTGTGAACAACGGTTTTTCCTATCTAGTTTACCCTTTGTAGTGTGAAGAAGGCACATTATCTATCTAATTCCTAGTTAAACCCTATTCACACATGTTCACATCTTAAGTTTACTTAGTGAGTTAGAAATATTTCTAGAATTCTTAGTTGTCAAGTGATCTTATCTTATATTATCCCCTAATTGTCACATGACATAGGATTAAGACAATTTTCGTCATCACAATTTGTCCTATCTCTTAATATTACTTATATAAGCAAGGTATCATTTTTACATTGTATTATATTGCATGTATTTCATATTACACATCATTGATAATATTTGATCTAGAATATATTTTACATCCATTATTACAAATTTATGTTCTTTATTTTCTCTCTTAGAAAAGGTTATTTTGGTTTTGCAAGTGATCCTAGGAGCTTGAGTCCTTGAGTGACTCTAGCATGAATATCATATTTCTTTTCGTTATATAATTATTATTAGAATTCAAAATTATATTCCTTGTATCCAATACTTGGTCAAAACATAGATATATAGTTATGGATAGAACTTAGGAGTGGATAAGAATGCATATATGCATAGTTAGAGCATTGTAACAAAATTATATAGAATATAAAAGTTGGTTATACTCATATAATATTGAAGGATTCTTATATACTTCAGTAACTATTAATCTTATTATATTTTCTTATTATATTGATCACCTAAAGTGACATGAAATAGGATTTAGATATTAGTATATTTGAAATTAATTCTTCAAGTATATATAACTTAAATTAATTTATACAATTTAAATATGTGG